>CAHIKZ030000382.1:0-415000 GCA_903632075.3 Acanthosepion pharaonis | reverse complement strand
TATAAATTAAAATATTTTACTTACATTACTTTTTAATGTGATTCTTGTAGTTAATGCTTTGCTGCTAGAAATATTTGGTTTGAAATTTGTAAGTTTTAGTCTTAATGTCTCCTCTACATATATAAATTTTATTTATTTCTTTGGTCAATATTTTATTAATCAAACTGAATCCACATTCAACCAAATAAGAGGTTGGAAACCATAGCAGTATTTTAACCATTTCAGACCACATGTTCAGATACAGCTGTTTTGCTGTATATGACAGCCATGGTTCTGTTATTTCGCCACTTTCAAATTTGTACTTGCATTCATCATTGTGTTTCATTTCAATGAATTCTTCTTGCATATTTTCACTGACAGCTTCTATCTCACAGCCGAAGGGATCCATCATCCACGGATGGACCTCTAACGAAAATAAATCTGAAAATCGACTACTTCGTTCTTCTTTCAATTTCACTAAATATTCAGCGTACTTTTTACTAGTTTATTCTAGGAGGTGTTCAGTTACTTCTGTTAAATCGGGCATGTTATTGAAATTCTTATTCCATATATTAACTGGAAATAAGTCTAATTTTTCAGAAAGGACTTTCAGAATACGTTTGTAATCTAACAATGTGCATAATTTACCTTGAATCTGGAGTGAAACTTCACTGAACTTTTGAAAAATCCATGCTAAAAAGTAAATGTCACATTTGTGATGCGAGATTTCTTCTGCAAAATTTTTTCTCGCCCACATTTTCCAAGAAATTGATTATTTTACTAAATAGGTTTACAAATCAGGCCAGGCAGTTTCCTTTCAAAAGCCAACGGACTTCCGTATGGATAATAAGTTTTACATGTTGTTCCTCGGTATCAATACAAAACTTTCGAAAAAGTTTGTCATATTTGCTGTGAGATTTTATTTTATTGACTGTTTTAATACCTACTGTATATGATCAGTGATAATATTTTTTGCACCTAAAAGCTGACTATGCGCCACACAAAGCACACCAAGAATAGAAGGATATATTTTTTTTTAATGTGCAATAAATCCCTTATGCTTATCAAACATGGATGGAACGCCATCCGTTGTGCAGGATAGCAAGTTTTCAAAAGGTACTTGATGTTCATCAAACCAAGATTTTGCAGCTTCAAAAATGGATATTCCAGTGGTATCAATTTCTAAAAGTTTCACAGACAACAACTATTCATACAGTTTGTAGTAATCATCTCTATAACGAACATGTGCCATAAGAATAGTTCTATAATCGCTTACCGTAAATTCGTCCATCTGAACTGAGAATTTAGTTCTTTTTAATCTAATGCTGACATTTCATCAATTCTTCTCCGGATTGAATCATTGCTCAATTGCATTGTTTAAAGGTAGTTACAGAATCTTGTTGCAACACAATTTTCATGAAAATTTCAAAAGAAGGCAACAAGGGGACGTTAGTGTTATGATATGAGCTGAAACCATTATTGAACCATTCAAAGTTGATGAAGAAGTTAAACTGAACAGTGCTAACTATTGCGATTTTCTTTGCATGATACAATCCCAGTCTCGCAATTTCAAAGTGAAGTGTGTATTTATGCACAACAATACTCACATGCGTCTAAGCTTACCCGTGAATTCTTTGAGCATAAAAGATTTACAGGAAAGAAGATAATGGAATGATCACCAAGTCCTGATCTGAATCCGACCGAAAATCTGTCAATTGTGAATATGAAATTATATGAACGTGACAAACAGTATAACAGTAAAGTAGACCTATAGGAAGACCTACCATGTCTGAAATTGAACCTGCTGAAGTAAAAATTAATAAAATAAATTGATAATAGATTGCTGGCTGTTATTGAGAAGAAGGGTCACTATATTAAGATATACAGGATTCAAACACTTATATGTATTTGTTATTTATTCTACTAGAGGTGTTGATCAATTCTTGAGGATTTCAGCATTTGTATGTTTAATTCCAGTTTTTTGCAGTTAATTGCGCTATCTCTTAAGATGCAATCAAACCAATTTCATCTGATCCTATAGATTTTTTTTTCAAATAAGATGAAAGAGTATTTCGCTGATTAAAGTTTTTCTTTAAATTTTCAAAATAAGCGAAGTGGTTTGTTCACTTTTTCAGGATGTTGTCTTTTTAAATGCTCTAAAAACCTTGACGGTTTCATCACTTCATTAGAAAATGAGCTGTTGTTAATAAGACACATAGGTTACCTTTGGTCAAACGGACGTTCTACAAAGCCATAAACCAAATACTCCTCTACATACTCTCTACATTTCTTTTTGGTACTCATAATTAATGAAAAATGGACTAAAAATATAGGCAACATGGCAACCTAGCAACGGGACAACTCACTATCAGGGAAACTTAACTTTTCATTTTTTTAATTTTAAAATAAATGTAAATAAAATTATATTTTAATTTTTAAAAATCAATATAAATATAATGATTATAATTTTTTTTAAATTAATATAAATTAGATTTAATTTTTTTTAATATTTAAAATTAATATAAATAAAATGATTATAAGTACATTTTTTTCAATTATTTAATTTTTGTAAATATAAAGATTAAAAAATTACTTTCATAAATTTGCTTGATTTTTTTTTTATAAAAATTAAAAGAATCTATTAATTTAATCATTTTAAAATCCCCAAAATACAAATTTCAAAAAAGTAAAGTTGTCCTAGTGGCGAACTGTCCCGGGTGCTAGGTTGTCCTGGTGCCGAGTTGTACCCTCTTGAAAAATTATTGATGGTCCTGGCCAGTGAAGGAGTCATGTACTTACCTGGATTGTTGGTTTTTGTTGACTAAAAGCTGTTACCTTTTTATTAATTTTTTTTATAGTTACGGGGTCTTGTGATTTGTTACCACGTGATCCCTGAAGTGGTTATAAAGGAAATGTTTTTTTTTTCCTCCTTTGTTTCGCTCTTCTTTTATGTAAGGTAATTTTTTTGGAAAGGTTAAAATTCATGTATTTTCGGTGGCAATAAACTGTTTGGCCTATATTCTCACGGTATCTTTGGCTTTCCTTTTACTTTGAATAACTTGAATTATCATAACCTGAAATACGTACCTCAACTCGGTGGGACAACCTGCATTATGTACCGCTATTCTTGACAAATTTGGTTGTGACTGGAAAGGTAATACCTCAGCGATGTAAACACTTGCGAAACGAAGATGCATGCAAATTTGAGTTAGGAAAAATCTATTAATTCTTCATTTATATAAGATATTCTCCGTCCCTGTGCTGGTGGTATCACGGCTATAACTAGCTTAGACCAGCTCTGACCAGCTTGGACAAGCTATGACCAGCTTAGACCAGCGGCCCGAGTGAAAACACTCGGGTCCCCACGTTAAAAACTGACCTTGTGTCACAACCTGACTCATTGGGGGAGGGGGGGGGTCAAGTAAATATCCGTAGACGGTGAGGTGTTGCTCTTCGTGTAGCGACAAAAGGGAAGAAGCTAAGGCTATGTAGCAGGCAGGCTCAGTGTAAAGGATCTACGGTATGAAGGCATGAATGAAAACCCGGTATCTAAATCTTCGTATCAGATATTTTACCGTAAGTGGTTTTTCTCACCATTTTGGTATAGCTTTGTACAAAGAACAATGAAAACCATTTATTTCCTACAAACTATATCTAGGATGATGCTCAGTACTGCAATATTTTACTACGGTAAGCCTACCAGTGGAGGTACGGATAGCGGCTCGAATTGAGGAATCAGAGAGCCGATTTCGAATTCCAGTCGAATCCATTACATTCACTTACCTGCTAATACCCTTGGGAAAGGTATGAATCCTCTTCTTCTCCCCTCCCCCAAGCTATGGCTAAATAGCAGAACAGTCCGGTTTCTTTAGCCTTAGATGGCAACTGGTCTACCGCAGAAAGAAATGGCAACCTACTGCGGGAAAAAATCTGCCTCGTCAGTCATGTATCGAAAGATACATGATTGCCTAAGCATGTATTACGCATGGCCCATAACTGACTGAAGCCTACCAGTGTTGCACAGAAGCTGATGAGTAATATGAAAAAATTATATGAAAAAAATCTGGTTCTTCACAAAAAATTCAGGTGTCGCACTCAACATAGTAGACTTATACATGAGTATATACGGTATCTGATAAATTGTTTTTTGTTTAACAAATTTCCCTACAATTTACTTTTTAGTTTGGCCTACGCTTCCTTTTCTACTATATAAATTGAAAAGACTCTTATTTTCTTATTTGTACTGACTTTTTGTTTTCAATATTTCCTATTCTCTGGATATAATATTTCAGGCGTATATCCGAAGTGAACTGCAAGTGTTTAACAGTCGTATAGATTTTCGTTTGCAATTCAATTTTTTTATCAAATCTATCGCCCCAATAAGGAGTTTGTTTATTGTTCACGAATGCCCCAAAGTAGTTTTCAAAAACTCTTAATTACATTGTCTTTTATAATGTCTCCTTTGCCATTTATCCTGGAAGAATATTTTGGATGCAAAATTCAATGCTTTAGATCCGTCTCGGTGTTGTTTTTTTTATCTTTGGAGATATATCGTTATCAATCTAAAGACCTATAATAGATACTTGATATGTACATTAAAAAAATCAATAAATAATACCTAAATAAATAAGAAAATATATGTTATAAACCGCCTCCCCATCCTTGTGTATGAGAAATAATGTTTCCCGTAGTCTTTCTTGCTTGTTTTTCTTCTTTCTTTTCTGTTCAAATTAGTTACCTCAATTCGACTCATATAAGGTACGATTATGAGTTCGGGCGTTTTTATCAGCCTCGTTTCAATGCAAAGCAAACTGACTGGCCTGTTTCCTGTTGTCTGTTAATGTTTCTTCAAAGGCGATATCGATTGGAACTCACAAAACAGATCAAGAGCTTCAACAAGAGATGTGGCGTCAAAGACAATCGCGTGTCTTCTTTCAACCAGCAATGCGCATACGTTCAGTGCATTTCCTCTGCCTTTCTAACAGTTGCCTCAAATATTTTTCGCATTTGTTTAAGAGAATCTAAATCAATTAAGAATTTTTTCCTCTTCAATCAAGGCAATTCCCAAATTGAATGCCCAATATAAAGCCAGCATTTTTTTTTGTTGTTTTTTTTTAAGCCAGTTACGTCTAGTATCAATCAATCCTATAAAATCTATTTTTAGAATGCGTTTAGCTGAGAAGAAAAGTTCCTTTGCAATTAATTGGCTAATCTACGCAAGTTGAATGTCTCGGAATTGCCTGCGGTTCGGACAAACCAGAAAAACGCTTAGGCCTTTTATACATTTATTTGTAAAATGAATCAGAACACAGACTTTATAAATATCAACAAAGAAATATTTGTGATTAGTATAAAACTAAGATGACGTATTTCAGGGTAATTCTAACTAAACACACTTTAAGTGAAATAAGTTACATAAAGTTCTTAGGGGAACGAAAAAATGATTAGTAGAAAATTATTAATTAAAACGAAAAGTCGTGCATGTGAGAATATTATTGTCTTTTACTGCTAAGTGTAAACAAGCAACAATAATGTGAAACGAAAATCTGTTAAAAATTAATTTTATCGAAGAAATTAGAATAGAGTTGGACTTTTCTACGAATGTGTCGTAAATGAACAATATATAGCTTCACTAGGGCTAGTTTTGTCCAACACCACAAACTGATACTGTAAAGTAAACAGATGAACCATGTAATAAATCTTTATTCAAAGCAAATCGACCATTATAGGGAGAGAACTGTGGTGGCCTTCACCACAGCTACAAGGCCAAAACATCAACCTACAAACTTAAGCCATTTTCTCGTCAGATCGAGAATTTCATATGCAAGCCATGCATACTCGTTTAGAAATATCTAAAATGTCATCTGTATACAACCGCTTTCACAAATTAATGGTTAAAAATGACTCCGAGCGAATAAAACTTGTAGATCTTCACGAAGACCAAACTTCTTTGAACCTTGATGATTGGCGCTACAGAATCACAAAGAACTATACTCTTGGGTCTTCGGATTGTTCTTTTATCTGCTTCCGACTTTCACTACAAAACTCAGTCAGTTATCTCTTCTTCATTTTCCTTTATCGTTCCTCTTCCTCTCATCAATGTTGTTTCTTATATAGAATTTCTGATAGTTTAGATAAGACCCCACTCTCTACATTCGTCTGCAAATATCTTTGTGTTCGGCGACTTCAGTGCCCATCATGTTAAGTAGCTCCATCATTCTAATGCCACTGATCTCACTGGCATTCAAACTTTAAACATCTTAATTGCTCAATCTCTCGCTCAAATAGTAGCCTTCCACACGCGTTTCCCCAGTAATTCTGATGGACACGCTTCTCTACTTGATCTCTTCCTTACCTCCTCTCCAGATTCATGTCGTGCGCTGCAGATCTGTCCTCTTGGAAACTCTGACCACGTGTTAGTATCTATAGATATATCTTTCCGCTCTTCCATCGGGCAAGAACCTCAGTTAGCAGAAAATCTTTGTTATCAACGCATTGATTGCGACTCATTTTGTGATTTTCTTTTCCATGCCTCTTGGAATTATATTTTTTCACGGTGGTGTAATGGATAGCGGCTCGGATTGAGGAATCGGAGAGCCGATTTCGAATTCCAGTCGAATCCATTACATTCACTTACCTGCTAATACCCTTGGGAAAGGTATGAATCCTCTTCTTCTCCCCCCAGATATGGGTAAATAACAGGGCAGAGCGTGTTCTATAGCCTTGGATGGTCCACTGCAGAAATGAATAGCAACCTACTGCGGCAAAAAAATCTGCCTCATCAGTCATGTATCGAAAGATACATGATCACCTTAGAGTGTATCACACATGGCACATAACTGACTGAATCATCCTCTTGAGAAGTGTGCCTCTGAGATCTTTTTCTGGGTGAAAGCTGGCATCGAAGCTTTCGTGCCAACAAGGAATTCAAATGAAACCACAATCTTCTTCTTGATTCTCTCCTGCCTGTTCGGCCGCTATAGCCTACAGGCTATACAGAGCGGCAGGTTCGATTGTAACAGAAGCCTCTTTGTCACCGCTTGTAATAAGTGTAAGCTTGTCCCCAAAGAGACAAAGTCATTATTCACTGATATAATGAGACACCGTATAGCCTCTCACAAGTTTGGTTCTAAAGATTACTGTCTGGATAAAAGCAAATCCTCAGTCTCTCTTCGCTTCAATTACTTTGATGTGTTGTCATCTACTGCAGATAAAACAGTGCTTTGACTGGAAAATTTCTTCCAACCCTATTCTCGACTCCTCTGGAGTATCTCTGCTTGACTTCTCTCCAGAACAGAGTCTCTATTGAGTGATATGCACATAACTCTATCCATGATTTCTATTATCATTTCTAAACTAGATCTTCACAAGGTTGCGGATTCGATGGTATCCCTGCAGTTGTCCTAAAGTAATGTGCTTTTAAACTGGCTACTTCCCCCCATCAGAATTTACAATAAATGCCCACTGGTTCTTGATTGTCAGCTTATTGGAAACCTTCATCTGTAGCTCCTATTTTTAAGAAATCCGGGGAACCTTCTGAGCCTTCAAATTATTGACTTATTAGTCTTTTACTACTTTTTAGCAAAGTACTAGAGGCTCTAATCAAAGCTGAATTGCTTAAGCATTTTACTTCACACGGTCTCCTTTTAGATAAATAATATGGCTTCCGTTTCTCCTCGCTTATCGCGCACTAAAATATTGGCTGCAACATCTCATAATTTTACAGTTGAAATAGCTAGATGTAACCGTAATTTCTATGCTAACAGTTTCTTTTCTCGCATATCTCACTTGTGGAACTCTCTTTCAGCTTCTTGCTTTCCAGTCAATTTTGATCTTGAAAAGTTTAAATACAATGTCAATCGTTATATTCCGTCTTAACTCCTGTTTTTTTATTGTTTTCTCTCTTTAATAGTAGTTTTCTTTATTATTTTTCTCTCTCATATTCTCTCACACTCAGTAACCCCTTGTGTCTTAGTGACTTTATTGCATTGCATGGGGTGAAGTGATTAAAAACAAAATAAACTTATTAAAATGTCTGTTTATCAAATATTTTCGAGAAATAATAGAATTATCGTTTATTTGTATTTCTAAGCATAAAGGTTGTTCTTAAAAAGGACTTATAACACTGTTTGAAAGGGTATCTTTAATCCTATATCTAATCGTCTTAATTTAATCAGGGGGACAGATCAACGTTTGGGGTTAATGTTGGATTATAGTATTTTGAATTTTTCTCCTGAATTTTATTTGCTATATTGAAATATAATAAAGATTTTAAAATCATTTGAAGCCGATTAAAAAATCTAGTGTAAATACTTTAATTAATCTGCAAAGAGCTCGATTTAAATCTTGAATTCAGACATTGTGGGGTCAAAGCAGATTATTATAAAGTGGACAATTTGAATATTTGCTTTAAAATATGATAGATACAATATCTTTCATCATCATCATCATCATTGTAGTTTGTATTTTTTTTTTTTTGCACAATAGCGAATTTAGATAAAGTTCAATATTCAACACCTGCTAATTATCTGTGGGTCATTATTTTTTCCGACAAGGACAAACGTTAATTATAAGATGCCATCACTGTGCTTTGAAGCGTGACTTGATATTAATAAAAGATCGAATCCTACATCAAAGAGAAAGAAATTTATACTTTAGTAATCAGTATAGCACTTGTGGAGGCACGGTGGAGTAATAGATAGCTGTTCGAATTGAGGAATCGGAGAGCCGAGTTCGAATTCCAGTCGAATTCGTTACATTCACTTACGTGCTAATGGAAAAGGTATGAATCTTTTTCTTCTCCTCCAGCTATGGTTAAATAGCAGGACAGACCCGGTTCTATAGCCTTGATTTACCGCAGAAAGAAATGGCAACCTAATGCGGGAAAAAGTCTGCCTCGTCAGTCATATATTAAAAGATACATGATCGCCTAAGCGTGTATGTCACATAACTGACTGTAGCATTTGTAAAAATAAAAATTCACAATATATCCATACTCTACATAATTCCATGCTAAGGCGGTAATGCTGAAATTGACCGTTTTCATACAGGAAACTTTGGGCATTTATTGACTATCGATAAAATGATTCTGTCCTCAATTTACTTCATGCAAATATTAAAATTATCATTGAAATGTTTTCTTTTAAAATGCTTCAATATATACGTTGTAATTTTGTTTAAAAGATAATAAACTTACTAGATGACTTGTGTGTTCAATAACAAATTATGAACTCTTAAAATTGTGATTCTTTTTTTTTTTTTTCAAAGATCTCTTATAAATTTAATGCAGGAAAAGTTGTTTTTCTGTTATCAAAGTAGATTACTTGTCTTCAGAGTCTTGTTTGGCTCAAGGTAAAGGATCTGTGTGATTTAAAGTACGCTGGATCAAATGGTTTCTCCCACACAGTTAAGAGAATATCATTATATGTATTACACGATTTTTTTTCCTCTATTTTTTATGTGCTTTTTAGCGTGGAGCTTATAAGTATAACAAACTGGTCCGAAAATTAAGCATATTGTAGTGATTTTCCAAGCGTAGCTTAGATGTGGCACAAGGCCGAAAGTAGGGGGTACCCAGTGAGGATCGAACTCACTATTCAGTCGTAACTGTTCTAGCGAGACGAGCTTGCTGTTACACTGCGTCGAGGTGCACAATTAAGCATATTGTAAGCCTGGAGCCAAGCTCAGATTTTTGTGCTCAACTCAACTGACAGAAATAAGTAAATTTTTTATTTACGGCTATATTTTAAGCATGAAATAAGGCTGAAACTTGAGAATTTGAAACAGGCTCAGATAAGTAAAAAAAAATTAAGCATCTTTTAAGCAGGAAACGGGGATCAGAATTTTGTTAACACAACCTGATTAAGTTGGTTGATTTTGTTTAGCGGCATATCAACCTCTATGGGTTATTTAAGGCCGAAATCTAAATATTTTGATTGGCTTGGTGGGTTGATTTTGTTTAGCGGCATATCAACCTCTATGGGTTATTTAAGGCCGAAATCTAAATATTTTGATTGGCTTGGTGGGTTGATTTTGTTTAGCGGCATATCAACCTCTATGGGTTATTTAAGGCCGAAATCTAAATATTTTGATTGGCTTGGTGGGTTGATTTTGTTTAGCGGCATATCAACCTCTATGGGTTATTTAAGGCCGAAATCTAAATATTTTGATTGGCTTGGTGGGTTGATTTTGTTTAGCGGCATATCAACCTCTATGGGTTATTTAAGGCCGAAATCTAAATATTTTGATTGGCTTGGTGGGTTGATTTTGTTTAAATATCAACCTTTGGGTTATTAAGGCCGAAATCTAAATATTTTGATTGGCTTGGTGGGTTGATTTTGTTTAGCGGCATATCAACCTCTATGGGTTATTTAAGGCCGAAATCTAAATATTTTGATTGGCTTGGTGGGTTGATTTTGTTTAGCGGCGTATCAACCTCTATGGGTTATTTAAGGCCGAAATCTAAATATTTTGATTGGCTTGGTGGGTTGATTTTGTTTAGGGCATATCAACCTCTATGGGTTATTTAAGGCCGAAATCTAAATATTTTGATTGGCTTGGTGGGTTGATTTTTGTTTAGCGGCATATCAACCTCTATGGGTTATTTAAGGCCGAAATCTAAATATTTTTGATTGGCTTGGTGGGTTGATTTTGTTTAGCGGCATATCAACCTCTATGGGTTATTTAAGGCCGAAATCTAAATATTTTGATTGGCTTGGTGGGTTGAAATATCAACCTCTATGGGTTAAATAAATTTTTTTGATTGGCTTGGTGGGTTGATTTTGTTTAGCGGCATATCAACCTCTATGGGTTATTTAAGGCCGAAATCTAAATATTTTGATTGGCTTGGTGGGTTGATTTTGTTTAGCGGCATATCAACCTCTATGGGTTATTTAAATCTAAATATTTTGATTGGCTTGGTGGGTTGATTTTGTTTAGCGGCATATCAACCTCTAATTTAAGGCCGAAATCTAAATATTTTGATTGGCTTTTGATTTTGTTTAGCGGCATATCAACCTCTATGGGTTATTTAAGGCCGAAATCTAAATATTTTGATTGGCTTGGTGGGTTGATTTTGTTTAGCGGCATATCAACCTCTATGGGTTATTTAAGGCCGAAATCTAAATATTTTGATTGGCTTGGTGGGTTGATTTTGTTTAGCGGCATATCAACCTCTATGGGTTATTTAAGGCCGAAATCTAAATATTTTGATTGGCTTGGTGGGTTGATTTTGTTTAGCGGCATATCAACCTCTATGGGTTATTTAAGGCCGAAATCTAAATGATTTGAACACAATTTTATGACTTCAACTAAATATACTTTGAATGCAACTGTATGCCTTCAACAACAGATAAAATGTATTGTTGGTAATTTTGCTTTAAAAATGTATTGGTAATTTTTTATATAAAAATGTATTGCTGGCATTTTTACTATAAAATCTATTTTTATAGTTTCATAGTGTTTTGTTTGGGGGGGTCAATATTTGACCATATCTGGGACCCTAACAGTTGCTACCAACCCACTTGGTTAAGTAATGGAACGTAACATCAGCTTAAAATACCCTTCCAAATAAAAACCTTTTAATTATCATCACCACCCTCACAATGTAGTGCTAACTCCACCTCAACTTACGGAAAATAACTGTAATGTTAAACTCTTATATTTCATGATTAAAATATAATCCATTCATGTTATATTCTAAGCATAAAATAAGGCTCAAGATTAAGAAGCTACTAACCATCACTTTGCTCTGATCTAATATAACAAAAAGTATACCTCTGCTACAATGATTCTACCTTTAATTTTTTACTGCATTAGTTTTAGCGCTTACATTTTTATTGATATACGCCATTGCTTTAACAAAAGAAAATCTACTGATACCTCTTTAAAACTTATTGATTGTTATCAACTTGAAAGGTAGAGTTGGCTTAATGGTTATCATCCTGGAAAATGGAACCGGCGAACCTAGTTCAGTTCCCGGCTGAGTTCACTTTCGCACTAATACCTTTGTGAAAGACAGGAACCTACCCCATCACAGTAGAACAAATTAGCAATGTGTCCCCGCTGCTGACACCAACAAACCTTCTACAACACGTTAGCTGAAAAGGAAATAAGCATTTCCAAGTAACCATCACCACCCCGACGAATGCCATAGGGGATCCAGTCTGGTACCCCGACAGTACACTCAATCATGAGATCATTTTATTATTTTTTTTATTTATTTGAAAGCAGATTGTACACGCACCAAAAAATTATTTTTTTACTTGTATTTGCTACGATTAACTTAGTATGGCACAAGGTCATATATTTATGGCTGCTAATGTATTGTAATGATCTACGACGCGATCTCTCCATCGAAGCATCTGCATTCGTTATTTTTCATATAATATTAGGTTGTTCGAAAAATAATGTTCGATTTTAGAATCAACTTTTATTTCTAATTTAATGTATTTAAACAGTATTTAAATCAGTCAAAATAAGAACCCTGAGCATCTATACATTTCTGCCGTCGAGTTACAAGGTTATTAGTGCCTTTACCATAAAACTACAGGTTTGAACGCCAAGAAATCTTTGAATGCAGTTGCTGCAACTGAATGTCTTTTGGCTTGAAAAAGTGATAGTAGTGGACAAGAGATCAAGGGAATATGGTGAATGTGTTAAGCCTCGTATCCCAAATAAGTTAGCGTCTGCCATGTCACCCTGGCAACATGTGGCCGAGCATTGTCATTAAGTAGAATTGGAACCCATCAATTAACCAGTTGCATT
Organism: Acanthosepion pharaonis; assembly: GCA_903632075.3. Classification (NCBI taxonomy): domain Eukaryota; kingdom Metazoa; phylum Mollusca; class Cephalopoda; order Sepiida; family Sepiidae; genus Acanthosepion; species Acanthosepion pharaonis. The sequence goes on along the minus strand of CAHIKZ030000382.1, from coordinate 402,256 downwards.
TTGTTTGAAATGAATGTACACCTCATCCAGTTGTTTTCAGTAGACTTCGGCAGTGATACTTTGTTTAGCTTCCAGAAAGCTGTGATGGATAACGCCAGCGGCGGATCACAAAAGAGTCAGCATAATATTCTGTTGGTGCAATTTAGGTTTTGGAAATTATTTGTGTCCTTTGTAATGATCAAGCCATGGAGACAATCGTTTAAGATTGTCATAAAGGATCCATTTCTCATCACAAGTCACTATTTATTAAACACACCTCTCCAGAATATAACTTGGACTCATCCAAATAGCATTTATACTGACGCCGATAATAGTCAGCTGAGAGCAAACCGGAAGCGAGCCTTATATCCTTACTACAGGATTCAGCAAGACTATGTCAATTCCAAGCGACATATTTCATGATTATGTTATCTTCATTCAATGGAATGAAGACTTAACACTATTCGACCAAGAAATGGATACAGCATCGAACAAACTTCCAAAGTCGAATTCTTTTATAATCACTGAGTTCATGTAGAACCCGTTTAATGAGTTTTTTTCACCTGGCCAATTTTCTTGAGATGATCCGTTATTGTTGAAATGCTGACACCCATTATCTAAGACATTTCTTTGCGGCTTTGACGTGAGGTTTGTTCGACTAGTGTTTTCAGATGTTGATTATCAATTGCAGATGGACGTCACCTTGATTGTCAAAACTTATATCCCTACGGCGGGACTCCAGAAACCAGCGCCATGTTGTCCGATCACAAGTGGATCCTTCACCTCCACGTTCTGTTAATATTGGCAGCATTTTGAGAAGCATAATGACCAAGATGATACTCATGCAAAAAAAAAAAAAGTAAACGCATCACTTCTATTTTCATATTGAAGATGAAAGGTATTCAATACTTTAAGTTAAATTCTGAAAGAAATTGATAGAACATTAACAGAGTTTAACCATTAAGAATGACTAATATATTTTTATGCAACTATTATAACAATATATTCGAACACAGTTAAAGGGTTTATTCTAAAATCGGACATTATTTTCTGAACAACCTAATAAAACGTCTATTTACAATTGAAATCTATTTTTACCTGCTTCTTTCCAAACCTAAAGCTACACGATCTTTTAATAAGCAACACCTTTATAAACAACTGACATTAGTGTGGCATAAGCAACTAGAAAAGGAAAATTAATCAAAAATAGTTATTAGTGGGTTTTTTTTATGTATCGTGTACCTTCAGGATGTGGATGATCATGACTCTCCACAATTTCCTGTTCTTTGTAGCTCTTAGTGTACGTTATTTTGTACTGTATCCGAGCACGAAAAATTAGTCTTACTGCCGGTTGAAATGTATAAAATCTTTCTCTGAAAACGATTTTTTAGGAAATTAGATCTCTCAATTCCACTGTTATCACTCTTTTTAGTACTGACAGACGTTTCCTTACTGAACATTTGTTTAAGGTAGTGGGGAATGTAAACATCTTAATTATATCATTATTTTCCCTAGTACAGTGGAACCTCGGTTCACGAATTTAATTCGTTCCTGAAGGCCGTTCGTAACCCGAAACTATTTTTTCAGTGGGAATCTATGTAGAGAAAAAGAAGTCACAGTACAATAAAAATGGGGTGGGGGAAGCACAACACAACACACGAATGTATACAACATGGCGGTCGACTCAGAAATTATTCCGTTCGGGTTAACTCGGTTCGGCAATGTTGTTCGAGAACCGAAATTTTGTTCGATAACCGAGGCACTTTCATCTCGAATTTTCTATTCAAAAACCGATTTGTTCGACATGTGAAACGTTCGAGAACCGAGGTTGCATTATAGTTACACATGTTGCCTATTTTTTTGTTGCTGTTGGAAGTCTTCAGGTTATTTGGTTTTTGTCATTTGGTAAATCCCTTTGTGATTCTGTAGCGCCAGACTATAGAATCCGTTTTTATGTTTCTATCGTATGTGTCACTTCACGGAGGTACGGTGGGTTGCGGCTCGGATTGGGGAATCGGAGTTCGAATTCCAGTCGAATTCATTACATACATTTACGTGCTAATACCCTTGGAAAAGATATGAATCCATTTCTTTCTCCTCACCACTACCAGCAGCTATGGGTAAATAGCAGGACAGACTGCGTTCTATAGCTTTGGGTGGCAACCGGTCTAGGAGAAGGAAAACTCTGTATTCAAGTCATCCTGGAGCCTCGCTATTGCACAGGATGTAGATTCATATGCAAGTCACTGGCGGGATTGAAGTGCCACATCCGACATAAAAACTGAATGTGGTTGTCAGAACCGCATGTCGAAATAGATTCGAGTCCATTATATATACATGTACACAATCGCATATCCGAAATCCTTGGGGCCAGTTATGTTTCGATTTTCCGAAATTCAAATAATATTGCAACAAAAAGTATGAATACTCACACCACGAGGGATAAAAAGGACTACAAATATTACAGTTTATTTATAGAGTAATGTACTGATAAATGAAATAGTGGGATAATTAAAATCATAAGAAATGAATAAATTGTATTCATTGCAGAAAAAAAATCCCTTGTATAACTTAAAAATCAACAGCATCAAACGATAAACTAAAAACAACTGCAGTTCTTTTTGACATTTTCACTGTATAAAGTTACAAACATTACGAAAAAATTAACGAACAGCAAATTCACATCTACTCAATACGAGCGCATGACAACTGGCGTTTGGCGGGTTCAGGTCACTTAGCCAGGCTGGGGTGGGGGGAGTGGTGGCCGGAGTCGGGCCCGATCATGATACCTGTTGTCACGTCATACCGAAGTTGGTTGGTCAAGTAAGTAAGCGTTTGAGCGCCAACCTCCACGCTAAAAATATTCGGTTTTCAAATGTTCGGATATGGGATTGTCAATCTATATATATATATATATATATTTATATATATATATATATATATATATATACACACACACACATTACAATTCAAATGTTTGGGGAAACCCCTGATCATTTTTTTTTTTTATTGGCTCAAAAGTAGTCGTTTTTAATACTTTAAATAAGAGTAAATTATTATACATGGGTAATAAAAGTCAGACATGATTTTTTTATTAGATATTTTATGATGATAAAAAGGAAAAAATATCATTTTATGATTAAATTTTGCTCTCGTCAACATATTCTCCTTTACCTTTGATTACTGCAGCACAAATTTTTGGCATTCATTGCAAAAGTTTCTCAAAGTATAAGTTTGATAATTGATTCCATTCTTTTTTCAATGACTCTAAGAGTTCTTTTGCATTTTTTTCTTTTTTGCTCTTCTGTCAAGTTCATCCCATGCTAATTCTGGGGGTTGATTCAAGCCTTTGAACTGTAATATATATATATATATATATATATATATATATATAAAGATGATGGCTCAATGGCCGAAACTTTGTGATAATATGAACAAAGATAAGGACAACATATTGGGTGAAATTAATGTAAATAATGATAACTCTCATCCCAGAAGTTTTTTTTTTATCGTACAGGTGTTTATTTGAGTTAAATCCAAGAGAATTTTTAAATAAACACCTAACTGGAAACTCTTTATAAATTTAACATATTTCAGTATTTCTTTAGTTTCATCAGAAAATTTTTGAAGTGAAAAAATGCAAAGATATGTTATGTTTTCCAAATCTGTTTTTTGTTTGTTTTTTTTTTCATCGGTTGTGTAGACGTCAGGTGTTTATTTTATGGCGTTAGTCTCTATGCATGTGTCTATGAATATATAAGTTCTTAAATTCTACGCTTGTTTTGTTTTTCATTGTTTGTGTTTTGCAAATTTTTACAAACGTGAAGTAGAACCATCTTCGGATTTGCTTGTAAACAACTATTTTGTCTGAAGGGATTTTTCAGTGCATTTACGTTGCTACCGAACGTGACACAAGGTAGAGGTTTAAAGTGGGTTTACCGGCAATACCGGGAAAAAATTGCTCAATCCCCCTCGACACTTCCTCTTTTTGGGGATGCCACAGACGCCGGGTAATGATCTCAGCCCTCTCTCGAGGGAGGGGTACTGCCCGGGGGGGGGGTTACCTCCCGGGGGTGGGGGCTTGAGCTAATGTTATTTTGAGACTTTCTCGACTGAAACCAGGGAAGTAAAATCATACAATTTTGTCTGAATCGAGTAAATATTTATGGGATCTTTTTATAACAAATGATAGAAAGTATAGTGAACTTATATGACTGTACTTGTTTTAGATACTAATAAACTCTGGGTAATGCCGGGTACTTCTGCTAGTATAGTCTAAATATATATAATTATAAAGGGTGTTTCATTAAGACGGATCAAAGTCAGCAGTAAATAAATTAGTTTTATTGGTGAAAGTTTGTTTATTTCTCTATTGGATCATGTTATTTAAGTCATGGCAATTATGTGTGAAAAATAATATCGCCCATATATCCGCCAAATCTGAAAGAAAAGGAAAAAAATCATTAGACGCTTAAACTTAATTCACATTTAAAATCGGTCCAAGTTATTTACCCTTTTTATATATAATTATATATGTTACCACGTTCTGTCTGAAAGGAGACTGAACAGCGCGTCTGATTTTGACGTGCAAAAATAACATACTTTGATGTTAGACCTGCCCGTAACAGGATGCAGACTCGGTCGGAAGTGCTTGCTTAAGTTGCCGGTATGAATGCTTGGCGAAGAGGCAATGTGCTAAGTGAAGATCATCTCCGGTGAAGAGGCCACTAATCATGACGATTGGCTTAACAGTCAATCTTTTAACAGAAAGGAAATGTCTACTTGAAAGAAGAATAAATGATTTAATGCAATGAAGTATGTTCTACAATAAGGCATTAAGACATAAAGAAATTTATGAAAGTATATTTTATGGCATTGTTGCGTGAGTTGGTAATCCAAATAGGTAGTTTTATGACCTAAAGAAAAATAGTTACAACTTTAAAACTGCGTTGTCATTTGTTGAACGAATTTATGTGACATGGAGATTCTCTAAATCAGTTAACTTAGTAAACTGAATTTTATGATTTTTTTATTTATTTATTTATTTATTTAATTAAATACGTTTTGTTGGTTTTAAAACTTAATCTTTCATTTCCTTACAAAAAAAAAAAAAGAAAAAATAATCAAGATAGCATTTGACAATAGTTACAGTATAAAAAGTTTATTTTTACTACTTTTAAAATGTTAGCCTTGAATGAATGTTCAGTCGTCGAGGTTGTTTTTTTTGTTTTGTTTTTTTTTTGTTTTTTTTAAGTACACATTCTTTTGAGGGAAGTGTATTTTTATGAAGTTCAGACGTTTTGTGGAAAAAAGTATCTATGCTTCTTGTATATCTCTTTCGGTACAGCTGTTGCAAAATGCGAAAATTGCGAGGATTCATTTCAAGTTCAAGGAAAATTGGTTTTTTTTTTTGTTTGTTTTATTTTTTCGTATTTTGTGACCAATGAGAGTCGTGAAAATTTGGATAGAGCCTAAATTTCTGAATAAATAAAATCTCAGGTCAGTGGACGAGGAGAAGATGAGGACGAGGAGGAGGCTTTCTCTTCCTCTTTTGTCGAGCTCTCTGCCTCCGGGCGGAGAGGAACCCGGACGAGGCTATGCCGAAGGGCAGTCTCGTTTGGGAAGGTAGACAAACCCGACCCGAGATCTACGTGCAATTTTTGCCCGAGCCTACGGGCTCGGAACGCCCCACGTTAAAAACTGGCCTTGTGCCTCATCTTGCCTTGTGGGGAGGTTAGTAAATAGAGAAGTCAAACAATTTTTGCATCTTTGTTTTTCTACCTTCTGGTATTGTTTTCTCTTTTTGTCTTTTTTCAAAATCCATGTCTTTTCCCAAACTAATTTTTTCGATGGCAATTCTTTTTATTAGAAATTTGTTATCTTGCTTTAGGCGCACAAAACAAAATTTTTGTACAAACTTTGTATTTGTACCTTTTTCGTACTTGTGTAATAAATGTTTTTCCTATAAAAGTTTACGAAATAGTTGAGTCTTATATTGTGATTTGCGTCTATTATGACTTGCTATTCCAACTAAGTTTTTGTGTTTGACATAAGAACTTAGATTTGGTAGGGAATATTTTTATAACTTTTCTATAAAGCAGTATACGTTATTGAACGTGGTTAAGCGAGCTATGTTTTCTTTTATTCAAGGACATATTGTAACAGAGTCTTTTGTTTAAAGATGTAAATCTGCTTTAAAATGGCTTCTCCCAGAGAATTCCAATGTTTTTCTCTCCTTTCCGAAATTCCTCTTTGTTTCTTATCTTTTTTCTTTTTCTTTTTTTTACCAAACTGAAGAAATTAATTTTTTTTTCTTAAAATTAGATACTAAAACTAAAAGAAAATTCAAGTCTTAAAAACGATAAAACAATATGATTATTGATACATTTAAGAGCTTGTTTTAAATATTGAATTTATGAAGACAAATGAGAATACATGATTTTAAACTCTTTAATCACAATACGTGTCACCATCGAAATTACCATCAATTTAATCAATTAACTTCTGTTACAACGTGGCAGCAAAGTCTTTGTTAAATACTGGAAGTGTGTCAACTAAAAATACAGTTCGCAGTTAAAATTAAAATACGATGGGTTGCTAAAATATTCGTGAACTGACCAAACCGAAGAAACATTAGATTTTATTTAATTCCTTCTTGGTAGAGAACATTTCAGCACCTCCTTTTTATTGTTTAATAAAAATAAAACTAAGACGTATAAATGGTGTATATATATATATATATATATATATATATATATATATATATATATATATATATATATAGATAGGGTTTTTTTATTTGGGCTTCAGACCTGCATCTGTGCGATTTTTTGTCGGCAGAAGTTCATGTTTGTAGCTCTTTCTTTTTTAAAACCTTTTTTTTCCCTCGAGATTCCCTCGAGATTGATTTGATTAGCAAATCAAAATTCGAGGGTTTTTCGAAACGAGTCTAGTTATATATATATATATATATATATATATATATATATATATATATATATATGACGATTGCGTCTAGCATGAAACAGACTGTCACCTCTAAGTGTTGACTTCAATGTTCACTTTTATATTTACACACGCTCTATCTCTGATATTGAGCACTTTATCCCATAAATATAGCACACCTTAAGAGTATATTTCTTCATATATATATATATATATATATATATATGTGTGTGTGTGTGTAATAACTGTCCATTATTCGAGGATACCCGTCGACTAGGGCGGCCGCCAATCCCTATTGCAGACACTCGCTCAACTTATACTGCAACTATGCTGAGCAGACCTTAGTTACAGTTTCTGGGCGAGTGCGTCATACCATTATCGCCTATTACTGTGCAGATCTGTTCTCGTTTCATTGTTGAATGTGATCTTATTCCTTCTATCTGCATCAAACTTTAAATCTAAAAACCTTAATCTTTCACTGAAATCCTTTATGTTTAATTCTGGTTCCTTATTTGAAATTCACTTTTCAGTTCATGTTCTCAAAGAATGCACTTAATGATCTCTACTGACACCAAATTGGACTCAATCCGTCTTAGAGTTTTCTTTGTCAGAGCTTTTGTTGTCCTAATCACATAGGGGCACGGTGGAGTAATGGGTAGCGGCTCACTTTGAGCGAATCAGAGAGCTGAGTTCAAATTCCAGTTGAATCCATCATGTGCTAATACCCTTGGGAAAGGTATGAATCTTTTTCTTCTCCCCCCCTAGCTATGGGTAAATAGCAGGACAGACCGGGTTCTATAGCCTTGGATGGCAACTGGTTTACTGGAAAAAAAATGGCAACCTACTGTGGAAAAAAATCTGCCTCGTCAGTCATGTATCGAAAGATACATGACCGCCTAAGCGTGTATTACTCATGGCACATAACTGACTGAAGCCTACCACTGTTGCACAGAAGCTGATGTTGCATTATGCATGATCTATATGAAAAAAATCTGTTTTTTCGCAAAAAATTTAGGTGTCGCACTAAATATAAAGTAGACTTATACATGAGTATATACAGTATATGATAAATTGTCTTTTGTTTAACAAATTTCCCTACAATTTACTTTTTAGTTTGGCCTACGTTTCCTTTTCTACTATATAAATTGAAAAAGACTCTTATTTTCCTATTTATACCAACTTTTTGTTTTCAATATTTCCTATTCTCTGGATATAATATTTCAGACGTATATCCGAAGTGAACAGCAAGTGTTTAAAAGTCGTATAGATTTTCGTTTGCAATTCAATTTTTTTGTATAGAATCTATGGCAACCTACTGCAGAAAAAAATTGTCTCGTCAGTCATGTATCGAAAGATACATGATCGCTTGAATCAGTTTTATGTAGCATCCTTTGCTGTTGTCTGGTCGAAATGAAATTCTTGCAGCACCTTAAAACTTCAAAAAGCATTACTGAAATGCCACTTCTTAAAATTCTGGTTTTGTTTGCTGGCATATATTCTTGACTATCTTCATCTTAATTTATTTAGAAATTTTCCCCGTGATTTCAAACAAAGGAAGATTTCAAGAATTCGAAGTAAGAATATTCACTATATGCAAATAAAGAAAAATTGATGCCCCCACCAGAACAGAAAACAAAAAATAACAAAGGTCAGGCAACCGAAAATCTTTGCATTTTTATAGTTAGTCTCACATACTCCCCTCTTATTCAGAACTTCTGCTATGATCTGTCATGCTTTACTACAGAGTGCATCACAGTTAAGCAGGACTCTATGTCCCCTTTTAAGGAAAACATACCACCTCAATATTTTTCTCGAAAGCCCATATCTGCTCTGTTTTGTATCTGAAATGTAAACAAAGCAGTTTTTAAAGTATTAATGGATTGATTTTTATTTGACATTTTTAGGACTTCAAATGTTATTATAATCAATACTGGTGTTCGAAATAGACATGCCGTTTTTATTTTTACTTCAAACCAGGTTAATTATGTCTATCAGCCTGCATATTCAAAAAATCTTAATAAAGAAATTGTACTTTCTGACAGGGGCTTAAACCTGTGTCCTTCTTTGTAGGAGAAACCACCATTTAATTCAGCATGCTTGACTTCTCGGCTATGTTTCAAATATCAAGCTGAGCAGATATGCGCTTTCAAGAAAAAATATCTTTTACATTTACACAGTAATATATATATATATATATATATATATATATATATATATATATATATATATATAACAATAAAGATGTGGACAACAGTACAAACCATGTAAATAGTGTATATATATATATATATATATATATATAACAATAAAGATGTGGACAACCATACAAACCATGTAAATAGTGTATATATATATATATATATAACAATAAAGATGTGGACAACAGTACAAACCATGTAAATAGTGTATATATATATATATATATATATATATATATATATTGTTGGGGCTACCCACCTTCTCATCAGAATGGACTGATCACTCTACTACTAATAGGACAGTTCTATAGAGTTCTGGGAGATCAGGTGACCATCACACTTCCGTCTCTCTACCGGAAGATACAGTTGGACTTTATACTCTTTCTGATTGTTACTGACTAACCTGCGTTCATTTGACTACTAATCTCTCTGTTGTAAATACCTCTTCAGATATACCAGTATTTTTCCCTATGTATGTGTTTGTCCTTATTTCAATACACGCATGGGGAAAAACTCAACATCTCAACATATATATATATATATATATATACACACACAGTATTAGTTTGGACTGTTATCCACATCTTTATATATATATTTCGAACTGAACCCTTATTTAGTCTACTGTATAGGCCGGAGCATACAAGGGCTGAAAGATTGTGAATATCACAATAAAGATGAGGACAACTGTTTGAACAATAGTGTAAATAGTTACAATACCTTATCTCAGAAATATATATATATATGTATATATATATATATATATATATATATATATGAGAGCTAGATTTGAATCTCAGATCATCATTGATCAGGGAGGTGACTTCTTGATGTTACCTGTTTGTAGAGGCAATCCCAGCATGTGATACAGTAAGATAAGTAGACCTAAGCCTTGTAAGTGTAAGTAGAAGAAACTGTTTGATGGTTGTAATAGCCAGAAGCCACAAGTCATCATGGTTGAGAGTATGAGTGTGATAGCTTTATTTAATTTGGTGATCATGCCAGATTGTACACTGTCTACCAGAAATTGAGGTCTGGTCAGCATAGTTGCAGTATAGATCACAGGTTGGCTCTGTGGTTGTTGAAAAAAGTATGTTACTGATCGTGCATCTGCAACAAGGACTTTCTATTCACCTAAATAGATAGATAGATATGAACAAAATTAGATAGATAGATATGAACAAAATTAGATAGACAGATATGAACAAATTTAGATATTTAGATAGATATGAATAAAATTTAGATATTTAGATAGATATGAACAAAATTAGATAGATAATGGACAGATATGAACAAAATTAAATAGATAGGAACAGAATGAGATAGATAGATAGATAGATAGATAGTAACAGAATGAGATAGATAGTAACAGAATGAAATAGATAGATAGATATGAACAGAAAGAGATAAATAGATAGATAGATAGGACACACCCCAATAGACAAAGACATAATTTGCATACATAAAATTGCAGTCATATTTCTCATAGAATACTCACAAATCAAAGAAACTAAATTGTGGGATGATGATGAAAACTAAAGATAATAGCCTAAAGAGATCACATGAATTGACAAAAAACATGCATTGTACAAGAGGAAGAATTGAAATGAAAATTATATTCATTGCATTCCACTTTTTGACTGTTGAATTAAACAAATGAATTTAAAAACACAAAACCCGTGATTGCTTGCCATTTCATTTTAAAGAATGAACTTTTTCATTAAGTGAAAAAAAAAAATCAATTCTCATGAAGAAATAATTATGCAGATAAAGTTAATGTTTCTTAATTAAAAAAATGATAATAGTGCTTAGAAATTAAATCTTTATGATAAAACAAAGTGACGTTTTATGTGTGGAGTTGGATGTTTGTATGATAGTTATGCTATTTCTGGGTTTTGTTTCTCCTCTGGGAATGAGATTCAGTTTTTGATTTATACCATATTGTGGACAAAGACCCTGAAAATAGAATTGATTATTTGATTGGGGTTTTACAACTTATCAACAACCCTTTGTGGGTCATTTTATTTTTAAATCAGTTCACCTGAAGCAAGGCAATAAAGATACAAAAACACAGTTGGTTACTGGAAGTGAAGGAGAATGAAAAGAAGGAACTGGAAACCTAATCCTAAACAGAAAGCACAAAATAAATCTCTTCTCTGGTTTAAAAGACCAGGGAGGAGTGCGAACTGGATGTTAGACGAACCTATCTATTTCTATTGAGGAGAAAAAATTTAGTAAATAAAATTTCAAAGTTCAGGCAGAGACATTAGAAGTATAAAGATGAAGTAGACTTTTGAAGAAATCAGGAATGCAGTCCTAAACAGGAAGCAAGGGATAAACCTCTACTCCTGTTCAAAAACGAAGGGAGAAGTGTAAGGAGATCTGAACTGGTAGAACTAATGAATATAGCTTGTATGAATATTTGCCATAGAAAGAGTAGTAAAAGACTTTAATCTATATTTTTTTTATTCAATTTCATCCCAATCAAGGCAACAAAGACGCTAAGAAACAGGAGGTTACTGTGTGTGAAGGAATATAAGAAAAAAGAAATACATTATTAAGGAGTGAGAATGATAAAAGAACAGGAATTAAGAAGACAGAAAATAGAAGATAATGATTGATCTTGCATTTAAATTTTTGAAGAAAAAGTTAACTGGAAGAGAGTTCAACAAGCGAAAAGTTCAAGAAAAGAAACTGTTAGCATAGAACTTACAAAATGATAATGTCTTGACACCAATCTAGTACTACACTTAAATTTATAGAGTCTAGGTACCATAAAGGAAAGTAATATTTATTTTGATTAATACAAAAATGTGGCACAAGACCAAAAAGGTGGGGTAGAGTAAGGTTGGTCTTCAATCTGTCTTATCTTAAACTTAGCTAGCCACGATTACTAACCCAAACTTGTCACATTATTCTTTACACCAAAACAACACATTCTTACTTACAATTCTTACTACAGCCACCATAATACCTCAGAGTCTCTATGTAGTTCTAACTAGTTCCCATATGGACAATTTGTTGTTGAATAAAAATAACAACATTTAAAAATGAAACCCCAATAAATATTAGTTCAGTACTTGTAATAAAAAATTTTAAAAACCAATATTCAGGAAATTGACTAGAAACTTTTTAAACATGAGCTTTCTCTCCTGGAGATCTTTTTCTTTTCTATTTTTCTTCTTTTTACCAACTGATGTAATTAAATTTTGATGAAAAAATAGATATCCCAGCTGATAGTACTGTAATAGATATTTAGACATTCAGGTATTAAAGCCCTAGGATGCACAGTCTGCTGGACTTTTAAGAATGTAAAATATACCTATTAGATTGTCACACATGAAAGGACACATTTTATATGAAATGAATAAAACCCTTCTGAAATGTTAAATAACTAACTTATTTGGTTGAAATAGGCACCATGTTGATGAATGTATCTCTAAATTCTTGATCCCATCTTTAAAAAACTTTCCATCCTTTGATATGATAAACAGTTCAAATGCTACAATTACCTTACTGAAAAATGTTTTATTGCTTATGAAAAGCTCAAAATGGTTAAATAAATTATAATCAATAGGAGAGATATCAGGTGAATATGGAGAATGATGAGGCAAAATTTCATAATTCAGGCTATGCAGTATTTCAACAGTTGATTGAAAAGCATGTGGCCGTATGTTGTTGTGCAGCAAAATTGGGCTATTCATATTCACAAGTCTAAAATGTTTCTTTTTCAATTTTTCATGCATATACTCAATTGCTCCACAATACAAGGCTGCTGTTATTGTTTTCCCTTGAGGCAAGAAGAAATAATGAATAACCCCCTTGAAAGACCACCATACAGTGACCATTAACTTTAGTGTGCAGTAGAGGTTTTGGGTATTGTTTTGGTGATTTTATTGCATCTAACCACTGGCCTACTTTCTTTCTGTTGTCAGAGAGTATCCATTTCTCATCACATGTAATGATTTGATGCAAAAATGGTTCTTTTCCCAGTTTGTAATCATACAGTAAGATTGCTCTACATTGTTTCATTGGGCTTATGAATAACAATATAAAGAAAAAATCTGGAAGGAAAAAGAGTCAAGAATAATTCAAGATTTTTTATATGCTAAAAAGGTTACTTTGTTAGACAACTGGATCAACAACCAACCAAAAAATGTATCATTTCATGTGTGACAACCTAATACTAAGGAGGTTACTTTGTCAACCTCTTTCAGTTTACTTGAAGTTAGAAAATATTTTTAGACTGTGAGAATATTTTTATGATAATAATTATTTATTTTTACTAATTAATCCATAGCTGTGGGGAGAAGAGGTGGATTCATACTTTTCCCAAGGGTATTTGCACATAGGTGCATATAACAAACCAAACTGGAATTGGAACACTGCTTTCCAATTAACAATTCCAAGCCATTATCCATTATACCACCTCTACATCCAAGCTTACAGCACCTGCTATTTCCAACTGGTTACCCATCTTGGTACTGACCAAGTTCAGTGAGCATACAGGAACTAGTAAAGCTTATGATAATTCTTATAAGAACAGAATTTTAGGGTTATATATTTATTTATACTTATGTTTTTGCAAAGATAAAACAGAACTATTTTCTTAATTGTTTGTAAGCAAAGCTTCTGAAAGAATACACATCCTAGATCAACTGAAGATTGTCAAGATCGTTTTAAGATAATTGATACAAAGTAGGGTGAACTTATCTTTCATGTTATACATTTTAGATATTTATAAACACAGGAGACTTACAGCCATATCATGTTCAAACCCTAGTTCTTGTATGATCACTTAAGTTAAGCAACATTGAGCCTAATAGATAATATTGCAGAATTTGAACTTAGCTCTCTGATTTCCAATTTGACCAGTTTGTTATATCCCTTACCCTTGTGAAAGGCATGAATACACCTTTTCTAACCCCCCCCCCCAGTTATGGATTAATTAATAGGACTCATATCAGTAAATCACTATTATCTCCAAAAAATCCTTACATTCTAAAAATACTCTCCGGCTTTAAATAAGCTGCAAAAAGTTGATAAACCATAGAAAGAAGTCAGGGAAGGCCTGGTACTTTTGCTAGTATAGCTGGCCATTCATATTTGAGGATACTCGTCTACTAGGGTGTCTAACCAATCCCTAAATAAATAAATAATAAGTTATCGAAGCCTATTACAAAAATGGACATTCAAACAGAAATGCATTTCACATACTTTGTGATTTTTTGGTCAACATAATTGACCAACTGATAGTGCAGTTGGAAATGATGTAACATTGTTGTGGAAAGGTTCAACTCCTGCATGTAATGATGAATAGAGGTGTCTGGATTTTTGGCCACATTCTCATGCACTGCAGCTATGTTTTCAGCTGAATGGCATAAACAAGCATGCAATGGTGTTTTCACATGTACCATTGACCCAGTTTGTTTGAATTTATAAACAATTTTTCCAATTGCAACTCTTGAAATTTTAAAACGTTATTTGATTGTTAATCTTTCCATTTAAAATTGATCTAAGTTATTGGAACACTCTTACATGCTATTTTTATCATTGGGCTATAGACTTATTGATGTACATAGTTTCTAATATTTTTTGAATTACATTATGAATGGTTTTTATCAACAGGCTGTGGGTTTATTGATGGTTTCAACTATTTTTGGACTGTTTTTAATGCATTTCCCCCCAAGCAAGGCAATAAAGCCACAAAGATGCAAAAAAAGTATGAATGAATATGAGAAAGAGGAGAAAACATTATTAAAGAGCAAGAACATGAATCAAAAAGACAGAAGATAAAAATTAGCATTGCATTTAAATTTTTGAAGATCAAAGTTAAGTGGGAAGCAAGAAACTGGAAGAGATTCCACAAGCAAGAAGTGTGACAGAAGAAACTATTAGCATAAAACTTACAGTTACATCAAGCAGTTTCAACTGTAACACAAGAACTAACTGCCAATCTGGAACTACGCTTAAATTTATCAAATCGAGGTACCTGTAAGGAAATAGGCAAAATGGACTTGCCCTATTCTGCCTAGAGTCAAACAATTACTAATAAGTCAGTTTTCACTTTGCATGCTGGAGGGAATTTCTACATCATAAACTAGAAGACAACACAACAAAAGTACCAAAAAGGAAAGCTCATCAGAACAATTACCATGAAGTTATTTATAGAAAAGGCACAGGAAAGCTATGTTGTGGCTTACTTACATGCTGAATGCTTTTTTATCATTAGGTTATGGGCACGTTGATGTACCCACATACAGTACTTAACAATCTTGCTATTTTCTTTCTTTTATTAGTGGAGGGGGTTCATTAGTAATTATTGATTCTTGCATAAATCAAAATCAAGATCAAAATTCATTCTTAAAATTGGCATAGATAAGTAAATCAGTTGGGTTTGTCTAAAAACATATGCTTTATTGGAGAAAGTCATAAAATAGAGCATTTTATATTAATTGCTGCCAAAGAATTCAAAGTTTGGCCTTATAGAAGTAATTATCATTGCTAAATGGATCATTCAACTAATTAGAATAAAAAGGCAATTAATGAGAGGGTAGAAATTAAAATCTGACCAGGAATGAGGAAAAGCAATTTGGTCCTTAAGTAATGCATATAAAGTACAGAGTTTGGTTTCTATTTGTATTCAAACTTTTCTCTTTTCTGATTTAAAAGTGGCAGTTTGGATATTTTGCCCACAGAAAAAATATAAATGCAGCATAAAAATCATTACAAAATTAAATAATCCTTATTTTTGTATATATATTGCATTTTCCTGCTTCTATTTGATTGAAGGCTCTTATAGGAATTCAAGTGACAGCAAGTCTTTTCACTACTTCTACACTCTCATCATTGCCAGATTTATATATGGGATGCAGCTCAGAGCTCCCAAGACTAGAAGGGCTCCCATGGGCTTTCTCATCTTTGGGTTCTGATAAAGCTAAAGAAAAAATAAAGATATAAGTACAGAGAAAATTTGTTTATTTTCAGATTTAATGGGGTTCTTTTGAACTAATTTGAAACAATTTGAATACTAGAATTCAAGTGTAATACAGGCCCTTTATTCTAGATACATTTCTGCAGGATGTAAAGTTCGGATAAAAATATCACGAAGTTGCTAATGAAATAAAATTGGATGAGTTTCAAAATAATTTAAAATTTTAGTTGAAATGTTTTGGGTTTTACACAAAAAACATCATCTGAAAATGTATGTTTTTTTTATAGACACAAAGGGCAAACATATGTAATGAAAGGGCCCCCAAATTCTATTATCCCAGGGGCCTTTTGTGGCCTAGATCTGGCCCTGACTCTCAACAATGTTGTTTTTTTCCTAGAGTTCACTCAGTACAAGGCTCAAGAGTCACTCAAGTTAGAGGGTTACTGAATGAGGTATGTGATAAGGGGAGGAAGTAAGAAATGAGGATATGGTGGCTAGATAATAATTGACTTTTGACTTGAAAAGGTTAAGATTGTAGTGTTCTAGAAAGCATCCACACAGGAGTCTGTTCCACAAAGTAACAGTTTTTGGTAAAAAAAAATTATCTGATTGGAATTTCCACCATACAATTGGAATACGTGGAGGGAATGAGAGTAATTCAACTTTTTAGACATAGCATGGCAGGTCTGAACTGTAAAGTTCTGAACTGGTGGAACTAAACAATGGAACATTCATCTGAACATTTGCCTTGGAAATATAGAGTAACAACAGGCTTGTAAAGTTGAGTCTGTGTGAAAAAGTCTATAGAGTGGAAGATATGTCATACTCACAGACGTAAAGACAACTTTAAACTCTATCAAAACTGAAGAGTATTCTATGGTCTGGAATGGTTTCTATTTTTCTACATATATCCAGTTCTTCCAATCACTTTTCAAGGCTCTTCCAAGTATGCCAATGATAGTAACATTCCCTCATCACTGAGTAGGTCCTGAATTTTCACTTATTGCAATGATTAGGAGTTCTCTAAGGGAGGCCCCACACCTTGAGCACCTATTGGGACTTAAACTCAATCCAGACCTCAAGTAAAAAATTTATATATGATCTATTGCTAAAGATACTGGAAAAAGAGTCAGTTCCCTGTACCACTCCAATAAGTACCTGACTCCTCTTACTATCCTCTACCAGATCAGGCCAAAAATGGAGTCCTGCCTGCTGCCATGTATGGGCAGGAGCTACCCAGTCTTCACTTTCAAGTCTTGATTCAAGTCCAAAAGCATCTCCATGTCCTTGTGGGTGATGAATTATTTTCCATCCTGAAACCCCTTTCAAGGACATTTCAATTTTTTCGCTGCTCTATCACTATTTCCATGGAGAGTGTGCAGAAGAACTACATTCCCTAGTTCTGCACATTGTAGTGAACCACCCTCATTTTCTTTTATTCCATTGGTGAGACCTAAGTTACACTTGAGCAGCAGCTTCTCATGAACTGCTACTTTGTGGAAATGACTCATAAGATGATACTTCCCTGAACACTACAATTTTAACCTGTTCAAGACTAACTATTATCTCCTCCACATACCACCATAAACTGTGCCTCTTACTCAACCTTGAGAGGCTCTTGAGTCTTGTACCAATCATTGTGTAAAAAAGAAAACAAAAAAAAGATCTAAAAATGTTTCTACCTTTACAATTTCTTTCAATTTTACTTTGCTGTCTACTGGAACAGTGATGTCTATATTTGACTGATAAGTCTTCCTTCTAATAAAAAGATTATTATCTCTTATTATGCCAGTCAACTAATAGATTTCATGACAGCTGATAAAGTAATACTTTTTCAACATAATGCACATTGGGCACACACAATAAAGCCAAGCTGACATTTGTGATTCTTGAGATCCCTAAATGATTTTCAGCTCATATATGGAACTGTATTAATTTTATTTGTACTTAAGATGAAGAGTAAAACAAAACTTTCATATTTCTAAGTGGAAATTAGGAGTTCATCTCTAGAAACTCTGAGCTGCAGTGAAAAGCCAACATTCCCAAGAAGAGCTTACATTTTTTATTTAACATATTTAGATTTTTGTTAGGGGATTTTTCAGTACCAAAAATAGATTCAGCACCCTAAATAGCATATGGATATAGGTTTAAATCAAGATTTTCTGGTAAATATGGTGGGGAAATAAATCAAAAACTGATATTTGGTGCCCAACATATAGAGCCAAAAAGCAGGTAACGATCAATTTAAACTATGAAAGCAACAGAATACATTTAAAATATCTTCCAAAGAATTTTCTTAGATTTTTCAGATTTAAATTGTTTTAATATAATTAGGAACTTACACTAAAAAGAAAAAAAATTTGTCAACATTATCTTCAAAGTTAGAGGGTCAGAGATCAAAAAAATTATGTTAATTTGACTAAATATTGTATATCTAAATGACTTATATCCACTGGATATAAGTCATTTTTGAAAGAATGTCAGGTTAAACCTATCACTTATAATATTCATTTCAATAAGATTCAAATAACTTTTTTATCAAAAACAGGCAGAAAAGACATCTAAAATTAATTGATTAAATGATGTGAGATTTTTTATTCATTTCAAATGATCATAACTTGACAAATACATTCGTGAGTTATGACAAACTTGCACTACTTCTGAAATCCTGAGATTATCTACTTTCAGACTAGATATAGCACACATCATTTGGAAGATTTTTCCAAGATGCCAAAAGTCGGCTGTTTGAAATAATCAATAACTATGTCAATGGAAATATAGTTCACTAAAAAATTCTTTGTTTCCTATTTAGGATTGGGTTTCTAGTTCCTGCTAAAGTCTTTTCATTCTTTTTTGCTCCCAGTATCCCCTTGTATCTTAGTGACATTATTCCCTTGCTTGGATTGAATTGATTAAATAAAGAAAAAAAACCCAAATAATTGAGAATTATTTTCAATAACTGTTGTAAGGGCATGACAAAATAAAAAGTTGTGGAGGGTTTAAATCAAATAATGAGTTTTCCTGATACTATATTTTTTTATCTGATCATAAAACAAACATTTTCTTTTAGAAAAGTTATCCCACTGTAAACGTTCTGTTGGTTTACACAATTTTTTCCTTTTGCTTTTTGTTTGTACTTATTTTCTATTCTTTTTTTTTTTAATCATTTCACACCAAGCAAGACAATAAAGCTCCAAGGATGCAAGGAGTTACTGAGTGTTAGAGAATATGAGGAAAACTACTATTAAGGAGAAAGGACAATAAAAGAACAAATAGACAGAAGATAAGGATTGACATTGCATTAA
The DNA here is from genome assembly GCA_903632075.3 of Acanthosepion pharaonis. NCBI lineage: Eukaryota > Metazoa > Mollusca > Cephalopoda > Sepiida > Sepiidae > Acanthosepion > Acanthosepion pharaonis. Next base: position 382,895 of record CAHIKZ030000382.1, on the reverse strand, counting down.
AATTTTTGAAGGTCAAAGTTGACTGGGAAGTATGAAGTCAAAAGAGTTCCACAAAGGAGAAGTGCCATAGAAGAAACTGTTAACATAAAATTTGTGGTTACATCTAGCTGTTTCAACTGTAAAATGATAAGACCTAGCTGTCAATCTAGTACTGTACTTCAATTCATAAAGTTTAGGTAATATATCAGAAAGTTCATCAGAAAAACTTACAATAAATTTATTTATAGAATAGGCACAGGGAACCTACATTACAGTGATAGGAAAGGAATTGAAACTGAGATGCCAGATCAGGACCAATAGCATTGCAGATTCTTCTTTGGATTTTATCAAGAATCACTAAATATATAGGAGGAGCACCAGACCAGATGTGGCAGCAATATTCTAAGCAAGGATGAATAGTATACTTATAAATATGTAAGATAGATTCTGGCAAGAGAATTTGTCTATAGATATTTTTTGTATACATGACTTGTATAAAACTTTTGGTAGATGATATTTTAAGAAAACAAGTAAAAACAAAATTATCTGGTTTTATTGAAAATTAACGGCAGTAACAGTTTTAGACAAACGATTAACCTCAGCTCAGTACCTATTGTCATTGATTAAGGCCATGAGGACGAATTTAGTTTTCTCTTTAGTTATCAGTTCGAGCAAATAGTATAAGAGGTGCGGAGCTGAATCCTGTCCACACTTCCATGTTTTGGCTTATTCAAATCTTTGCTTTATACCCACTGGTAAAAATCTATTAAAATTTACAGCAGAATGAGAACTACTTTTTGTTCAAATAAAATAAATACAATAAAAAGCACTCTAAAAGGATTGGCTCAATGGTTTGACCAGGAGATGATTAACTCATATTTCAGTTTCATTTTCATGTAATATGCTTAACAAATTTGTCATGAAAAATTCTGTTATGAACTGAGTCAGAAAGTCTATTCTTTGGATATTCTGCTACTATTTGTAAAATCTCAGTTAACTTAAAATACTGAAACCAGTTCTATAAATAGAGATTGGTGTAGGGAAGTTAATCATTTTTTCATCTTCCTGGTTTCTACATTAACCAGGAAAGGTACACATTACTTTCAAGAAACATCACAAAATACAGATGGAAATAATTTCATTAAAAATATACTGGGCAGGAAAAGACATATATCTAGATTTTTTTTTTTTAAATTTGTCTGTTTTTTTATTTTTTTTTTTTTTTCATTCCTGTAAACTTTTTCTATTTAATTAAATAAGTGATTCATTCATGTACACAGAATAATTTTAACAAGTAGCTACTAATGTTTTCTTTCATTTCTGTTGGCTGCTTGATAGAAGTTTTTTTTTTTTTTCATTGTAGTAATTCAAAAAATACCATGGACAAAGTATGTGAGCAATAAGAAAGTTTCAAGTAAAATGAAAACAAAATAGGACACTTGTACTTAAAATGAGTAAGATACAGTTGAAATTTTCAGACACATAATGAGGAAAGAAGTCTTGGAGAATTTGATACTCACAGGATATACTGCAAACAAGAGGGACAAAGGGAAATTGCAAGTAACTTAGCTAACAAGCTTATTAAAATGGATGGGAGAACAAAGAGTGGGAGGGATCATAAAAAGCCAAACCTTAGTAAGAGCTACAAATGATAAGAAGTTGTGGAGAGTCGTGATCACCCATGTCCTGAAGGGGCACAGCACATAAATGAAGAAGAATTCGAAAAAATAAAATAGAAGACTCATACTTATCATTTTGACACTAAGTGACAATTTTAACAGATTTGTGGTTGCCAAATGTTCTTTAAAATTCATGTTTTTATAAATTCTGAAAATAAAGATGCAAGTTGAAAAATCAAATAAAAATTCTGATTTTTTTTTTTTTTAGATTTTGTTTTTAATTTTTATTTATTTATCTAATTTTACATGTTTTAGTAAAAGAGAACTGATCTTAGATAACAAAATGATTTTGTGTCCAGAACATGAAACTATTAATTACTCATTTATTCCTTCTTCTATTATTATCATGCTTTTAAAAGAAACTTTGGGAACTTTAAAAAATAAAAAAAAAATCAAGTTTTCATTTGTTTTGATTATGTATCGAAATTTAAAGTATTGGTGAGCATACAAGTTGTGCACACAATTGTAAAAGGAAGCAATGAGGAATTAGCACTTGCCCCGCACACGCCTGCTACCCGACATACGATTCTCTTCTCTACCAACAAGCAAGCATATTCTTTTTCTCACTGCTAGAAAAGTAGTATTTTATTATTACGGCACATACATAATAATCCTACACAGCTGCTGCTGTTGCTGCTGCTACTACTACTACTACCACCACCATTTACTGTTGTTTAAATCAGCACTACGACAGAAGAGGTTGATATGCTAGTCTCACCTCACCTTCCTAGCTGTGTATGGATATACATATATATGTCTATATAAATCATCAGTCTCCCTTGCTTTACTTACACGGCCGTCTGCCGCTCGTACACACAAACACATTATTACCCACCAACTGTACATTGAGTGAGTGAGTTTGTAATTACTCTCCACGACCAGCAAGCCTTTCTCTCCTTTTTCCTCCTCGACCCAAACCATTCAATACGCACTACAGATTGCTGCTGCTGCTGTTTAGAACGGGAGGAAAAAAAGATTCACGTTGTACTACACACACAAAGACATCGGTAGCAGAAATTTAGTTAAATATTTTGGATCTCTTTTTAAAAAGACAGCGTGAGAGAGAGAAAGAAATTCTATTTTGTCAAAACCTGGAGGATATATTTTTGCCTTTACACTTTTTCATTGGAGTTAATTTGTTTCTTTGCTGTCATTGCCATCGAAGCGGGAGTGGACATGATACCTAAGGCGAATTTTCTACAACTGCCAACCATTATTGTTGGACTGTTGTTGTTAAGCTTAAATTTTGTGGCCGTAGCTAAAGAACCAGAAGCGGCCGTAGAAGAAGCCGAGGTAAGTAAAGACAATATATAAATTAAATAAATAAAAATAATTATTGTAAAAAAAAAAAAAAAAAAAACTTGGCGATATTTTTTTAGTAATTTTATTTTCTCTTAACTCTATCTCTTTACAACACGTTATTGTCCCATTTATTTTTTTTTAATAAATTTGTAGCGTAAAGAAAAGTAAAAATAAATAAATAATCGACTTGAAGAAAAACTTATTTTGGGGTTTTTGTTTATCTATTTGAACCTGACCGATCAATCTTAACTATATTTTTTTAAAAGTCTGCACACGATGAATGAATTTCATGAAGACAGTTCGATCACTGTACTTTTCCCCCCTCAATACTCGGCCTTTTTATCCCATTTATTTTAAAGTTCGTCAAAATCTCTCTTTTATTCCAATTTAAACTGAAATAGACCATATTTACCTTTCTTTCTTGTAATTATATTTCAATATTTACTTATAAAAAAAACACACTTTTTTTTTTTTTTTTAAATATTTTATTCCGGGGGAATGTATTTCAATGCGCAGCACATGTCAGTTTAAAAAGCACACGCACATTACTTTAGAAATGTTACGATGCCATATGTTCCTACCTTTTTATAGAAGAAGCATTCTGAAATTTATAAATCTTCTTTGATGAGAACAACTCCCCAGAGATCTTTTGTAGATACTGAATCTACAAAAATGACGGGTGATCGAACTACGAGCAGTGTGTGTATTGTGAGTGAGTGTGACCTACAAAAACTGGAAATATAATTTTCCAGGCAACCCAACACCCGCGACCTCGGGGACATTTATTCCGAACTGCTTAAATAATTTACAATATACAACTTTCTCTTCTTATCCCCCACCTTTTTTTTTTTTTTTTCTAAGAAAAGAGAAATATCCATTTATCTCTGTTCATTTTATTTTTAAGAAACATCTCTAGTGTTGGCGATATTTCATTTATTTCGATTTGTTAGGGAAATCAGGCCTCTTTTTTTTTTTTTTTTTTTTTAGTTCCGATGATAAAAAGGGAGGGAAAAAGAAGAGTCTATCTCTGTGTTTATTTACACTACACAGTCTCAAAGACCTTTAGGTTGTAAAAAGTGGTCTGTGAGAAAATGGTTGTCTTAAAAAAAAAATTAAAAACACAGGGTGTACTTCTGATGCTAAAAAAAAAGGTAATAAATTATTTTTCTGGTCTTGTGTGTATATAATAAACTAAAATTTTAATGTTTGTTAATGATGGAGAGATTCATCCACTTGGTTATAAAAAGGGGGATCATCTTTGTGAGAAAGAATCGTGAAATGATTGATTAAACAAAAGCGTATTTTTAATGTTTCATTTTCGATTTTGTCGTTCTTTGTTGAATCATTAAGCAATTTATTCTTTATTTTCTATATAAATCTCCCTTTTTACGGGGTAGAGTTCCCATAATTGAGGCTTTCCTATAATAAAAACACTCAGTCCGTCCTTAGTCTCGTAAGATTTTCATTTGAAACGTCTGTGATTGTATCTTTTCATTAAAAAGTCACCTCGTTGGTTTTACTTTGAAATGTGCACCTTTTTCCTTTCTCGTCCTGAAACTAAAAATAAGATTAAAATTAGTCTCTCTCTCTCCGGTTATATGCTATATAATGCGTAAAAGTGGGCCCAAGTATTTAAGTTACACACGTTCAGTTGGTTGTAATGTAGGGACTTTTAGGGAGTTATTTTTCTCGACTGACTTTTTTTTCTTTTCTTTTTTAAGCAATGTTTACATGTTTACAAGTCTCTCCTTTTATTCACTTTCCCTCCATTTTTTTTTTTTTTTTTTTTTTGTGTGTGTCGGGAGTTTTAGTACGGCTGACTGGTTTTTACTTGCTATTTATTTAACTGCAATCTTTTTCTCTCTCCTAGTTGTGTGTGTGTGTTTTATCAAATTGGAAAGGCAATCTTAAAAACAAAAAGGTCCTTTTTTCTTCTTCTTAAACTTAAATCATACTATGGTTCTTTTTATATTTTATTTCACTTCAGATCTGAATATCTTTTTAATTATTTTTCTCTCTCCATTAAACAAGAAATTTAACTCTATCAAAATTCATAACACATCAATCGCATTTCTTGCTGTCACGCACGCTGTTAAAAAAAAATTAAAAAAAGATTTATTCTCTTTTTTGCACAAATAACTTATAAATAAATATTAAACACAATTTCTTTTCAAATATATTACCATTTTTAAATTTTATCAAATTTTGAAAAATAAACTCTTCAGTTTTTTGTGCTTAGTACGATGAATGTTTTTTGTTTTTTTTTGTTTTTTTGATTCGTCAAAAAAGCCTGTTTTAGTGACGAATTAATATTCACAATTCAAATTTACTCACTTCAGAAAGTAGTCTTTTTTTTTTTTTCCTTAATTCTTGATGGCTAAAAAAAAGTTATTTGAGTTTTATCTCTATAAATGATATTGATAATTTTTTTTTTTAATTAAGTTGTTCAAAATTTAAAATGTTTCTTGATGTATTTTTTATCTTTTTTATATTTGAATTTAAAAATTTTCATACCCAAATTATAAATGAAATTTGATTAATTCTTACAGTAAAAAAAAAATGATTTTTTTTTTTTAGTACATAAGCACGCACAAGCAAAAAAAATTAAGGCGGTCTAAGAAGGAAGGGTAGTCGAGAATAAATATTAACTAATTTTCTTTTTACTGGATGATACATCGAACTGTAGATAATATCTTTAAAAAAAATGTCACTGTGGAAAGATCTTATTTTATTTTAATACTTTTTATTAAGATCCGACTGGAAACTGCGTAATGATTGCGACAGTGCGATGCTTTTTAGAGAACCGCATGAAGAATAAAGAAAGATATTCAAAAACACGTGAGAGATGTGGCCGCTTCAAGTTTGGGTTCAATATTTTCAATTTCAAACCTTAAACTTGAAGTAAAAGAGAAATTGCCTTTTCCTAGAATATTAAAAAAAAAAACAAATGTTGCAATTTTTTTAATATTTGATTATTTAAATTTTATGATACTTAAGTGTCTTTATTAAATTTTTCCTTCATTTAAACTGCTCAGTGAAATTAACATAACATTTTTTACTTTACTCGCTATCAGAATTTAAAAAAGGATATCAATTTTGATTCCTATTTTAAGAGATAATTACCCCCGAGTATTAGTTGAGAAGACACCTGTGGAATTTCTTAGTTATTTAAACGGAAACATTTACATTCATGCCTTGGTTGTAAAAAGAATTCATTTTTCATCACTGTTAGTGTTATGTGAAGAAAGTCATGAAAATCTTTTTTTTCTTTTTTTTTTCTCAAGTTATTTATTTTGAGTTTTTGACACAAACTAACTTAAACTTGTATGCTTTATTTTTATTTTAAAAAGATGGCTTTTGATGCCTTATCGAAGCTTAGGTTTCGTTTATTGCGGTTGCTTTCGGGACCATAATTTTTTTTTTTTTTTTACTAAAATGATTCATGCATCACTAAGGCATTATTTTTCTTTGAAACTGAAAAAAGTGGTATCAATTTCATATTTTACGCTTTCTCGAATAATTTTAAAAAAATATATAAAATTTATTATAGGACCTATTCATTCGTTTAATCAACTCAAATTGGGATTGCCTCAACAATAAGTAGATACTTGTTAGAAAATGCGTGTGTGCTGTTCATTGCTTTTCATTTAGGGTCAGGTACAGAATGTCTTTTTTCTTTTTTTTCCTTTTTCAAAAACGACTATTTCAGTTGTAAGGAACTGTTTACGTACAGGACTTCCTTGAGAACCTGGTATGAAAAATCTGTCCAGAAGATTAAAATTAGCAAATAAGAATTTCTAGTGAACTATAATAATTTTATGACTCATTCATTCATTGGTCTCTCCATAAGTTAGAGAAAAAAAAACCCCAAAAATCCTAACCAATAAACTTACCAAACTGTATGCTAAACAATTTGTGTTGGTTCAATGATGAAGCATGTTTTAAGATGTAGTTTCAATATTCATGAACATTGAAATTTGTTTGTGCACTTTGGAACAAACTGAGGAGTTCTGAATTGCTTAACAAACTTGTTTCAAATAGTGCTGAAGAAATTATTTTTATTTTTTTTATACCAATAGATCTTAATGCCAATAAAACCCCGTTAAATTTTAAAATGCTAAGAAGCCTTAGCAGCTAAGGAAAAAAAACTATGTTCACAAACCAGCCGTATATTCTTCAGATCAAATGTAACAAGAAAAAGTGAACAGAACTTCTTTTTAACTTACACAAAATGCGAATCAAAAATAGATCGATTCTTTGGTGATGGCTAAAATAAAGGAGTATTATTAGCATAGCTGCAAATGAATTCTATCCGAGGTATGTAGTGTTTACTCGGTAAATAAAAAAAAAAAAAAAAAAAAATTTTTAAATTAATAAAAACTTGTTTTGTTTGGTTTTTTTCGTTACCTCATTCAAAAATTTTTGATTTGTTTTGGCTTTATTAAAAAAAATCTCTTTTAGAAATATATATTTTTATGCAATTTTTTTTTTTTTTTTTTTTTTGTAAGTAAATTAAACAATTCTTCCTTGTGTGTTGTTGAACGATGTCTGTAAAAGAACCTATCAAGATTTATTTAAAAAATTAGTTTTAAATCGATATTTAAAATACACAATAACAAAAATGTAATTCTTGATGATTGAGGAACTGTTGTTTTTATTTAACTGCTAATTAAAATATTATTCACTATTCAGGAACATTTGCGAAGAAATATGAGTTACAGTGATTTATTATATATTATAGTTATTAAAGTTTCTATAAAAAAAGAAAAATCGAAACCTAACTCTTGGAAATCACATTTCCTGCAAATTAATTACACATGCTGGATTCGCTGGCATCTTTATGCCGTGGAAGTTGAAATTTAATATCAGTTCAAGCCTCAGGGAGCCTTCCCCACAAGTAGTATCTCTCTTTCGGGATGGGACTGGAACCAGAGACGTGCCGAAGTAAGGGGGCGCTTGAGCAATTTTTGTACAGAGTTTCCGAAATTTCACATTAAACTCCGACCTTGTGTCACATTCTGCTGCGACCTAAGCACACGGATAAATACCCACACTGAATTCTAGTTTTAGTCTGGTTCTATCAACACTAAAAAAAATAAATAATAAAAAGACAATGACTAATTTCTCTGTAGATTTTTGTTACATTTTTTTGTTTTTTCTGATTTGGAAAATGTTATTTTGAAAGGGGTTACTTTTTTAAAAATTTTATTTCACTCTTTAGTTTAGTACTTTATTAAACTGTTTTCCTTACTTTTATTTTACTAAGTCCAAGGTATGATCGTGTAAAAAATTTTTTTAAAAATTATGGTAGCGAAAATACCCACCAAATTAATCACAAAATATGCTCCAGAAAGATTTTGCCCGTCAAGTTTTGTGACTATTTACCCCTAATAATTTTCTTATGTGTCTCGAAAAACATATTGAAAATGGTGAGATTTTTAAGTTTTCACTCATAATTAATGCTTTTTTTAAAAAAAATGGAAGGAATTTAATTCACCATTTAATTTGGATAAGTAGAAAAAAAAAAAAATCCACTGGCATGTTAGTCACTTGTTAGTTTAGTGAGTCTCATCTTTCAATAATGTCCTTCAAGTAAATTACTAAAACTAAAATTTTAATTTGACATAAAGTGGTCATTAGTACTCTTAAGTTGTTTTATTTTCTTGTTGTTAAAAAAAAATAAGCTTTAGAATTTAGAGTTAATGACAATGTTATTTCCATTGTAACAGACGGTTGAAAATGTTTAAAATTCATTTACATTTTTTTTTTTTTTTTTTTTTTTTTTTTTTTTTTTTAAATAAATAGAAAAAAGCGTTTTGACTTTTGATTTAAATTTTAAATTGTTCTGTTCCTTGGAAACCTTCTTGTTTGTTATGGAGTTCTAAATGCCTTGCGAAGTTTATACTGGAAAGACCAGAACATGATATCACCTTTAATTTATTTAAAATAAAAACGAAAGAAAATGCTTAGTATCTAGCTAGAGAGAATAATAATGTAACTGTCTCTAGTTTCTCAAAACATGTCCATGTCCGGTGCTTTTCTTTTTGTAATGAATTTTATTTTTACACGCACGTTTTTGCAATAAAGCGAGAATGAGTATATAAATTTTATATTTGAAATAATATTAATGAGCTTCACAAGTTAAAAATGTATTTACTATTTACTTTTCTAAGAATTAAGTTCATTTGACACCTGAAACCAAATATGAAAGACGTCTAGAAAACATAACATTAACAACCTTAATTTAAAGTTTTTCTTTGAACTTGTGAAAATCCTTTTGTTTAAACCTCTCCCCTTTCTGGGTGAACATGTATTGACAGAAAAGCAAGTACCGTGTTTTAAAAAATAAATTTAAAAAAAAAAAAAAAAATTCAGTTAATGTCGAAAAAATTTAATTTTTAACATTTTGAAATACAGGCTTAATTTCTTTTTTTTATACAAACTTTGAAAAAATTACCTCTGCTTTTTTTTCTCCTTAGTAACAAGTTTTAGACAGAGGAATTCCGATCAAAATCTTTATTCACTTTCTCACAAATACCAAATCTCTTCCCTAACTAGCTATGGGTTAAATTACAGGGTAGACTGGACTCTCTAGCATTGATTGATAATCAATATAGGAGACGGACAACTCTGAATCCAAAACCGTACATGTTACCCTAGGGTGCATCAAGGCCCGCTCATCATAGCTGCAGTGCAGTATAAACCACAATTTAGCCCTGTGGGTGTTTAACAAAAACACTGGGTTTGGGCAGATGGGCATCAGACTCTGATACAAGCAGCCATTGCTGAAGATGAGAAATCACACTGATTTACTGTTACACTGCAACAGTGTGTGTTTAAATTGAAATAATAATATAGATCTCTGATTTTTAGCATTTTACAAATAAGGGAAAATAAAGAAAGGATGGCTACACACAGTGTGCACACTGATTATATTTCTAGTGTTGAGCAATGGTTGTCAATGATTTATTTAAGCTTGCTTACTGTAAGTGTAGTGAGTTCGATCCTTACTAGTTACCTAATTAGTAAGTAACTATCTTTGTGTCCAAGTTCTGTTAAGCATAGTAAATAATTGGAAAATATAGCAATAATGCACATCGTTGTTGTTGACTTCAGTTTTCAATCTCATATTTTTACTGCCAATTTCTGTTATTTATTTATGGTCGCTTGTAATTGTAAAGTGGCCAGAAAGTTGAGATTCCTATCAATATAATAATTTCTATTTGAAATACACCAGAATATTTTACTTGCTGGAAATAGTAAATTTAATCTTTTAGCTTTCAATTAATGAAATCTTCAAGAATGCTTTTTCATTTTTAAAAATTCATTTTAAACCTTAAGTATCGAAAATTCAGTGGAGGTACAATTATTTAAGAAACCATTTTTTTTTTTTTTTTTTTTTTTTTTTAGAGTGTAGACAGTATAGTTCGCTAGACGTTTGGATCTATTTGAATTGATACTTTGAAGTGTCTTAGAAATCATTTGTTTTATTTAAAATATGTTTGTACTGGCGATGAAATGTTTTGTTTAGTTTACAGTTTACTCAATGTAGGAAAATGCTTTTTCAAAACACTATGGTTGCTGCTGCTGTTGTTATCTATTTTTACTTCGCTATTTATACAACAACAAGCAAGAACTTTAAATGCCTATTCTTATAGCTTATAAATATTTTAAAATGAATCATTTCCGTTCAATTCAATGTTTAGTGCAGTCATGCACTGCATTCAGAAATTTGTCGTGAAAATCTATAAAAAAAAATCTCGTAGACTGATCCATAGGAAACTGTCTACAAAAATGTTTTCAAATTAAGAAAAATGTCAACATTATTTCTGTTTAAAATCTATTTAACATTTCATTTATGTTAATTATCTTCAAAACAGTATGACTGTTGAATGAAAAAAAGAATAAGTTTATATGAGAGCTGAAGTCTGTCATTTTGTCATTCTTTTTTATGGTTCAAGTCAAGTACTGTGGTCCGTACTGAAAAATGTGAGTGACGTCAGGGAAACATGTTCATGAGATGAGTTATTTGTCCAGAGGAAAGAAGAACGAACATACACGTTATTGAAATAGTTGACTTTCTTCATTAAACAAGCAAATTTGGAAAGTCAACGTGGACTAAAATAAGCAATTACTTCGAAATTACATTATTAAAGTTTATTGAACAATATGATAGAAAAAACTAAAATCTGATTAAAATTTGCCTGACTACAAGGTTATGAAATCGCGCATATTTCTTTGACATCACACACACGTTTCAGCACGGACCGCAGTATTTGATTTAAAACACCAGTCCAGCAATAAGCAAGTTTTATTTTTTAATTAATGGATATTTATACTGCCGAACATTACAAATTTAACAAGCACGGTACTGATTGGTCCATGTGATGAAATCTCATGTTTTTTTGGGATCTTTTTATTTTTTCCTTTTTTTTTATTTTTTTATTTTTTATTTTTATTTATTTTTATTTTTTTATCTGATACGTGACGGAATCCCGTTTGGTTCGTTATCAAAAACTGAAGAAAAAAAAAACGTTAAAGTTTTTTTGGTAAATATTGAAGAGAAATTGTAACTGCTAAAAGTTTTAGCTTAAAACCTTGCCAAACCGTTTATTAAAAATTACTTTTAAAAACGATAGGGGTGGGCTTCGTTTGGCTGTCTTGTCCTAGAAACACCAGTGCCCTATGGCTGTAGTTTCTGTTGCCCCTAATGGGACTTGTTAGGAGAAAATGTAAATGAGATGTAGAAGAAAATATCTATCTATCATTGTAAAAGTAATAATTCCCCTCACACACCTATTAAAACTTTAATTATATAATCTTTATTTGAATAATTTTTTTTTTTTAAAATCTTATTCAAGTTGCACATTTGAAGCCAATGAAGATCCATTTAATATCCCTGGTTTATATCATTAATAATTGTTCATGTAATATGTATTAAACCTATACAAAGAAAAAAAAAAATGATCTGGTGGAACTGTAAATTCTGTTTGTCAAGTAGAAAAGAAAAATGAAACTATAATCACATTGTCTCACTGCATTTGAACCTGGAAAACATACGTTCCTTGCACTAATAAAACATATTTTGAGCAATAAAGAAGCAATTTAGTTTGTATCCTTAGAATGTTTTAATCTCAAAATTTGTTTTGGTATGTTTCAGCACTTCAGTTTGATCATCACCAATCCGACAATCAGTCATTGATTTCTAATTTCCACAAGAACAATTTCATATTTCCCTAGTTGCTTAATAAACCTACCACTGCTTGGTGGCACTAGCTGCTAATCTCATGTTTTTCAGTGCTTTCAGACACTGAGGAAGCATTTCTATTTTTTTTAGGTCCTTACTTATTTATTTATTATAACCTGCTAATGTCACAGGTAGCTCTAATGAATACAGGAAGTGCTTCTAATGACATGAAGCACAATCCTCATCTGTTGTCCATAACGGATAGGGTAAAACTGAGAAAAACTTAAGACATGTCTGTGCAAAGCTTTTGTAGTTTATGCAATAAAGAAACGGAAAAATCACAATGCCCAGTAACCTGGCAAAATCACTTATCCAGCACGCTACTTGTATGCAAGTCTTTAAGTAGAGATTTTCCAGTTCTTGTACTTTCTCACAGGTTTTTTGTTTTTTGCTGTTGCCATAACGAAGACACTGGCACCTGGCATCACCAGTGCATGGGAGAGAATTCTTGTACAACAAAAACATTAGGCAAAAATATACAAATTTAGGTTGTAACAATTAGCTGATTGACTGTATTCAAGATGTTGATTGTGGCTCTCCATAACTTCCTGTCCTTCATACTTCTATTTAATGTTTGTCTCCTTATTATCTAGTCCCTGTTCTGCTAGCCATTTACAGAAGCTTGTTAGGTGGGTTACACACTGTTTCCCTTTGTCTCCTTGCCTTCAACATATTGTGAGTGTCATATTCTCTAAACCCTCTTTTCTCATGTCCTAGAAATTTCAGTTGTCTCTTTTTGGTTTCAAGTATGAGTGTCTTTCTAGTCCCTTTTCCTCAATTTTTTCATTGATTACATTCTTCGTTTATGGTATTCTCAGCATCCTTCTGTGGAGCCTCAACTTTTGCGTCAAGTCTCCTTGTCATTTGAGGAAATTGTCAATTATTCGCTGCCATGGTGGAGGACAGATATTACGTAGCAGTTCAACACTGTTTTCTTTGTTTCTAATTTGAATTTTCCTGTTTCTTAATGCTCTGGGAAATTTAATAACGGATGACAAAATGTGACAGAAATCTAATAGGTTTTCATTAATTCATATTTTTATCAGTCTTTCAGTTACAAATTATAAACTGATTGATTGATGCAATGCTATTAAATACTTGGGGTATTTGTATATACAGAAGATATACTCCATTTTATTTTTTAACCTTTATCTTTAATTTACTTGTTCTTTTATCTTTGATTGCACCTGCAATTGTTAATAAATTGTTCTTGATTTTTCAATATATTTTTTTATACCTTAGCTGATGACTGTGTACATATTAGGTAGCGATTAAGTGTCAGCTATTTTACACTAAATCTATAAGGATTAATGGAGATATTTAGTGTCAGTTTTTCTCTTTGTTTTTATTTTTATTTTTTTTATCAGAAGTAATGTAGCCTAAGCTCTTGATTAAATGAAAGAGTGTCCTGGTAAAAGCCGTAAGTGTATACCAAGACCTACTAAGATATCTCGCTCATTTAGCAGAAACTCCCTATTGCCAATTTCACTTAGCTTCAGTTGACCCAGCCAAATATTCTTTTGTTAAATTAAAACTATTTAGAAAAATATATTTCAAATGAATAAAAAATAAAAACAAAAAAAGAAATGGTCAATAAAAACACAAGTTTTCAATAACAATTATTTTGAAAATATATACAAATCTTTATCAAAGTTTTTTTTTTTTTTTTTTTTTTTTTTTCCCTTAATTCACCCCAAGAAATGCAATAATGTCACTATGGTGCAAGAGGCTACTGGGAGAAGAAGGGACTGGAAACCCAATCCTAAATAGGAAACCAGGGATAAACCTTTACTCCTGTTCAAAAGATAGAAGTGTGAACCCCGTCATCAGATCTGAACGAGGGAAGAGCTCAATTTTTTTTCCATGTTCATTCATGACCGAGATGTTTTTGTGTAATCAGTTTTTATTTTATTTATAGTTGGTTTGCCAAATCAAAATTATTTCTTATTGGAGGGAGTTGCATCCCCTCTGAGATCCAATGGGCTTACAGTGTATCATAAAATATTGCCAATTATAGTAAACATAGACTTCATAATAGTACAATTTTATGATAAATGAAAATGTTTTACTGTTTAGATAAACATTTCAATTATTTTTATGTGAGCTACGTAAAGCTTTCATGACTAACAACACATTATTAAACAGGTCTGGTATTTTTTTTTCATAAATAGACATGCTGTTTAAAAATTTCATTTCTAAGTCCTCTACCTAAATTCATCTCATTAGTTAAATGATAAATCTGTTTTTGTTGCTATGTACCTCCACCCCACATACTACAACAAAGATATCACAGGTGCCAACAAGTCAAGGCTAAACATTTTTTTTTTTTTTTTTTTTTTTGTATGATGCAAGTATTTTAGCAGCTGCTTCTAGGCCAGAAAGTAAAATGTCCACAGAGAAATATTTGTAGAATTTGATTACACCTCTGCTGCTTTCTGTAATAAATTGTCTGAAAATCTTTTTTCTTTTGACAGACCGACTAAAGAGACTAGATTTACTAAAGGCATATTAGCTTGATTTCTAATTGTTTCTTGATTTCAGATTTGTTTTCCTGACCTTCGTCTTGTGTGTCAGTAAATTTTCATATTCAAATCATTGACACCATCTTTTGATCTTAAAGATAAGCTGATTCTATTCAATAAGCTTAAAAGTCCTCTTAACTAATTGGTCATGAGATATATCTCTCCCTCCCTATCTACCTATGTATGTTTAAATGTAATATTAATTATCACAGCCAATAATATTTCCTTGGGTCAGATCTTGCTTCTTTTTCAGATTTGGAGCCCCCCCCCACACACACACACTGTAAAATAAATGGTCATATCCCTTGACACTGAATTTTTTTTCTTCTCTCCTCCTGATGATTGAATTGTATGTTTCTACAACAGTCAAGTGATGCTTTCAAAAATGGGCTAGTTACATAATATTTTAAATATATAAAAAAACAATTAAAAATTATTTTAAAAATCTTAGTGCAAAATGATCTTTATTAATCTTTTCAATTTTTGATTAGTAAATATAGTTTTCACTTAATTAACAAAAATCACTTAAGCAGATGAAAGTAATGCAGAATTTTAAAAGATTTATATATTATAAATTATTATAATAAAAAAGAAAGGAAAAAAATTTTTTACCAAAATTTTTTACGTGCTAGAAAGTATTAAGTATTTAAAATAATAAAAATACTTTGGTTTTTTCTGTTAATAACAAAATTTTGACAATAAAACTGTTTTAATGAAGGATGAGGCTTTTTTTTTATCTTGCTAAGTTGTTTTTTCAATGATGTGTATATATATATATATATATATATATATATATATAAATATGGAATTTTTAAATAAGTTTTCTTGAACACTTGTAACAAGCAGGGCTGTCATAAGCAAGCACTTATCTATTCAGTCAGTTATGTACCATGCGTGATACACGCTTAGGTGATCATGTATCTTTCGATACATCTTTCTGTGGTAGACCAGTTGCTATCCATGGCTATAAAACTCAGTCTGTCCTGCTATTTACCCATAGCGGGGCGGGGAAGAAGAGGAGGATCCATACCTTCCCAAAGGTATTAGCACATAAGTAATGGAATTCAAACACTGCTCTCCAATTCTTCAATCCAAGCCACTATCCATTACTCCACCGTTCAAAGGATTTTTATTTCAATCAAGAAAGGAAAAGTAATTTATCGATATTTACTAAGCATTTAAAAGTAGAGGGTCTCCCTGGCTTAAAAAAACAAAAAAACACACAGACCAGAATTGACTTAAATTTACACAATGTAAGTGAAAGTTTTTTGTTTTTTTTTAAATTTTCAGCAGTTATCTAATATTTTATTGGATTTTAGTTACTTTAGCTTTATAGCTTTACATTTGAAGATGCTTGCCAAAAAAATAAAATTTAAAATGCTATAAAATTTCCATAAATTAATTTAAAAATGTAATAATTGAAATATTAATGAAATACTATGATAGTATCAATATTTTACGAAATCTTATGGTATTTTATTTATTATTAATTTATATTTTTAATATCTTATTTTATTTTTATGATGATGATTATGAAATGTTACTTATTTTATTTTAAATTTTTTTTAGTACTTTAAATGTTATTAATTATGTAATTGTTTACACTTTTATTATTTTAATCCAATAGCCTAAAATGTAAAATATATATATATATATATATATATATATATAAAAGGCTTAAACACTAATATTCCATGGTCATAATTTATTCCATTGAATCGTTATATATATATATATATATATATATATATATTATATATAAAAGAATGCTGATGTAAAAAAAAAAAAAAAAAAATTTAAGGAAAATTTTGAGCATGGTAGAAAGGATTAAAAAAATTTAATAAAATAAAAAATACATTGGTTTTCCTAATAATAGTGTAAACATTTTGACGAAACTTTCATTAAGTTTGGGGCCTTTCATTGTGCTATGATTCTCTTTTCTTTTTTATATTATTATATATATATATATATATATATATATATATATATATTTTTTTTTTTTTTTTTTTTTTTTTTTTTTTTTTTTTTTTTTTAAGCAAAAAGGGAGAACCTGCTTTAAAACCAAGGTATAGAAAATTAGTGGAGGTACCTAAATAAATATAATCTTCTCTCACTCATCACTCTCTCACACACACACACACACACACACACACACACCTGTAACATTTGTTCAAGGTTTAGGGAGTAGTTACTTTGTTGCTTTCTACCAATTGATCCCATTTCTTTAGTCACTTTCAGAACCTGATAAACTTGTTTCACCAGGAGTTCTCCTCCCCCAATCTCTACCCTCTCCAACTCCACCGGTTTGGTAGGGTGAGGGCTGATGCAAGTGCTTATTTAGTCCAGCGGGGAGGGAAGGCAGGTGCCGTAGTTTGTTTTTTTTTTTTGTTTTAATGACTCATGTTTGTCCTTCTCAAAATCATATAAACAGTAAGGAAAAAAAAAAAAAATCCGTTTGTTTTTTTTATTTCCCGCCTTATGCAATCTTGGTGCATTGGCTGGCAGGTAATGTCCAGATTTCTTTGAGTAATTTTTAAGCAAAATGTCTTAAGAAAAGTTTTAGTCTTGTAAATTATATTTTAATTTGATTCTATGATGATATTTATTATGCTGTGCGATAATTTAAAAATTAAGTATTAAAATACTTTGAATTATTTTTTAAAAATTATTTATTTAATTTGAATGTTTACTTTAGACTGAAGAAGGATGTGATCTATAAGTCTCTTTCCCTAGATACACCTCTGCTGATATGGCTGCAGTGCATGTGGTGTCCATATGACACATGGGTTATGGGAAGACAATTTCAGGCCTGAGCACAAGACTCATAAGAAGTGCTCTGGCACCACCAGGGCACCTGATTTCGTTACATTGCTACTGAGAACTTCAGCAAAAGCATGAGGAAAATCATTAAGAAAATGGGCACCAGCAAGTGAATAAATCTGGCGTATTGTCAAGAACTTGAATTGTAAATCTTGCGTGCTCAAGAGGCACCACTTGCTCACCGTACCACTGATCACCTGGCTTATGGCTCCTCTCATCACCAAATTGCAATCCTCTCGACTATTTTGCAGAACATCAGACCCTACAACACTAAGGAGGTTCTTAAGGCAGCCATCAGAGACATCATGTCCAACATGGATAGGGATGCTGTTGCCAAGGCCTGCTCCAGTATCTGGTCCCACTTGAAGAAAGTGGTGGCTGCAGATGGTGATTTTTGCACCTTATACCGTATACCTGACTGTATAAAGTTTCATTGTCATATATTTTATTATATAAAAAATGTTTTTATTATCCATCAATTTTTCCAGATTTATCTGTGCCACACTGTATATATCTATATCTGTCTATATATGACTGGCTACGTTGGTTTTCCAAGCACACCCATTTGTTAAGGTAATCGGCCAATCCCTGTTGTAAAACCCTAGTAAGAGACATTTGTTTTTTTCAACACCCATAGAGTCCATAATGCAACTAAGCAGAGAAAATCTTTGTTACAGTTTCTGGACAAGCACATAATCTGTCATGATCAATAGTTTGAACAATGCCAATTCAATCAAACCCTTGATCAAGATGACTTGCAACTTCATGCTAGTACATACCATCAACAGTTCTGCCTACTGAATTTCACTCAAAAAGGCTTGACCCAACTCGTGGTTTGGTTTTCAGGCACTTTCCAAAGTTGACGCACACTGGGATCATTTGCCCAGTTCGATAATCTCAAAGTCACTTTCCTGACAAATTGATGATAGACAGAACGCGGTTCAAATCTCACTATCTCATTCACACACAATTTTATGAAATCACTACAAAAATAGCCATCTTGTTTCAACATCTCCGGTGTCTTATCAAGTGATGATGTTGAATAAGAATAGTAATTGTTGATTATTAGAATTCATATACTTGGGGATATATATATATATATATATATATATATATATATATATATATATATATATATATATATATATATATATATATATATGAGGTGTGTACATATTAAGATTGTGTGTTTGGCAGTCTTTTTAGAAAGTAGAATCTGTGTACTGCTCTTAATTTGAATTTTTAAAAAATTGTTTTTGAATGAATTTTGATGTACCATTTACTTTTATCTAAACATGTATGTTCAAAAGAGAATAATATTGCAGATTATGTAACTGGAATCAAAATTTAAGATTTCCTCTGTTCACAATCAAAGTTAGTTACTGCTGTAATTTCCATAGCAAGTCAGCCTCATGCCTAATTGGTTTATAATTCAGTTGTACTTCTAGACTGGTTGCCAATGAAGGATAGAGAGCCCAGTCTGCCCTGCTATTTAACCAAGAGATATTCATACATTTCTCAAGGGTATTTGTACAAAAAATGAACACAACAAACTCTACATAATATATACCGCTTTTCCTGTTGAGAACCACTTTGCTACTTGTAGTAATTACCATTAAATTCACCATGTTCATTCAGTTGGTCTCTTTTGGGACTTATTTGGAGCACTTTGTGCTAGATACAGTCCAAGGGTGTAAGTTGCTCATTTTCAAATCTAAGAGCAATTGGATATTGTTAATCAGAAGGTAACAAGACAAGTGTGTGCATGCACATATATATATGTATGTGTATGTGTGTCTTTATTTTAAAAATAGTCTATATATATATTGAACAGGAAGAGAAGCCTCAACCAATGAATATTGTTTGATCATAATGAGTATGATGAGGGAAGACCTGGTGATGAATTTAATTACTTGCTTCAGATGTGATGAGTCGCAGTTCCATAAATGGCAGTGCAATTATGAAAATATCTCTATGCGTAAATAATTTAATGATGTCTCTTTTTTCCAATCATAGGGTTTCATCGAAAAGTGTCAGTAGAAAAACCAGATGGATTACCACTTCAGCTCAATCTTTTTTTTTTTTTTTTTTTTTTTAAACAAACAGAAAAACAAAAAAAAAATTGTCACTTTGGTCACAGAAAGTATATTTTTCTCCAAACATTCCCAGTTTGGAAAGATCCATTTATGGCTATTTCATGGACATACAGTTGTCCCTTTTTAACTGCAGGTTTTGCGTTCAGATTCAGCCAACTGTTAAAAAATAAAAACTGGGGAAGTTCCAAAAGTAATAACTTTAACTTGCTGTTTGTATATGGTTCACAAGAATTTAACAATTTTTTTTTTTTTTTTTTCTCTCTCTTTTCCACTCTGCATCTCCTTCGGCTCCCCTCCCCTTCCTCGGCTTTCTTGTACTCCACCCCCCTCTTTTCTCTTCCATTAAACGAGTACAGATCACTTGGTAGGCTTAAAGTTAAGGTGTTTGTCACCTAGATATTTTCTTTAACAAAATACTTATTAAAAAATAAATCACTTTGTTTTTGTTTACACTCTGATACCTCTGTACACAAATGATTTTTGTCACTTTTTTTTTTTTTTTTTCTGACTTGCATAGATACATAGTGAAACAGTAAGGAAACAAACATTGCTTAAAGAGTGCTGCAAAGAATAGAAAATTGTGACAAGCCTTGATCACCTACGTCCTTAGGCACAGCACAGGAAAACATTTTTTCCTCTTATAGATATCTTGCCAAAATGTTTTTGTTCTAACATACTCTATGGCAAATGTTTGCATAACATTTACATTATTTTATAAGTCACATGGAGATGGTTTAAAGTATGCAGGAGCATGTAAAGATTATATGCAAATACAACCCTATTTTACATAAAAGATTTGCAAAATTCACAAAGTTATGTATTTGCAGGGTATAAAGGATACTGTTGGACTACTACCTATATTTAAATTTACATATTTTAAAATTTTTATTTAGATATATTCTCAGTTCATAATAGCCTCAAATATGCAGCTTCACTAACTTTTGTTAGCATTGTTCAGAGCTGCACAAATCTATGAATTCTTCACTTCCTAAATTTGAGCATGTTAAATATGTATATTTTGTTAAAACTGAAATCTTAGCCTCAAATTGGTTTTAATTTCAATACTAGACACCCCACCATGATCCTTTTTAAGACAAAATAATTTTAATTGAATATTGTTCCCTCAAAATTCAAATTATACCACCTTGTTTATATTAAAGGCAGCAACACTTTTCTTCCCCCCCCTCTCCCTTTTCCTCCTCATTTGCAGATAAGTAAATAATGGATTCTATAAATAGCATTTAATAGTTAATTCCCTTATTATTCATCAGATAAGAGCAAATGTAGAAACAACATTCAGTTGCTTTTGCATTCTTTGTGCATTTTTTTTAGAAGTACCTTAATTCAATAATTATGTTTTTTTTTTTTTTTTTTTTTTTTTGTCATAGATGTTACACATACAAAACTAGGCTTTTAGTATTGTGTAAAGACTTGTCATTATTTTATTCAGCTTAAATGTCAGTAACATAGTTAATTTTTTTTTTTTTGTTTCTTTGGATGAGATTGATCGATTGAGATGCTTTGGTTTGTGAATTTGGTGTCATAATACTTGTGATTGAACAGTACTAAAAAAATAAGAACTAGATGAGATATCCCTAGATTTGGCAAGTGAAATGAGAACAGTCTACCACTGTAGATTCAGTAAAGTGTTCAGTTCAGAATTCCTTGTAGGTCACCTAGATCGATATACACCTAATGAAAACTTGAGGGCACAATGGCCAAAACATAACGACAAAGCTCTGGGCAATAGTTTCTTAATTCCGGAATAAAATGACCTCTATCAATACTATTTTATTTTATCTAACTTAGAGTGCATCTATCCCCCAGCTGCAATCCAAAAAAAGGCTTATTCTCTTTCAGTAGGTAAAATAGCTCAAAGTAGTAAGTGGTTTTGTAAGTGGGGGAAATGTCCACCCTGTTGTCATTTCGCTAATGTAAGACTAATTAATTTTGTTTTAATTATGAGTGTTGTATATAAATTATTTACTTATTTTTAACAAATAGTAATAAAATCTCTAGGTTTAAAAGCTACCCAGCAGCTTAGGATTATTAAACATGTTTTTTTTTTTTTGTTTTCTTTCTTTATGCAATCAATCTCCAAGACAACAGTTTCCTCCTAAGAGGATTTGATGTGGTCTTTATATATTTTATGGCATGCACCTGTGGAAAAGGAAAAAGAAAGAAAAAAAAAAGTGAACTTTGATTTATTATAATAAAAAGGGTCATTTGCCTAAAAGGACATTCAGCAGCAATTAATGACTGCAAAGTAGAAAAACAAACCCTTTAACTATGGGGTGGGGGAGAGTTCTTGAGAAATCTTGGCTTCCAGATTTAGCATGGCATTTGTCTGGAAAAGAAATCTTTTTTATAGTCAATTTATTTTGCAAATTGACAATTGCATATATGAATATACAAGGAGGAGAAAATAGCAAATGTTTTTTGGTAGCTTGTATTTCGGTGTATGGCTCAGTTATAACAGATTTAGTATAGGAAATAAAGAAATTGAATATAGAATAGGCTCTGGTAGAGTTAGTTTCACCCAACACTGCAAATTTCTACAAAACAAACCTTAACCTGACTCTAATCATGTTCTTAAATAGCCTAGTCATATCAAGATGTTTATATGGATATCATGCTAAAAATGGCTTTGAGCAAGTGAAGCCTGTGGGCCATGGCAAAGGTCATACTTCTTTTGAACCTTTTTGGACTGGTGCTACAAAATCACGAACAAAGAACAGTATCAAATAACAGTCCACATCACTTGAGGACTTTCAGCATCATTGACAACTAAAATGGATATAAACTCTAAGAGAAAATAATGATATCATCAAGATTCTACACTACAAGAAAAAGGCTAGAAGGAAATCCCCTACCCAATCAATACTGGGAGGAGAGATAGCAAAATATAAAGATAGCAACTATTGAATTTGAGAAACTTGTTTTCCTGAAAAAATTGGTTTTAGAGAATTTTTTTTTTCCTCAACTGAGAGTAGTGTTGACTGCTCAGTTAATGGATGTTAAATGTTTCCTTACAAGGAAACAGCTATGTATTTAAAAAAAAATCAAATAAGGATTTTACGGCGCAGTGAAATGTATGAAATGTCTAAGATAGCATTGAGTAATTTGACAAGAGAATGGAATGATCAGTCTGTTCAAATTCTTTCAATTTTGGGGTTGCATCATGGGACAGACAGAGCTGCTAAAATATGTCAACAGCCAGAGAAATAGTTATTAGCTGAATTTTGAACTGAAATTTTCACTGCAAAATATTAATTCACTTGAACAAAAACTATTTTTATCATGTAAAATAGACCCCCCCCCCTCCATGCCATGTCCCTTCAGAATATAAGCAATCATGGCTCTCCAGATTCATTTTCTTTAACTGTGAATTGCCATGCATTCTTGGGAATGGAGTGGTTTCCCATTGCCTTCTCCATAATCAGTTTTTCTTCTCTTAGATCTTTTGACATCCATTGTCTGCTTTACTATGTAATCCTTTTGCTAAAGTTGGAGGGAGAAGCTTCATACCTTTCCCAAGGACATTAGGGTGAAAATTAACAAAACAACTTAACACAGTATTTGAACTCTACTCACTGGTTCCATTTCTTGTGCCAATAACCTTGTTAACCAATATCTTGGTGACTGAAAGTTGGCCAATTTGGCTTTATTCAAATTTTCAAAAATCCTTAAACAACAACTGACAGATTTCCTTTGTAATTCATCCATATTAACTTTCAAGTCAATAAATGGACTTCTATCGAGTCATGACTATTACAAAGACTGTTTTCCAAGATGGAGGTTATAGAACTTATAAAGATCTTCTTCAATATCATATTGTTACTCTGGTTTTTATAAAATGTGAACTTGTAAAAAAAAAAATGTAAACAAGTGGTTAATATTCTCATTCCATTGCATATAGTATTATTCTAATATCTTATTAAAGATATGTATTTTCATATCTTCTATATTTATTTCCCTTAGAGTTTATTTTAAATAAAACATGGTGTAGCAGAAGTACTTCCCACATAATGGTAAGACATTAGTGGCAGTGGTAAATGTCTTACCATTTTGTGGGAGGTATTTCTGCCACACCCTCTATTATAGTAAATTCAAAGTAATAAAAGCATGCTGTTTGCTTTTGTCACATTGGTGGGTTTTCTTTTCATAATTAAATTCAGTTGGCACTAAGAATTTAGAAGTAAAAGTAATAATCAATTAATTAACCTTTTATCATTCTGTATATGACTTAATTTGCTGTACAAAAAGTTTATCCTGCCACTGAATGTGTTTCTGATCCCTGAACTTTAGTGTTTGAATTTCATAGTTGTGTTATCAAATCCTGCTATGGCAACAGAAAACAACTTTGAATGAAATTAGCAGTAAGGATACTGCAATTGAGTCCTTGAAAAAGATAGTGGAAAGGGAAGTAATGCGGTGTGCTAAAGGTTAACTATTATGAACAACTATAATTCACTATTTGGTATAGATTTTTTTTTTTTTTTTTTTGGTGGGGGGGATAGGGTTCTACTATCACTTTTGATATAACATATATTCTAAAAGCCTTTGAAACTTTTTTTAAAGAGCCAACATGTTTTTTCACTATGATTCTATAAGGTAAAAAAAAGCAGATAAGAAAAAAATTAGGCTGATAGCATTACTGAGTGGACTAAACTGTCCTTTGCAAAGACTCATATTAGCATGCAGCTGAGACATATGGAGAGAGCTGGTCAGGTGCTTAGCTGCACAGCAAAAACTGATGATAATGATGTCTTGACAAATGTGTCAAACAGCAACAAAAAAAAATTTCTATCTAATTTTATATTTACAAAGTTGTCTTATGATAGATTTGATTTGTATGAATTTACTTGAGACAGATGATAGCCTTTTAACTAAAAATTCTTGTATTCAGCATCCTGAGAGAGTTGACTTGAATTCAAAGGCTTTTCTTTTATCAATAATAGATTTTGAACTTGATGCTTTGCAAGATATGAATCATCTTCAAATAGACATGTTAGACTTTCATCTCTTTTGCTTGCAGATATCTTTATCAGTTTTGGAAAGCTATATGAATAACTTTCAACTGTTTTAGTTCAATCTAGTGGAAAAATGGCAATACTAACACATCTTGGGGAATTAAAGACAAAGCCTCATTGTCATTAATCTCTTGGATTTCCTTGATTGATGGCTTTTTTTTTTTTTTTTTTAGTAAGGCTAAAATGAAAATGCCTGCAGTTTCGTCCCTCTGAATAAACAGTTTGTAATAGATTAACTTTGTCCAGTAAATTGATAAAATTGCAATCAAGTTAGATTATAGTGGTAAAAGATATCATTGAATTCACTCCCTCTCAGGGAATACATGACATGTGTAAAAGGAGTGCTGATTTTTATACTAATGTGTAAATAGGACAGTATTCTGGAATTAGGATTTAATATTTATCTCCCTTGATACCCCCCACACACATTTTTTTCTTTTTAGTTAATGCTGACTCCACAACAGGACTACAAAATAAAAAAATAAATTAGGTGCTGTAAATCTCAAATATTAAGTTTTAAAGATTCAAGATTCTATCATTTTTTTATCAGATCCTTTGTGTTTTTTTTTTTTTTTTTTTTTTCCAATTTTAGATTTATTTATCCAATTGTGAATATTTTTGTGATTTTTAACCCCCCTCCTCCCTTTTGTTTTTGTTTTGCTGTTTGTATTTATTTTCTGGATTGTGACTAATATAGCTCCCCACCTCATAAAAGAAACCTTAATTTGGAATTTTAGAAGTTTATTAATTTATTTTTTTTTTTTGAAAACTAGTGGCAGTAAAAGGCACCTTTTAATTCAATATCTTAGCTAAAATAGATGATGCATTGTTTTGGCAGTTAAGTGATTATTAAAGACATACAAAACCAGACTTTTAGGTAGCTTTATGCTAAGTAAATTATTAAGAAACTGTAAAATATCAGTAGAAACAACGGAAAGACTACTGACTCACTTATCAAAGATTTACCTTTTTAAATTGACTTCTTGTTCAGTAAGAACTTTCCTGTGCCTTTTGTGTGCATAACATTAAAATTTGCAAGTGGTGGTGTTATCCTATGTGTTATTAACTAAAATATTATACTGTTGCAGCCACTAGTCATTTTATAATAATACATTATGTCATCCAGGTTTTGTCAGCCCACCTATTGTTCAGATTTGTCTCAATGTGATTTCTGGCTTTTCCCAAAGCTGAAATTATACTTGAAAAATACCATGGAAACTGCAGATGATTTTGAAAGTGGAAGGAATGCTGAAATAAGTGCTTCCTTCACAAAAACAGCAGTTGTTGATGTACAAAATTTCCAAAGATTTTATAATCTAAGTTTTCAACTCCTGGTTCATCCTCGGGAGAGTGTAATTAGTGTATTATTTGAAAAACGGTAATTGTTGTACATAGGTCATTTAGTGCAAGATTCTATTTAGATTTAATGGAACAAATCCAAAGCAAAAAGTAAAAAAAGCTTGGACAGACATAAATGTTTTGGAGATTTTGTACATCAATAACTGCTATTTTTTTAAAAGAATCACTTGCAATTTGGAGAGCAAGATAGACAATCTACACAAAATGTCTATACTCTTTCATAAAATTTGTTTGAAAATATTGTAAAATGGATGTTTCAGTTACTGGTTTTGAAATATGCTTTGTTTCATTATATCAGTTCACCATCAGTCCAAAGGAAATGTTTTACTGTCATTATAACTAGTTTTGAACTTGACTTAAAGAGTATGAATCAAGATAAATAATATATTAACACAAAAAAATTATGCAGCACTTACTAACTGCATTACTTAGAACAATAACTTTGCTACTTTTGTAAATGTAAAAAAACAGTCTTGGTTTTCAATAATATAATTGACAACTGGATATAAAGACACTATTTATGGCTAATTTGTTTAATTAATGCACTGACTATTTGTGTCACATGGCATAATTGTAAGTGTAAAAAAAAAAAAAAAAGTAACCAAGTAATCGTTTTAAGTTTTCTGTGCAATTTTTGTTTTCAAATAACCAAATAAGCATAAAGTCCTTTCAGACATCTTCAGAAATGTTTGATTCACTTACTCTTGTGTTTGAGTTAAACTGGTCTCCTGTTGTTGGGATCTGTCATGTTTAAGTTGGACTGACCTTGATGCTTCGATCTTTATCTCAGATGTGTCCTGGTGAGTCTTCTCCTCATGTCTGTCACTCACAGTACCCAAATCTGTTGGGGGTGGAGAAAAGAAATTGATGTGAGAAGGTAAAAATTTTAAGATGCACATTCAGTATCCCATCCTCTGATAGCATGCTTATTAAATCAGAATAGTTTACAGGTCGATAAGATGTCAAAGTTTTGCCAAACTCAAATGAATCCCATGCTGCCAGCTTCTGTCAATATGTTCTTGTAATTTTTACCTTGAAGCTAAATATGTATAACTTCAGAATCATTTTTACTCTCACGTCCTATTTATTATAATTGTTTGTTTCTTGTTTCATTAGTTTGCATGACCATTACGTCCTGCCAATACCTCATAAATAATCAACTATTCCACATTTTGATCACATGCAAGGAGGGGAAAAGATATTACTTGGTTTCAGTGAGAAAATGAAAGTGAGAATGAATCGGATTAAGCTGATAAGAACAGATACTACACCGATCTCTGCTAGAAGGCTGAGAAGTCATGGTAACTGCGATATGATCCATTTTTCAGACACACAATATCGAAGACAAAAACTGAGAAAGGCAATTTGGATAAATCCAATTACCATAGATAAAATAAGTCTGCTGAATTAAAATTATTAAGAGAAATGTTCATAAGAGAAGGATTTGGCTAGAAAGAAAGAATGGAAGTGTTTAATGTTGCCTGCCAATACCTCATGCATAATGGACTATTCCATTTTGATCTTGTGGAAAGTGGGGGGATTGTTTGATTTGATGACAAAATGAAAGATAAAAAATAAAGGGAAGAAAGAAGTTTAGGGGGCAGGGTTAAGCATTTCACTCCAAGCAAGGTGGGAGTGCCACTGGTACACAAGGGGCTACAGAGAGCGAAAGTAAGGGAAAAAAAGACTGGGTTTCACAGCTGTTTCTGTGAAATTAATAAATTGTCAATTTCAAATCTTTTCATTTGTACCTACTTCTTAAAATAACAAGCAGCATTCATATTTGATTGTTATTGCAATATTTTGTTAAAATTAAGCTCAAATATTTAACAGTGCGATAGGAAAATTTCTACAGATATTTTACTGTCCTAAAACTCTACATGAACTTATTCAATCATTATCTTAAAATTTAAGAATTAAGGTTCATCAGAAAATTTAAATAGGAAAACCATGAAATTTTCATGGGTCTTTTTAGTATAATTTAATGTGCATAACATAAATCCTGATGTATTAAACAAATTTGGAAAACTTGTTTTTACTCCATTTATAAAGGTTTTTTGTTGTATAGGATAATTGGTAGCATAGTGGTTTGTTATTGGATTGGCATGCCAACTTCAAATCATGCCCAATTTTGTGGATATTTAACTTTTGCACAAATACACTTAAAAGCTGTTTAAATATCTCATTTCTCCCCCACATTTATGGGTTAAATAGCAGGGCAGACTGGTTTCTCTAAGCTTGGTTAGCAAACTTATTAAGAGAAGGATAATTATAAACCAGTGGGAAGCAACTCTACCCCTGTAAAAACGTACAGAAATCACAGCAGAAACGCCTGGTGTTTTGAGACTCTCTCTCTTTTCTTCCCTAGAGAATACCTGGGAAGAATAGGGCCACAGCCTAAAGAGGAGGAAGTAATTAATAAGTCTATAATCTAGTGTAAGATCTCCCTGCCCCCTGCCAAAAAATAAGGTGGGTGTCTTAATATTTTGGTAAGTCTGAATTTTTCTCTGTGCAATAAACTAGTATCAGAAAATCCTTCAAAGTTTTAGAAATTGTTAAATTAAACGATGGTTTTAATAAGTTTCCTGTGGATGGAAAATTTCCTCCAAAAATAAATACTCCCTCCCTTTTAGGTACTTCTGTCCCACATGTAAATGTACTAATTTTTGTGTCATACAACAATAGTTGTATTATTTTTGCAAATTACATTTCCATTCAACTGAAAATGAAAATTACAAGATAATTTCATATTCTGTTAAGAAAATTCTGACAACATGGAAAATCTTTTCATGTGAAACATTTTGTTCTTTTGGACTTTATCAAACTAAAGTAATGTTTGTGCTGATGTCACTACATATGCATATAAAGGAGAGGAGATGCTGAAAGTGTGTGTGTTGGAAAAAAATTTAAAGTTTTTTCCACTTTACCATAGATTTTCCCCAAATTGTTTGTGATATATAAAAATGAATATATCGTTTTCCCATATTCTATTATGTAAACCGTGAAAGTCAATTTAAACATTGATTAGTTTGAAATATATTAGGTGCATGCAAATTTCCCCAGTGGAAAAATAGCTTCAAAAAGTTTCTAGTTTTCAAAAGAGCTGGGTATTTTTGCATGCCTAATAAAATGCAATTCAGGTCTTTTATTTTTGTTTATTTATTTATTTATTTTTTTTTCCATACTAACAAATATTAAAGAAATAGGAATTGTGGGGCTCATGACCGTATCTAAGGATGTGTAGCATAAAAAATATATTTAGAAAAAAAAATTTAGATGATCAAGACTAAATATTCAAGGTAAATGGTGGTGAGGAGATAGATGGTGTTCTCTCCACACACACACACACACACACACACACACACACACACACACAAAATATGAAAAAATATTTTTTGTTGCAAATTAGATAAGGTAAGAAGATGCAGCGTTGTAGAAGTAACCAAACTTAAGTCAACATTAACCCATCATCATAACTTGAATCTAATCTGATGAAACAATTTCAATCTTACTGATATCAAATAAGTTTGTAAATGATAATCAGAATAAAATAAATAAAATTTTGAAAATGATCAGCTATAATAAAAAAAAGTTTTTTATTGTAATATATTATTGTATAGTTCATTAATACATTTTTAGATTTGTTTTTTAACTATTATTTACTCTAGTGAATTTATAGTGACTATGTACTCCACAGAAAATTGAAAACTGTGCAAATAATCTACAAAAAATTGACTTCAGCAAATCTTCTTTATAATAACTCTTGAATCTAAGTTTGACTTTACAATTTTACATATCAAATAAATAAATAAAAAATGCAAATTTGTGTGTTTTATATATATATATATATATATATATATATATACGTACAAAACGTTAGGAACTTGATATAATAGGTAATGACACAGAGAAATCTAGTTGTGGTCGCTGATACTTTAATATCCGACTGACGGTCATCCGACATCGATTGACTGACCAACTCCTTCCCAACTGACTTGTTACTCTTACTACTCCTACTTATTATAGGTGGGGGAGTCTATTAACTATAGAATAGGTGTGATCCACTATAACAATATGATCATAGAATTTAAAATTTTGAATTGAGATTTTTACTGAGGAACATGCCCCTAACTGAAAATGATGGATCTGTCCCTGAAAATGTCTCTCTATTAAGATATATTTTAGATCAATTTATGTCTATTTCAGGTTTTACAAGTATATAAATTATGAAAAGTAGGAAGATTGTATAGATTTCTCTCAAATGGAAAGGCAGTATATGTGTTAAACATTGCTGTTTAAAATTCTTTTATCATGACTTTGTATGGATAGTAGAAGCAAGTTACCTATCATCTTGGTCACCAACCTGGCTCCTTGATAAATAAACACATGTAAAAATTATTTCTGACACTGACTCCTTTCTTGGGTCCACTGCCAATTAGTATCAACAGCATTCTCAATAATTGTTCTCCAGTGGTTGAAATCTATTATGTTTTTGTTTTTACAGACATATAATTTGCACCTCGTCTAACCATCCTTATATAGTTTCAGGTGGCTGAGTTTTGAATTAAGTCGTTCTTTTATTTTAGACTGGTTGCCAGTCACTGCTATCTTTCTCAAGATAAAAATCTATATCACTAAATTGTAGTTCTTCAAAATTACCATTTGGTAGACCTTCAATCTCATGAATTTACTGACCACTGTCATATTTTTTTTATTTTATTTTTATTTTTTTTCTACTGTAAAGTTCATCCTGTACAAGGTTTTGGAGTCCCTCAAAATAGAGGGTTACATAAAGAGATAGTTTATGCAGATAGCAGAGGAAGATAATAATTAACCCTAGACTTGAACAGGTTAAGATTGTGGTGATCAGGTAAACCTCCTTTGGGAGTCATTTCCACAGAGCAGTGGTTCGTGGGGAGAAGCTGTTCAGGTGGAACTTCTCACCAACGGTACACTGAAGGAATGTGGGCGGTTTTCTACAATGTTAGTGCCATGGCGGGTCCGAGCACTTTCCATAGAAGTAGTGACAGAGCAATGAGGAACTTCTCACATCCTGCCTGTGAGAGAGGTTGCAGGTTGGAAAATAATTTGTCACTCACTAAGACTGGAGATGTTTTTTGAACTTTATCAAACTGGCACAAGTCCACAAATATGGAGCACTCAAGAATATTTCAATATTGTCATAATGGTCTGTAAGACAGCCTTGCTTTACAGATGATCACACTTTAAAAAAGAAAATAATAGGAAGGAAAATAATTATTGGTAATACTGCATTACTTTTACCCTAAAAGAATTCATATATTTTGTGTATGAAATATTTATACAACATTCAAATGACTTGCTATCATTAGACTCTCCAGCATAGACCGTGACAACTAAAATCCACCATGCCATGTTCTTGTAGGGGATAAATCATCCCACATCCCTCTCTAAGGAGTAAGTTCCACTCAGGCAGCTTCTTCCCCCGAGCTGTTACTTTGTGGAACATGCTTCTGAGAGGATTCTCCTCAAACTACTACAATTTTAACCACTTTAAGTCTAAGGTTAACTGTTATCTATCATACAGGGTGTGCTGGGTAGATTGTTGCCATTTTATATTTTTAATTTCATGCATGCACATTGTTTTTAATTTTGTCAACTGCACAGTATAGCAGTCAGTTAAGCACCGTTTGTTAGAAAAAGAGCATCAGGATGCAATTCACTCTGCCAAAAATTTGGAAACCACCTGCTGTACTGCTTGACATTTGTGCAAGAAGCTCCAATACAAACATTTCAGAGGGCTGGTTGTCAATTTGAGGACAGTGCAGAGGATTTGGAAAGAGTTGGATGAGTCGAATGGTGGTTACAAAGACCCTATGTCTGGTAACTGGACTTGGCACCATACCACACAAGCAGGAGAACCCAGTTATGGCTGTCAGACAATTTCTGCAGCGACATCACCCCTTACATCTGATCACCTAACTCTCCAGACTGCAACTCTCTTGATTATTATATGTGGGGTGCAGTTAAGTGAGAGATGAAGAAAACTCCTTGTAATATCAAAGTTGAACTGAAGGCAAGGATTATGGCAGCATTCACCAACGTCCAGAAGAGTTGCAGGAGATTCCAGATTTGTTTGAAGGCTGTGGTTGAAACCAATAGATTTTATTGATTAAATTTACTCTTAGTATTTCAAAATATTTTTGTGTAATTTTGGTAAATATATCTGTTAAAATGAGTTGTTGCTTTTATTTTAATTTTTGCATAATTTAGACAATTTGTTCATCACACCCTGTACATATCCTGAAATATAAACTTTCTTCCTTCCTCTTACAGTTCCACATTCTTGTTGTAGCAAATAGGTTTTTACAGGATAGTTGCTGGCCTCATACCCAACAAGTTGTGAATTCAAAGTTGTCCTTCTTTGAGATAGGTTGCCAACGAAAGGTGAAGAGCCCATTCAGCTCTACTATTAAACCCATAGTTGGGAGGAGAATAGATAGCTTCCTACCCTTTTTCCAAGCATATTTTCATGAAAGTCGGTGTAATGAACTTGGCTGGAATTCACTCGGCTTGCCAAGTTGTAGTTTTGAGCCACTAATGGTTACATCACCTGCTCACCGTGGTGTAATATAGAGGTTTTATATATATATATATATATATATATATATATAATGATATATTTAAGATTAAATTTTTATATTATATTTGTTTCATGGGTTTATTTTTCTAAAAATAAATAAAACAAGAACTTTTTTAATCTTTTTTTTTTTTTTTTTTTTTTTTTTATTTATATAATATATAAACACTCCTGTGTTCTTTATATGAAGATTGCTTCCATCTTAACACAATTTTCAAGGAGGAATGTAATAGAAAAGAGGAGGCTAGTTCATTTACATTATATTGATCAGCTGTCACCTGGTGTATACATGTTTCTGCACAAAGCTTTTTTTTTTTTTTTTTTTTTTTTTTTTTTTTTTCTCCTCCTTCTGCTTTTGAGATGTTTCATTTTAAGGAGTTATCATTAAATAGGTTAAGTACTACTTTGTCACTGTCATTCTTCAAATGTGTTTTGATCCCAGTTGGAAAATGTAACAATACCCCCACCCCCCACCTCATTGCTAGGGAAAAAAAGCAATAAAAGCGATTTGAAGATTTTATTATAATATACACTTATGTTCAAATAGATTTATGGGGTAGTCAAATAATCTCAAGTCTGTATGCATCTGTTTGTGTAAAAGAAAAAATATCACTGGCAGTCATGAATAGAAGTCTCTCTCTCTCACTTCAAAAGTTAATATTTTGAGAAGCTTTTTGAATGCTTATTTTTAACCTTAAAAAAAATAATTTGTTCTGATGTTAACAGGGCCTTTTAAATTTCAAGTAAGTGCTGAAAGGTTCTCAGCTTTAGCTAAAAAGGATTTCCCAAAAAGCTTTATTTGATCAGATTTGGAAAAATTGGTTGGACAAAGAACTTTCAGCACTCCTTCATATTTAAATTGTAACAATTCCCCACATCCTTGTAAATATAAATAATCATGTCGTGGAATGGTGTGATAATCTGTTCATCCTTAAATTAGATGTCATCTCATTTAAAATTGAGTTAAATTCTATAGAGCACTTTCAGTTTCCTATATATATATATATATATATATATATATATATATATATATAATGCCAAAAATATTATTTGGAATTTTTGATAAGGACTTAATCATTTCCAAGCTTGTATTTAGTAGTAGCATTATTCTGTGCTTTAAAAAAAAACATTGCAAAATATTGTTTTCTACTTTCCTTCTCTTTATTGCATTAATTTACAGTAATTTAAAATTTTTGCAATATTTTGGTTTGGGTGGGGGAAAAAAAGAAACTAAAGTTGTCTGACTTGTTATCAATTGTGAATAGTATATTCCTGCAATTGATATTGTAATTTGTTTTTTGTTCGTACAAAATTAATAGATCCTTAGGTAGTAAGCCAATTTGTTTTGCTGTTGTAGATTGGCAAGAGTAAACACACACACACACACACACCCACAAGGTACAGTAGAAATATATCTCACATAATGGTAAGACATAAGACAGATGAAGACACCATTACCACTAATCTTAGCATTATGTGGGAGGTGGTTCTAGGAGGTATTTTTGTCACACCCTGTATAAGTAATATAGGGTGTTCCAATAATTTGGACGGATTTTAAATGTGAATTTAGTTTAATTTTCAAGGGATTTTTTTACTTTTAAGATTTAATAATTTAAGTCTTTGGCAATTTTCTTCTCTCACACTTCTTGCTTGTGCAACTCTCTTCGGATTTTTCTACTTCTGACATCTTACAATCTAGTCTCTTCATTCACTTTTACTCTCAGTAACCTCTTGCATCCTAGTAGCATTATTGCCTTGCTTGGTGTGAAATGGTTTATATATATATATATATATATATATATATATATATATATATATATATATATATATATATATATATATATATATATAAAAAAATATTATAATATGATCACATGGGGACTTCCATAGTCTCTTAGCATCTTATGAGTTCTTTAGCTGGGGAAGGGCCAGTTATAGATTCTAGCCTTTTATTGATAACAAAATATCAGCCTGATCCTAATAGCTGATAAATTTTTTTTTAAGGCTAAGTTGTTTTAAATTTCTGTTTGTTACTCAAACTGTTCTTGAGCTAAAGACACATTATAAATAATAGATTTCAAATCTTTTCTATAACTTAAAATACTCTTAATAGAATTTAGTTACTTATCTACATATAGTAACCTGTATGGAACCAGTAAGTTTGTATCTGGTTAAGGTAATTATTTATTTCTCTACTACTGTCATTAAGTAAATAGTTTAGTGTGCTAATTTCTTTGTCTGATATTTGTTAGGTATGACTTCAACAATGAGTCCTTTTCTCTTATCTGACCTACCAAAAGGATCAGATGTCTATTGTGCAATCGGATGATTTCTTCTCTTTTATTTCTAATATATTTTTTAACTTTAACAGCAGTGTAAATGTTTCTATTGATGAAGAAAACTCATGAAAATATCCCTGCTGCAGAAATAATTTTAATAGCCAAGAGTTTACATTCTTGGCATCAGAATATACCATCGCCATGATCCCCCCCCCACTCCCCCCCAAAAAAAACTTTGTGCAAATATAAATCAGATTGACTAATTTGATGACATTCAAAAAAAAAAAAAGAGAATCTAAAAAATGATTATTGAAAAAGTTCTGTGTTGTAGATTTTAGCCCAAAATAGATTAGATGTAAAGATTAGAAGAGACAGCTTTTGTGAAAAAAAAAACATTTTTACTCTTTATATCTTTCTAAATCTCCCTCCTTCTCCTTTTATGTCTCTTAAGAACATGGGTAATCGTGGCTCTCCCAACTCCGTCTTTTTTTTTCGCTCTAGGTAACTTTTGACTCTATACTACTGTTCCTTTGTCTCTGTTCTGCCATCCATTCACATTAATTCATAAAGTTTATTAGTTGCTGTTTCCCCCCTTTGCCTTCAGTATATTCCTATGAGTGTTAAATTCTCCCAGCATTCTCTCCTCATGTGTCCCACAAATTTCTAACATGTGTTTTTGATTGTAAGGATAAGTGTCCTTTTAGTTCCTATCTTCAATAAAACTTCCTTGTTGCTTTTATGTTATTTTCAACCTCTGTCAGTAGAACCACACATTTGTCACTTCAAGTTTCTTCACCTGTAAAGAGATTCTCCAGCATTCATTGCCATAGAGGAGATTAGATATTACATAGCTGTTCAATGCTCTTTTTCTTTTATTTCTAATGAAATTTTTTATCAGGCACCAAAATATATTAGGTTGCTACAAAAATAATTACTTTTTTTAACCATCAACTTAAAGCAGCATGTCAGTTTCAAATAAAATGACTTCATTGAAATAAGAACCCTTAGAATCTAAACATTGTTGCTAGCAATAAACAAATCTATTCTGGTACTATAGAAATCTGGAACTGATGAATTTTTCAAAGGCCTTTTTGGTTGTTGAAGACCATCACTTGCAGGAAATTGTTAAGATGCTTGAACAAGTGGTAGCCAGCCAGACAGAGGTCTGGTGGGTAAGCTGGGGTAAGTAGTTTTGTACTTCAGTTCATTCAATTTCTGTAGATTCCTTTGCAAAACACGTGGTTGAATGTTGAAATGGAAACAAATTGATTCTTTTTGATTGGTTGTAAATATTACGGTTTTTGCAATTGGATTTTCTGACAAGGCTTCTGTGATTTGTTTTGCTAGGATTCAAGAAGTTGTAGTAGAGGATTCCACTTGCCAATCACCAAACAGTGACCATGACCTTTTGGTTTAGGGAAATGTCTTCATGCTTCACCTCAATCCGGCTACTGTGGAGAATGTCACTGGGTTTACAGATTCATTTTTATTTTTCCAGCACACTGTAATCAAGAAATGGATAATCTTTGTCCAGAAGATGCGTGATGTAAACTCTCAATAGTGATTTTATTTTTGTTCAGCTAATGCAGCATCCATTTAACAATAATTTTTTTTTTTTTTCTTTTTTTCCTTCAAATTTAGTATAAATGTTGAATGGTTATTATTTCTGTAACATTTATATGGATCTGCCTTTATAATGTTCCCCAATTGTTTGTCATCAATCACAATAGGATGTCTGTGGACCGCTTTATCTTCAAAGTTCCCCTCTTCATTATGAATTCTTTGGAATCAATGTTAAGCTGTACATTTGCTGATGGCTAAATGCATGGTTAATATTTTGGGAAGCTTTACATGTCATTTTGAAATCTTTGAATAAAATTTGATCCCCCCCCTCCAACTTTGAAATACTGTGGAAACAAAACCATTATTAATCAATAGATAAATTCATACTTTTGAAATGTTATTTTATGAGCCTATGTAAATAATAATTATTTCCTAAATAAAATTAACATAAGTTTAAAGTAAAAAATCCACAATTATTGCACCAACTTAAATATTAGTTGACAGAACAAGAGCTGACCTCCCCCCACCCTCCTCCCTGCTCCCCCCCCCCCCTACCTCCCTCCCCCCCACCCCTCTCTGCTCCCCCCTACCACTCCTCCCCTCTCTGCTCCCCCCTACCACCCTCCCCTCTGCTGCCCCCCTACCACCTCCCCTCTCTGCTCCCCCTCCCCCCCTCTCCCCCCCCCTCTCCCCTCCCCCCCTACCACCCTCCCTCTCTGCCCCCCCTCCCCCCCTCTGCTCCCCCCTACATCATTATTAAACCAATATTAAATATCAGTCTACAGAACAAGAGCTGACCTTTCTTTTCCTCCCTCTCCTCCTCTTTACATTATTGCACCAACTTAATATTAAATATTAGTTGACAGAAGGGCTGGCCACTCCTCCCCATCCCCTCCCTTACACAATATAATTTTTTTTTCTTATCCCAAAAAGTATTTGATTCAGAGCTTGCATAAATTAATTTTCTTTTCATTGAAATATATTCTTGAATGTACTTACCCACTTATGCCAAATCCATTTGACTTGTTTATAGTATTTTAGCTTTGTGCTGTGCAAACATCGGCAATGTCTATCTGAAGTTTGTTTTAAGGGCATATGTAGCTGGGTATTTGTGAGAAAAACATCTCTTATGTATTGTCAGTGATTGCTTTACAATTCACTATTTATAGAGAAAGAAAGTAGTATTGGGTGGATGATAAATGTTTGTGTTTAGACTTCAGTGATGAAACTGAAGGTGTATCTTGAAATTGCGGGGAAAAAATACTTTATTCATTTTAGGCAGTGTCTTTTTTTTTTTTTTTTTTTTTTTTTTTAAAAAAAAAAAAAAAAAAATACCAAGACCTAACATGAAAGTATAACTTACTAAGGATATACTAAATTGCTGAAGGTGTTGATCACCTCTTCAAATTTAAAACTTGTTATATATATATATATATATATATATATATATATATATATATATATATGAAAATTAATATTTGTCTATATTTCTGAGATGAGGTATTATGTACACTATTTACATTATTCGGACTATTGTCCTCATCTTTGTCGTCATATTTATTACGTTTCGGCCTTCTTCAGGTGGCTGGGATGTCGAACTGAACCCTTTATTTCGCTTGCTGGGGTAGACTGTTCTAGTTCCACGTGCAATGTCTAATGGATATCACTTATCAGTTATCTCCTGTTAATTCACCTCACCAAGTTCTCCACCACCTTAACCAGGTATTGAACTCACACTCTGCCCATCTAAAGGTATTAGCCAGTATAAATCAGGAATTCTTAAATATTGTTGAAGGTGCCAGGCTCATGTTCTGAATTCAACCTGCAGTGTTACTATAATGAATGTGGTTTCTACATAAATCTTGTCTGCCTTTTTGTGCTTGATAGCTCATATTTTTAACTAACAATCACCTTGCCACAATTAACAGGTGTAACAACATTGTTACAATTATTACTACCTGGTCAGTAGATATGGGAGAGTGGTTTGTACAAGTATTCACTTTCCCACTGTCTTTTCTATTAACCATTTTTGCATGCCAGAAACAAGAATTTCTTGTTAAGACCTGTTGATGACACAGTCAGTAGCTTAGTGGGCTCAGTCAATTCCCTTAATTATTATTGTACTATTTCCACTAGCAGCACATTGCAAATATGACTAATTTTTTTTTCTCTAATATGCTGAGGGATGTGTGTTTTTTATCAAGACACCATAGATTGCTAACCAAGGCTAAATAGCTTCTCTCTGCCTGTTGGTTGAGGATTTGTAACTACATACTAGCACAACCATTGGTAGTTTCCAAACAGTTTTGTCTTAATTTCTGTCAAGACTTGGATTAACTCATGGCATGATTTTTAAGCAGTTCCCAACAATAACACATATAAGAATTTTCTCCGCAGGGCCATATAAAAAAGTCACCCCCTTCACAAATCAACCATGATGAAAGCTGAACACTGTTCTCCTGGTGAGAACATGAATGCTTCAACCATTTACCCACACACCTATCTTTTCCTTTGTTTCTGGGCTAAAATCAACTTTTCTAAAAATAAAAAAATAAAAAAAATTTTACTGATTAGTTAAGATTGGTTTGTATACAACCGAGTATTAATTGGAAGAAATCTTTTTACTTTTAAAAAGCTTTCTGTTTTGACCAAAATATGTGGTGGTGCAAGAAAGTTCCAACAGTAAGATCACATGTCAGATTCTTTAAATGATTCCAGTTACAAGAGAGCTGATAGATTCTTTGGGGACAATCCTCATTGGATGAGTTCAGTTATTCCACCACCCCCACCCCTCCACACTTTCTGACAACTGGTCTCTCTGTTGTCCTTATAAAGTGACCTTTGACCAGCTTTGGGACCTGTATGCCACTCAATAACCTGTATTCAACTCACAGAATATTTGCCAAAAGCCTGACAGAATATTTCAAAGATTTCGGCAGAAGATCTGCCAACTTTCATACAAAATCCAATGCAGTTATGTTGCTCGAATTTTTTGGTAATCTTGCAGCTTGCAGGGTCATTCAAATGCAGTGTTAAAAGCATCACATAACTGGACATGGGTAAATAGTATGAAGTCTAATAGTAGACTCAGTAGGTTAGGTAGCAATGAGCATTAGTTACATACACATTTCAGTTGAACAGTATAATCATGGTATCTAGACTCTCAAAACTTAACTAGTACTGTCTCTCTCTCTCTCTCTCTCTCTCGTGACTGATCTTTATGCACTTAATTGAAATATTCAGTTTTGTATGTCTCAAAATCAAATGACACAGATTTTGAACTTCATGAAAGAAATCCTGAATGCTTTCTCTTTAAGCTAAAGTAATTAAAATTTTTTTGAATGCTTATATCATAAAAAGACTTAGAGACCATTATCCATTATTTTTATTATCATTTATATATATATATATATATATATATATATATATATATATATATGTCTAAATGTTTTTTTTTATCTTTACAAGCATACGTTTAACTAAGTTGCATTGTGGTAGGACTGATTGGCAGATTTTAAATGCGTGATGATTGGTCCTATCACTGAAACTTTTCATTACTCAAATACTTGACACATTTTTAATAAGTAGCCCACCCAAAAAATAACCTTTGTAATAATCCTTTTTGAAGGATATCGAGTAATATATTTAAAAATAAAGGTAACCTCTATTTAACTGGTTTTATTTATATATATATATATATGCACGCGCGCATATACAGAAATTGTGATATCTCAAGCATGCAGTGATGCTTGACAGAATGAATTGGTGCACATTTTATCAAACCACTCTCCCATAAATATCACTGGCAGTAATAATTATAAGTTGGCAACTTTGGGTATGCACACACACATTTTTATATAATATATAATCTTAGATTTTTATCTCTTCTGATTTATTACCTGGAGATTAATTTACGCTTGCATAGCATTATTTGAACTCAACTATTAAGAGCAATTCACAATAACTTGATAAACAGGCTTGTCAGTGAACTCTTGGCATATTGTCCTGTGACTTTTGTTAGAGAGTACAGAAAAGTTCTCTGCCTGACTAAGAAACTATTTTGAAATCAACAACAAAAATTAATGTTTGCTCATTTGATTAGATTTTAGGAAATGGATTGGGCTGACATCTTTTTCATAAGCAAAAATAATGTAATTAGCTGTTCTCTGGTTGGTAACAGTTCATGTTTGGACAGTGAATAGAGAGAAAGAAAGGGACAAGACTTATTCTAAATCATTTGACCATTTCCAAAAGTTTACTGTCACTCACTCTTTGTGCCAAAGTTCTGAGTGTTCAGAAAGTGAACCAGAGTGCAAATACTTGCATAAATCGTTTTGTACATGTGTCCCCCACTGCCCAGATCCTGTTGCTGTATCATGACCTTTGATCATACTAGATTACTGAATAGATTTCAATGTTATAAACATATATAAGGATCTGTAATGATTTGGTGATACAGACTGTATTGGAGGAGGTTGCTTTTAGTCAACAGGTTGTAGCAAATTTGTAAAGGTGTTGTTCAAGAATTGTGACAAAGGGGTTGAGAAACTTCCAAAGGAATGAATTTCAACATGTTGAGGAATTTTACATGTATATTTTTTTTACATAAAGAATAATATAATTGAAAAAGATGGAAAATGTACTTGTAAAAAAAAAAAAACATTGTAGACTTTATTGTTAGAAAATGTGTATGATGTGCTACATGGCTGAATGAAATTAAGATGACAGCCAACCAAACGAAAAAAAAAACATCTGCTGGTGATGAAGTCCTGTTTCTGGAGTCCTATGTTCTGGAGCTAAGGAGGAAGAGGGTTTACACCTGTTCCTTTTATAGTCTTGAATAGAATGCCACTTGCAGGTGTCATGGCAGGAAAAGTCATGGTAGGAAAAGTCATGGTAAACCCCCCCACAGATTATTTATTTTTAATATCCTTAGGGCTGCTTGGTTGTTGGCTAATAAAGCCACAGAATTGATAGAAGTACACCAATATAAGCCTCTCCTGAAGTACTAAAAACAATTTTATTGTGAAAACATTGTCATGTCTTTTTTTTTTTTTTTTTTTTTTTTTTTTTTTTTTTTGTTTTTCTTACACCCCTTTATTTATTTTCTTTTCTTTTCTATTTTTTAATCAATTCACTCCAAGTCAGGCGATAGTACCGCTAAGACAAAAGGGGCTACTGGGAGAATGAAAATGCTTTAGATGTAACTAGAAATCCAATCCTAAACAGGGAACAAGGGAGAAAACCTCCACTCCTGTTCAAAAGACCAGGAAGGAGTGTAAAACAGATGATAGGCAAATATACTGATTTCCACAAAATAAATTTTGACCTGTTAAAAGAGTCTTTTTGTAAGAAGCAATTTGCTTATATGCAACTGTACTAATTTGACCAAATCTTAAGCAACTCTACTACTCGTGTCAGTGTAGCTTAAGCAACTAAAAAAGAATAAATAACAAACAAATATACAAATCTAAAGAATTACTAAATATGTTGTTCAAGAATTCTATCTGTTTGTTTACATTGAAATGTCATTCTGTCTGAATATCTAGCATAGGAAGTTATTTTTTTTAAATTAATAATGTCACTTGGGTCATCTATGCAATTTTCAAGGTTGGATATAAGTGAGTTGTTTATTCAGTGTGCCTACAGGGAATTTATATAATATAACTCGTACATGTTTAATAAGGTTTTTGGCAAATACAAACATTCATGGAATTTTTCATGTGACGTATGCATGAAGGGGTGGGTTATGTTATCTTGCTAGAACTATCACCACCAAGAAACCTGGAAAAGATTAAGGGATGTAAATGGACAACATTGTCAGTATTTTATGGCTGCTAATAGTCTATTTTTCACTGATGCTCCTTGCAAACTTCAAATTTCAGTCAGGTTCATTATATATACATACATCGCCTTGGGAAAGGTATGAATCCTCCTCCCCCAGTTATGGTTGAAATAGTCAAATGTTTACATGAAAAAAAATCATTTTTACTCTAAAAAAACAAAAAAAAAAAACAAAAGGAATTTTTCTTGCAACCCCAAAAATGTTTCTGCTTTAAATAACCCACAAAGAATTGATAAGCTGTAAAAACCAAATCAATCTATAAAAAACAAAATAACTCCTCCACATAGGAACTCTACTGTCTGCCCAAAGGAGTTGGAAATAGTTTTCAACAATCCTAAGGTAATGTGAGACATTGGATAGCAGTTCAGATTGAGTGATCTGAGCCATGTTCAAATTCCAGTCAAGTTCATTACATTCACTTATGTGTAAATACCCTTGGAAGTGGTAAGATTTCATCTTTTCTTCACCCAGCTTTGATAAATAGCTGGACAGACTGGATCCTATGGCCTTGGTTGGTGACCACTCTATAACTCTGAATTGAAACTAGCCTGGGAAGAGTTGGACTCTTTCAGGAGGCTATCTTGTCCAGGAAATGCTACTGTGACTGCAGTACATGTGGTGCCCTATGTCCCTCATTGATTATAGGATTTGTGATCATGATGAGAGTAATGTCCTCTGGCCCAGCAGCACCATCATTGAATTGGGATGTGATTTGATATAGTGTTTTTCTTCATTAGGTGATTACAATCCTTGTCACCTATGGTTGCCTACAGTTTTCATTTACTGTGTATGTCTGTCCAGAATTTACATCCTTGCTATTATTGCCTGAAGTATAAAACAAACAAGCAGTATTTGCCAGCACACAGATAGTGCTCTATTTTTTTTTTTTTTTTTCCTGGTCTCAATAACTATTCTGTAATCAATCGGTATGAATTCCTATCTACAGCCCATGGCTGCCACAATATGCTACTACTTTTCCTGTTATATCATCCAGTTGATTCAAATGGGGCTGAACTGGATGAAGCCATCTCATGCACTGATGTCTGTAATTTTTTGGCATTTTGTTTAGTCTTGAACAACTGTTCTTCTTAATGCTTAAAATGTT
The DNA here is from genome assembly GCA_903632075.3 of Acanthosepion pharaonis. Lineage (NCBI taxonomy): Eukaryota > Metazoa > Mollusca > Cephalopoda > Sepiida > Sepiidae > Acanthosepion > Acanthosepion pharaonis. The sequence goes on along the minus strand of CAHIKZ030000382.1, from coordinate 339,447 downwards.
TGATCCTATAGTTAGAGCAAGAGAGTGGCATCTGAGAGGTTTTAATTTGGGATTCTTATCTGTAGTAACTAAGGAGTTTGGGGGGGGTTCAATAGTCTCTGAAAGGTCACATTTTTCTTAATCTCAAGATACATTTCAGACTCTGTTCTCTTTTCTGAATTTCAGTTTTGATCTAATTATTTTATTTGATTGTTGTCTCTTGCTTTCGTGCTAATACCTGGTTTTAGAAATATTTAATTCTTTAAACGCAAACATTTTCTTGTCAGTCCTGTTGAATGTAAACAAGACAAAATAAATTTCTGTACTATGACATTATGGGATAGTTTGAATTTTTCTATCTGAAAATATCCAAGTTTTTGAAATTGAAATATATTTGTTCTTTTCAGCACATGTAAGTGATACATTTTGTACTATTTTGTATAGGTCAGTTTAAATGCATATATTTAAATGTCCCATCAGCTTTCATCCATGTCAGTAGTTTTATAATTAAATTTGTTGATGGAGTAGACATGTTCGCCTATTATTCGGTTTATACACCTCCCTGTTTTTTTTTGTTTTTTTTTGTTTTTTTTTTAATAGGAGCAGAGGTTTATCCCTTGCTTCCTGTTCAGGATTAGGTTTCCAGTTCTCCTAAAGATTCCTTTTTTTAAAATCTTTTCCTCCTTTTTCACTTCTCCCTTGCATTTTATATATATAAAATATATATATAATCTGGTGCCCCTACTGTTTATCTTGAGGTTCTCAACAAAATCCAAAGACAGATATGCAATGTAAACAGTCTTGACCTGGAATCTAGACTCTAGTCACTTTCTCATATATGTGATCTGTCTTTTCTACAAATATTTTCATGGCAACTGTTCTGATGAGTTATTTTCACTGGTACTCCAACTGCATGAATTTAAATGTGCTGCTAGGTTGGCATCTTGGTCTCACCCTTTTACTGTCAAAACAGTTAAATGTAACAGCTTCTTCTCTCACACTTCCCAACAGTTGTTTTCCTTCTTCCTCTCACTTGCTTTCCTGATAGCTATAATCTTCAAGTGTAATGTCAATCAACATCTGATGCCTTGATCTTGATCCCCCATCCTTCTCTTTATCCTTTCCTCAAACATTCCTCTTTACTCTTACTTTCACTCTGTAATCCCTTGCATGTCAGTGGCACTCCTGCCTTGCTTGGGGTGAAATGCTTAAAATATATATAAAATCCTAAAACTAACCTGTTCTGTGGCTGCAATTTTTATTTTATAATAAATTCACAAGATATAGAATATTCAGTTCAGTTATGTGCCATGTGTGATACACACTTAGGTGATCATGTATCTTTTGTTACATGACTGACATGGCAGATTTTTTTCCTGCAGTAGGTTGCCATTTCTTTCTGCAATAGACCAGTTGTTATACAAGGCTATAGAACCTGATCTGTCCTGCTATTTACCCATAGCTGGTGGGAGAAGAAGATTCATACCTTTCCCAAGGGTATTAGCATGTAAGTGAATGTAATGGATTCGATTGGAATTCAAACTCTGCTCTCCGATTCCTCAATCTGAGCCACTATCCATTACTCCACCGTGCCTAATTGTTTAAAAACAATATGCAATATGCCTGAATAATTTTATGTTTATATAAGCTCCTTAATATATTATAACCATCATCCGTTTTTTCGGACATTGATTTTTTTCTTTTTCTTAAAACTTGTCTTTTTCAGCTACATTTTCTCGGACATCTTGTTTGCTTGGATATTGTTTTCTATCTTCATATGCTTGTCTTTTAATGATGGACAGTAAGTCTTCTATTGGAATCAGGCTTACAGCCACATCACATTGAAACACTGGTTCCTGTACAATAACAAAGTTAAGCAATGTTGAACCTGGCCAGTACCAAGATAGGTGACAACTTGGTAATATCAGGTGCTTAAGTTTGGATGTGCAGGTATTGTAATGGATAATGGCTTGGAATTGTTAATCAGAGAGCCGAGTTCCAGTTTTACTTATGCACAAATACCCTTGGGGAAAGGTATGAATCCACCTCTTCTCTCCCCAGTTGTAGGTTAATTACTAAGGCTTGTATCACTAAACTATTATTATATCCCCACCCCCAATACTTAAAATCTAAAAATATTTTTTGGCTTTAAATAACCGGCAAATATGTACAAAATGATTCAGTCGATCAAACCTCTTGTCATATTAATTTGAAGTCTTTGATCTATCCCACTTTTTTATAGCAAGATGGTCAATAATTAGCTCTGTGGAATGGAAAGGATCATTATCCTGCATGAATATATTCTTTAGTTTGAAACTCTTGGCTATAGACACTTAAAAAACTGTCTCTATGTTGGCATTATCTGATTTGAAGGAACCTATATTTGCTGAATAATGACCATTTCCATGGAAGGACCCAAACAATGTGGCTCTAAAAAGTTAACCCAAATTCCCAAAAAATTAAAAAATGCATTTAAAAAAAAAAAAAATCTTTCTTGAAGCTTTAATTTTGCTTTTAATTCCAAGCTAATAATAGATTCAATTTAATATTCCCAATAAAGAAAATACAAGGTAACCAAAACAGTCTTGGCCATTTTTATTTATTAGAAAAAAGTTAAACAACAAATTTGACATAGTGTTAATCCTATTTCAAACTGAATCTAACCTGCTTGAAATCTTTTTTTTTTTTTTTACTTATCTATAAAATTGATAAATTCATCCCTATTGACAGATTTGTCAACACAATATAATTCTCTTAAAAACATCTTTCAAAAATAAAATACTTTTCTGAAAGGTTGAGAAAAACTAGCTGATTTCAAGTTTAATTAATCTAAATTTAAACAAATGTTACTTTCAACTTAAAATATAGTAATCTTAAAATAAAAAATATTTTAAACAATAGTTTATTATTTAGGTTAGCTTTATAAAAGCATTACTAAAAGCCATTTACTAAGGAAATGTGAGGAAATTTAAATTTATTTTAGTTATTGCTGTTATTTTCTGATAAAATGGATACATTTATGTATGCACAAAAAATTTTAAATTCCTTTTAAAATACTTAAATTGTAATGAGCTTTTCGATTTATGATTAAATACAGTTTTAATTTAATAATATCACTTGGCCGCTACAAATTAATACATAATTTTAAGATTTAAAAGTTTATAAATTCTAATTAAAAAAAAAAAAAAAATTAGATTCTTATATAAATTCATTATTTATATATAAAAAGAAAGGTTTTTTTTTTTTTTTTTTTTTTTTTTTTTTTTTTTTTTTTTCTTAAGATAATAGTGCCCATAATATATTTTATTCATGAACAATTAAGTTTTTCTAATAATAATAAAAAAAATGTACTAGTTTTATTGGATTTATTTTATTTTGATTCAAGAAAGATTTTCTGTAACAGAGAGTTGTTTGACAAAATTTTGATTACAATTCTCAAAGAACTTGTCCTTGTAATAAATATAAACATTTTGCAATTCAAATAATTCTCAATTGCATAAAAATTAAATGAGGTGTTTAGTAACAGATTAAAAAAATTTTTTTTTTTTTTCAAAGATTTTGTTTAAAAAGAAAATTTCAAAAATAATTTTATTTCTGAATAAGTTCTGAAAGTTTAATTAAAACCTGATAACTGATTTTTGAAAAAAAAAAAACAAACTTCCAAATCAATATTTGTCAATGCAAAAAAAAAAACTCAGATTTCCTGTACAAATTCAATATCTTGCTTTGACTTGAAGAAAAAAAATTTTGTTTTTTATAAACTTTCTATGGTCCTATTAAGGAAAAAAACCTTTAATTTTTTTTTTTTTTTTTTTTTTTTTTTTTCTCTCTTAATAATGACAAAGATTTTGATGATGAAATTTGTTTTGAGGCTTTTTTTTTTTTTTTTTTTTTTTTATCATGATGTATCCTGTTTTAGCAAACTTTTGGAGTTATCTACTCTAAATTCATTTTAAATATTATTGTTGAGAAATCAGTTTTCATGCATTTAAGTTAAATATTTCTCTTGGTGATAATTGCTTAAAGGTGGTAGTTTGGCTAACAACAGGAAAGTAACCATTGTTCTTAATATTCTATTCTGTTCACATTTGCAATTTCAATTTCTACAAATATTTTCTTGCTGATCTCTCCACTTGCTTATTAACCTTTGAATTTTTCTCAAATATCATTTTGTGACATTCTTAGTCATTTTCCTTATGTTGCCAACAGTTTCAATTTTTTTTTTTTCTTTTTTTATAATCCATTGAAATTTTTTCACAATTTCCAATCTTATTCTCAGCACTCAATGGCTTTAAAATATCTTGGCTCCATTTGAGGTTATATTTTTATCACCTAAAGCCATCTTTTGTATAACTAAAATTAAAATAAATATCAATAACTTTACTATTTTATATATATATATATATATATATATATATATATATATATATTACAATATGATAAACAGCCTTGAGTTGTTTAATAAAATATCACACCATAAAATATTTTAGTCAAAATGTTTTAAAGAAGCTAAAAATCTGTATTTATCACGTAAATATATTTTAAAATTTTTTTTTTTTTTTTTTTTTTTTTTACCAGCCTCAGGTGATTAAAACCAATTTTATTGTGAGAATATAAATTATTTAATGTTTTCCAAATCCATGGCCTTCCTTCTCCTGTTGGAAGAATCCCTCCATGGATGTCTTCAGGAGTGTAGCCATACTCACTATGCTTAGCCAATTGCAGATTGGTGAGGTTATTTAACCCATAGTTGTGGGTGGATGGCTGTTAACTCTGGCAAGTTCATCAGCCCTTTAACAGGTTTTTTTTTTTTTTTTTTTTGTGCTGCTGGGATTCAACTTCTGGTGAGGAGAGCCTGTTTATTTGCCAGTCATTCAGGTTTCCTTTTCCTAAGCTGATTGCCAACCAAGGCTATAAGATCCAGTTTGTCCTGCTTATTTACCCATAGCAGGGTGGAGAATAAATGGATTCATACCATTCTCAAGGGTATTTGCACATAAGTGAATGTAATGAACTCGACTGGAATTTGAACTTAGTTTACTGATTCCTTGATCAGAGCTTCTTCCTCCACCATTCCTCTGCTAATATAGTCTCATCTTCATAACAATGGAATATTGTTTTCTATTTACTAGCTCCAGGCATAAAAAAAAAAAAATTGAAGCTATTATTTAAGCAACTTTAGAATTAATTCTCGTGCAAAAATGAAGCAACTTGAATATTGGTCCAAATTGCAAAATCCTGTACTTAACCACTTGTTTAACCTGAAGTTGGGTGGAGAACAAGAGAAACAAAAAGGTAAAATTGTACAAAAGTCAAACCTCGCTCACATGTTAAATTTGCCGTTAATATTTATAATCTTTCATTTTTAAACTTTTATATATATATATATATATATATATATATATATATATATATAATATTTTTTTTTTTTTTTTTTCCATCAGATGGTTGTGAATATGTTCAGGATTAACTGCCAATTCTTTTACTTCATTATCATGCCATATGAATACTGTTTCTGGGGGAATTTATTCTAATGAAGTATGAGTCTCTAGAGTGGTGGGAGTGGGTACACAGCTGTGGATTTTTGAGATTTTCTTACCCTTCCTGGCTTAAAACTATTATTCAGTGAACTTTTAAGTGCAGGCTCTCCATTTTAGGTACATTTTAGAAATTATGAAATTAATTTGTACCCGGTTGCTGCTAATAAATCTTCTAGATGACTAAGGAAATTTAATAAAATTAGTGTAGTCATTCATGTGCTGCATTTGAGTATTTTTCATGTAAATGTGGAGACACACACACATACATGCACAAACCCTTTAAGTCTGTTGGTGCTTTTTTAATATTGAGTTTCCTTTATATCAGCTGAAGTGACATGTCGCATAGATGTTAACTGGGGATCAAGTGACAGTTAAGTCCCCTCTGTGCTGAAGCTCTCTCTCATTTTGTTGCTATTCTTGCAGTGAGAGTTTGGAAGGTCTCGGATCTTTCTTTTTTTTTTTTTTTTCTTGAGCCATTCAATATGCACTAATATTTGTAGTCGTCGCCTTCATATCTTGCAATTTTGTAGCTTGTCCAGTATATTTTATCCAGTTTTTCATGCTGGATTTTTCTCTGATTATCTGTTAGCCTCTGTTCAGTTAAAAAGCTAGCATTATTGATAGTTTTTTTTGTTTTAAGTACTTTGGCATTTATTACCATGTCTTAAAAATGTCCTTGTTAGGGCAAAAGTGTTTAAATATCCTTAGTTGTAATATTCTTATTTAAGAAAATAATTCATATAAATGTATAATATATAATTAGTAGATGCCAAAAAGTTCTAACTGTAGCCAAGAATGGTTTCCAAAATAAATTCTGATGATTGGTAATGTAATCAAATTTTGTGAAGTGGGGTCAGTTTGAGAACTTTTCAGCACCTGTGTGTGTGTGTGTGTGACCAAGAATTTTTTAGTTATTATTTATATAATAAATGCAAATGTCAGTGTTTCACTGTATCACACTTTTTCAACATTACCCCCTAGAAGCCGTGGCCCAACATATACCATTTTGAAATCGGGCCAACTCCATGAGCAAATATAGAAACATTCTGGGCCGGATCCAGACCCACAATCCTGAAATTTTGGATTCCCGTGTTTTCATTACTGCAATTTGTGTGTGTGTGTGTGTGTATATATATATATATATATATATATATATATATATATATATATAATGTGTGTGTGTGTGTGTTTTGACATTTTTGTGTACGATAGTTTTAATAACTTGGAAATAAATTTGGGAATAATCAGAATTAATTACAAAATACAATGAAAGTCCAACCCAATCCCCCGAAATAGGTTCTTACTTTCCATACAAACAAGGACTTATGTACATCAAAATGGCTTTAAATTAAGTGGCAGCAGAACAATTATTGTTGAACTTTAAAAAGATAAACTTAAATATTAATGCATTACTTAAATGCAGCGATCAGTTTTGATTTCTTCTGTAGCTTATTGTTGCCTGTTGTATCTACTCCTCCTTACCTATTGTGATAAAGGCCAAATCAAGAACCCTCCACATGAGCTAGCTTCAATGCCACTGTTATATTCCGTGCTAAGGGAATAAATAATTAACACCAGGTGGATAATAGAAGAAAGGTTTATTGTACACAACCAGTACAATATGAAATACGGTACAGTTATACACACAGGTCAATCTACTAGTGAGTGCCACTAATTGGAACATCGAACGTGCTTGTATCATCTCGCTCTCACTCTTCCTAGAGTCTCTCGTAGACAGTTGACTTTATAGGTACTTATTATCTATAGTGTAATCATACATGGGGGTGACTGGTTATTCGATTACATTAGTCACCCAATAGGGTAGCTTTTAAGCTAGTATATTTATATTTACATGTGGACTATTGTCCTCATTGTTATTCGCACAATGTTTTGGCTGTTGTGCCCTCTGGTCTTTATCAGGTGCTTGTTGATCTGGGTAAACTTCAGGGAATTTTTCACAGAACCCTTTCTGCTGGGGTAGAGCCTTTTTTTCTGAACATATCTAAGGATGTCTTGTCTTATTATTGCTTGTGGTGTTTACACTGAGTCTGCAATCCAAAATATGTTTTGGCTTTACACAATCCATAAAGGGTTGATAAGCCATAAAAAAAAAAAAAAAAGCAATCAATCCGCTAAGTGTGTCTGCGCTACTCAGCTATAGATTGTGAATATATCAGTGTTGAATCCAATGGCAAATAGCCTAGTGGATTAAAGTGTTGATTCATGAATTTGGCAGCATAGTAATTGTGAGTTCAATTTCCTGGGCAATAATTCAAGTGTAAATCCTAATAACTCCTTATCCCAGAAATTTGGACAGATATATATTTATTTACATGCCTTTCTTCAAAACTGTCATGATAAAAGACTGGTGTTAGATCAAATGAATGACTTGACTATATGTTCTAATAAATCGGTTTTAAAATCACGAATTTGCACTTGAATAAATTTAGTGCTTCTCTTGGCATTCAATTACCATATTAGTAAATCAAGTAGGAACAACCTGTAATGTTTGTTTATTGTTAAACACAGCAAGACTCCTAATAAAAAACAAAGCAATCTTTTGCAAACTCAATAAAAACTGTGTGTGTTCTTTTTGCATCATACAATCAGTAATAATGATACTGCTTTAAAAAAAAAAAAAAATCTAGTATATACTAAGTACTTATTAAATCATAGGCATCTCCTCTACCATATTAACTGTAAAAATGTCCAAATTCTTGAAGCGCTCATTATCAAAGACGATGACCAGATCAAGATTTTTGAATGTATTCAACAACTGATTCAACCTCTTTAGCATTCAACCGGCCCTGTAAATATCAGCTCTCTCTGTTTAACCTGCCCCATGTATACTTTGCCATAATATATGACGACATTGTCGCAAATAAGGAAAAGACAGTGAGACTTTGAGAGCCGATATTTACATGGCAGGTTTGAGTTTGCTGAATGCTAAAGGGTTAATATATTCTGCTCAGTGGAGAATTTAGTATTGAAATGTCATGACAAACCAATGCCAACATTTAAAGATTAAAAATAAATTAAAAAGAAAACAAATAAAATTATAAATCTGTGATCTGTTTTTTTTGTCTGTGACCTTTAACATATTAGGTCGTGATTAAGGCTAAATAAAGTCAAGTGTTAGACAAAAATCTCTTGCGCAGTTCTTGGACAGGAAAAATTAAAATCTTACCAAAGGCATTACTTAGACTTTTAATCACACATTAATGAAATATATATATGAGAGTGTGTATGGTGTCCATAAATTATTTGTACAGGATACACATTGCACTTTCTCTTACAGTGTTATTTTCAATTAAGTCAGTGGTCAATAATAAGCCCTTTTAACATCTACCTGAAAGGAAGGTGGATTAAAAAAAAAAAATATTCTTAGTGGGTACCTGTGTTTGAATAAACATTTTAGTCCATTCAGCCACAGAAAAGTGTTGGATTCAAAATTATTCCATTAATCCTTTAAAAATTACTATTACATCTCTGATATGAAATCAAGCAGATATGAACTTACAAGAAAATTCAAACAAGGGGGTGTGCATTCCTTAAAAGTGGTAAATAGAACTGTGCTGGACTGTGACATTCTCTGTGGCTGAGCAGTTTAAAACCTGCCAGATCAAATGATGGTTTCTCCTTCAAAGATGGATGCAAGTTTGAAACCTTGCTGGAGAGGACATTTTATTTATGGCTACTTCAGTGTGCAAGCCAGCAGATATAATACACAGTTCTTGTACTGGGTTGGTGCATAGTTATCAGCCGTTTTTAAACACTATTATGAAAAAAGAAATATAACAATTAAACCATAACATTTTTAAATGAGTATGATTATTGACACACATTTTTATAAAATTAAAATAAAATATTTTTATTTTAAAAAAAAAAAAAAAAGTAAACAAAACAGCAATTTTTAACAAATAACTTGCTTACAAAAACACCTGATAATTATGCACCAACCCAATATTATTTCAAATTATTGTTCTCATCTCAATTGAAATGCTATTATAGGCACAACATTTCAACTAAGTACTCTCTGGTCATCATCAGTTGTCTATTGCTTGATTGATATGGGGTAGCTGATTATTGTAATATTTTGTGTCCCTGTGATATCAATTATTGTCTGTTCCTGTTGAATTGATGCTTCACTATATGAATTGATTGAATTCCTAACCACTAGATGTGAATAACCAACTCCTATACCCATTACGCCATTGTCCTGAAAGTGACGTAGTGGATATAGTGGAGCTTTTCATATTCAATGTCAGATGATTACTTTATTGTTCAAAATAATACAAGAATATGGACAATTACTCATCTTAGAAATGAAATACTAAATTATAGTGCACACTGTTTGAAAACCTGGATGTCTATTCAAACACAAGTATTCACTAAAAATAACATTTGTAGTTTGTGACACACACACACACACACATTCTGTGATGTCAACAAACACTCATTGCTACTTTTGTAATGTCAGTGAATACTTGTCACTTTTGTAATGCTCATTGTAGTAGACTTTATAATTGCAGATACAACTATAGTAACACTGAACAATACTGGTGTCAGACACCTTTGAATAACACTCGTACTAATAGTACTTGCTCAATAATACTCACTCGACAAGTAATCACCGAATAGTAATCCGTATAATGATCACTTATATGTCACAAATACCCATATATATATCTCCTTTACCCTCACATGATCTACTTATTCAAAATGGGATTGCCTTTGTTTGCTCTCTGGTGTTCTGTGTTCAAACTCCAGTGTTGGCTGCAACACTTTATTTTTATATAACAATGAGAGAAAGAGAGACTGACTCTTGCAATTCAAAGAAAGGCATAGTTTGATAACAATCTGATATAGCTCACCAGCCAATATAATGAGAATGTGTACAGTAAATGAACTATCAGGAATTTACACTATAATTCATTTGAAAACAAAGAAAGTGCAGAAATTAGTAATTAATACAATTCAAATAAAAAGCAAAATGTTACTTTATATAGAATTTTGTATTATGAATTTTTATGAGTTTAATATTAATAAATTGAAGTACCAAAAACAAAAAAATCACCAATATTGGTTCATTTTCACCCACTTGTAGAAATGTCAGCTCATTTCTACTGCCTGATGACATATGTATACTTTGGTATAGAGGTAGTGTTACTGTAGAAGAGAAAAAGATTATGCTATCTCTGCCCATGACAAATTGCACAGCTTATAGGACTGTACAAATTCAGTTGTACCATATATACTTGTGTATAAGCCAACTTCATGTATCGTGTAAACCCTGAAATTTTTTTTGCATGAATTTTATTTTATTTTTATTTTATTTTTTAATAATGTTGCCATCTCTAATTAGACTGGCAACCAACACTTAAGAGGTTCTATCTGCTGTGTCAGGCCCAAACAAAATTTAATATTTTAATTGCAGAATCATTATTGTATCCAGAAAGATAGTACACTCTAATGTAGCTCCCATTCTAGGTTTTTCTCTGGCAAAAATAGTATTTTCTTGGAATATATAATATCTAGACATATCAGTGGTAGACACGTGGGTGATGCAAGGGCAACAACTGCCCCAATAAAGAAAAATATTGCATTAAATCACATCCCAATTCACTGCAGGTGCCACTCAATTCATCAGCCAACACGCTGTACACTCTAATTCTTGAGCAGGTAATGGATATTTTAATCCAGCACATTATTTCTTATTACTATAGTGATTTACTAAGCATAGCTTAGATGTGGCATAAGGCTGTGAAAATATGGCCCACCCAATGAGGTTCAAACTTGCTATTTAGTCGTAATTAATTTAACGAGACGAACTTGCTAGCCATTATGCCAGGTCGAAGTGCCCATATTTTTTATTACTATAAATGTTGTGTTTAGAGGATACATATATTTGTGTAGACATCACGGTCTTGTTTTTGTCATTTTTTGAAATTAATGCCTAACAGTGTAGAGATTGAAAGTACTTAAGAAAATGTACCTCTTGACAAGAGTCAAACCTGTATTCTCTTTAACCAGGGCAACCATCTTCAAGCCAGGTATGATTTACTAAGTGGTGAAGCTGTTACCACAAAGCATAATATCAGATAAAAAAAAATGAATTAATTGCTTAAATTTCATACCTGAAATATAAACAAAGTTGTAAGGTATAGATATCAAGATCTCATTGCAGCACATGCATTTGAGCATTGGATGTGTGCTGTGGTGTAGTGGATAATGGCTTGGAACGAGAAATTGGAGAGCAGAGATCAAATTCCAGTCGAGTTCTTTACATTCACTTACACACAAATACCCTTGGGCAAGATATGATTCCATCTCTTCTCCCCTACAGTTATGGGTTGAATAGCAAGACAGACTGGATCCTATAGCATTGATTGGTGACCAGTCTATCACAGAAAGGAATGGCAACCTACTGTGGGAAAAATCTGATTCATCAGTCCTGAATCGAGAGACATGATCGTCCAAGTGTGTATCCCATATAGCACTTAAAAGTGATTGGACCGAACCATGAGTATGTCTGAAACATGTAGCAAAGAAATTGTATCCAATAAGCACAATTTGGCTATGTACAACTCCCAGAAATTTTCTGGATATATAGACCAATGTAATGATACCAGTACCTAACAGAATCCATAACATGTTCTCTAAATGCTTTCATTTAGTTGAATGAAGTAGCTAAGCATTATGAAGTAACTAGATTTTAACACCAAAATATATTTAATTCTTTCTTTAAAGTGTATGAGTTTTCCATTTCATATCATTTATTCAAAACTGTCTTTAAATGTACATGCCAATGAGCTTACAACTGATTCTTTGAAAAGGAAAAATTTTTTGTCCTTTGATGGTAGGAAAGAACAAGCAATCCAAGTTTGTCTCGGCCTCTCAAGCATAAGCACACATGGTGCTGAAGCTATCAAACCAGTAATCTGATATGCTTGAAAATGGCTTCTTGGTTGGGTTGAGAACTTTTAAGCACCTACCCATCTTATCTCTCTCTCTCTCTCTCACATGTATGTATGTGTGTGTGTATATATAATATATATAAAAATCAGCTGTATGGTAAATCAACAAATTCCAGCAGATTTTAGAAAGTGCTCAATATCTAGTCTGTAGAGCAATATTCGTACACACACACATACACACACACACACGTGTGTGTATATATACATGTAAGGAATAGACCCTTGTATTAGATAGCAATGTTTTTCGCATTAAGATGGCATTTCAAAATTAAGTTACATTTTGTGAACTTTAACATTAGTAGAAAATAAATGTCAGTATTATGAGATTATTTATATAAAGATTTTGATGGATTTTCCAACTTTCCAAACCTTACAAGAAAAATAAATTAATGTTTTAATGTAAAATTGAAAACTTTTTTTTTTTTTTTTTTTTTTTTTGTCAAATCTCTATATCTTAAAATTAGCAAATTGACAAAACAAGGATTTTATTTATCTATTCATTTTCTTTTTTTTTTAAATGGTAAAATTTTACTATATCATTATTTGATGGCATATAAAAAGTTTTTTATATATAAAGTTGAAGTATCTATTAGGTTAATGTTTACAATAATAATAAAAAAAATAAATAATAAAAAACGACCACTATATATATATATATATATATATATATATATATATATATATATATGATGTAGTGATACAAGTCTTACTAATTCCTCCATAGCTGGAGGGAAGAACTGGTGTACTGTATTTTCTAGACTATAACTGATTTTTTTTTTTTTTTTTTTTTTTTTTTTTTCCCTCAAAATATGTAGTGTGCAGGTTATATATGAATTGTCTTCGAATCTTGAGTGGCCAGGGTTAGGGGGAACATAGCTTCACAAAAACCAGTCGCCAGCATTAAGCAGTTATGTCCAGATAGTTGAATATATAGGAGTGCGGGTTAAATACAGGTGCAGACTATAGTGTGGAAAATAGTGTTCATACCTATTCCAAGTGTAATTGCACAGAAGTGAATATAATGAACCCATCTGAAATTGAAACTCTGCTTTCTGATTAATAATTCTGGGCCATTACCTCTAACCCCACATACCCATCCAAGCTTGCAGCACCCTGTATTCCTAAGCAGTCACCCATTTAGTTACTGACCAGACTCAACGTTGCTTAACTTCAGTGATTGTATGTGGTGGGGACTGGTGTTTCCACATGATAGGGCCTTAAGCCAACACAGATATAAAAGGGTAATGAAAATTACATTCTAATTATATAAAATTATTTGCCATTATATTTGAGGCTGATATATTCTTTCTTCAAAGATGTTGAAGTCTTCAACTTTATCCCAAAATAAAATATTCTCTCCATTTCTGATCTGATAATTTTTAGTCATAGTAATGATAGGTTGAGAAAAAAAAAAAATTTTTATAAGTGTTTTCCATTTTTGGCATTTGGTCTAAAATAAGAAGAAATGCTTATAAATCTGAATGATTTTAAAGCATAAAGATTAATTTATGCATTCTCTTGATTCTCTTTACTTTTTTTTTTTTTTTTTTTTTCTTTAATGTATGTTGCATATCAATTAACTAACATGTGATGACTTTATATAAGAGGTCGACTCTTAGATCACTTTGTAATCCTGGATCATGAACATCACTTGACCTCTACAAATCAGTTTTTATTCTTGTCAAGAACTTGAACATTCTATGACTCAGGCATGCTCTAAAAAGAAATTGGTGGGGGGTGCAAAAACAGAAAATAGTAGGTTCTTTAATACCTAAACATTATCTATGTTCACTCCCCCCCCCCTCACAACATATGTTAAGCTATTTTACATTCTTTTCTTTTACACTTAGCTCATCCAACAACAAGTCTTAATCTGCTAGGAATGCTTTCATGACAGTTATGGAAAGAGAAAAACTGAATGGGATGGTATGAAGAGTAGGAGACATTCTAAATGTATGTATGTATGCCTTCCCACCCACCCCTACTGTAGAAACTTCACTAGTTGGAATTGGCAGTGCTTCTGCTGGTGTATTTTTAACCTTTTAATATTCAGAAATATTATCTAATTCTTGTAATACAATGAGGAACTGCTGGTACTTGTGGAAAAATCATTTAAGTTAAAAAAAAAAAAAAAAAAAAAATTTCCTACCTAAGTATTTCATAAAAATGTTTCAACATGTACACATTTCCTCTTGTTCCCTATGAAACGTTGGGCTCCTTTTAATACCGCATCAAAGGACGTGGGGATTTGGTTTCACAAGCAGTCCTGCATATACCAGGTGTAACAGCAAAATTGCCCAAATCGTGTTACAGCATAATTATCCATCCCACAAAATATTTAATATTTAAAAAAAAAAAAAAACGCTAAACTAATTGAGTTAGTTTTTTCCCAGGTTTTCAGATGAGACGTTTAGGCATCTGTTGTGAGTATCACTAAAAAACCCTTTGAGTTATACATCTAGGAGAACAGGTTAAAATCATTTTGTGTCAGCTCCACTGTCTTAAGTGAGCAATGGGGAGGCCTTCAGTACTCTAAATATGCTGGCTTCCATTTTCAAAGTTCATTCAAGAACAAGTTTAAAAAACAGGGAACAGTAGAGGAAAACTGGATCAGGATCAGGTCACAACAGGAAGAGGGATCATCATTTCAACTTAGAGCTAAAGTGATCAATTAGAAAAGATCCAACTCGATCCATAAGATGTTTGTCAATTGAGAAAGGAATTTCACATAGTCCAAAGAGCAGTGAAAAAAGTCTTGAGAATGAAATCGTGCATGAATCCTGAGAGGCACCCTGTTACTAAAGGACAGTAAGTTAGGTTAGAAAGGATGGAGATCATTTTGAATAAGTTGGAAAATGATCCTGGAATAAAATTATATATATATATGTGTGTGTGTGTGTGTGTGAGATTTCAATCCTATGGGCTTCCAATCCTTAGCTATGATTAATTAATGATGAACATGTCATTTCTTTTATGATTGATTTCATCATGATTCTTCTGTTAAGGTTGGAAAGTAATTATACATTCTTATTGCTCAAAGTAGAGTCCAATAGGGTTATAAAAACCTTGGAGAATTCAAGTAAGATATATCTAATCACTTCAAAGATACAATGGTTCAAAGCTTAATCTAAGAATTGATAATTTTGCTGGTACACCCAGACTCTGTGTGTGAGATGTTGGCATTAATCAGCTCTGCATGTTAACTTTTCATAATATAAACAACGGAAAGCACTTGAGGATTTACAGCAACGGCTAAAATGGATAGCACATATAACTCAAAGAGAAAATAATGGCATAATTAATATGTTGATATTACACACCACTTCAAATAAAAGGTTAGGAAGGAAATCTCCATCACTACTGGAAAGTGCAATAACAGTTACTGGGCTTGAGAAATCTTTTTCCTGAAAAATTTTATTTGAAGAGAAAGATTTTATAAATTTCATCTGAAAGTATCCTCGATTGCTTGCTCAATGAATATTGAATGTTTCCTCATAAGGAAACTTCTATCATCATTACCTTTTTTTGTAAGTCTTTATTCATTTTTATTTGTCTTAAATAAGACTGCTACAAATGACATTTGATATGCAAATGGAAACTAGGTCTTATTATATGAAATTTAGTCTAACAGCCTATTGAGCTACCCAGTAAAGCTCAGTCACTATCAAATGTTTTCCAGGCTAACCTACTAACAACCACTTCAAAGCAGGTATAATTTAAAAATGAACCTGTTCTGATCATAAGCACATCAACAAAGAAATCCAGTACCAGTTGAAATATAATATAGATTATTCTCAAATTTTTTTTATTTTACATCCCTCAAAAATTTATTAAAGATTGGGCTCTCTTTCATTAATTTATATGGCCAATCTCTTAACCACTAGGTGTTCTTTGAATGTAACATTAGTGTTTATAAATAATGATCATATTAGTTCCAGTTATTACTTTACATAAAGAACTAGCATTCATTCAGGTTTGATACTATGGAATGTATTCATTCATTTTCTTGCCTATCACTTTATTCTAAAATCCAGGAATGTCTTTGTATTGTCAGGCATACAAAACAAATGCCGGCTACTATCAAATGATATAGCACAAAAATGGTACTCTAGTACAATTCTGCAATCCTATGCCATTCACTAGCAAACAGATTTTTTTTTTTTTTTTTTTTTTTTTTTTTAATCCCAAAGAAATTTTTTATTTATTTACTGTAGGAATATATAATGTTGAACTGACTAAGTATATCACACAGAATTGTTAGAACTGCTAGCTAGCAATGACATATTTGGGAAGGATATTAGAATAATCCAAAACCTATACTGGCAGCAAACCACCTGCATATGGATAGAAAATTGAATTCAGTAAATATACAAAAATAGAAAGGAGTGTAAGACAAGAATATGTCTTCTCATTGGTCTTATTCAACCAATACAGTGAGAGGATTCTGAGAGAAGTACTACCATAAATTCATTGTTGGCAGCCACAATCTTAATCACATAAAATATGCAGGTGACATAGCGTTGATAGCAGCCATGGAAAGTTAACTATAGGAACTCCTACAGAACGTAGCGAAAGAAAGTGTGAAGAAAGAACTAAACATAAATTGCAAGAAGATAGAATGCATGGTTGTTAATTTCAGGAATATCCCAACATGCAAATTAAAAAATGGAGATACCACAATTAAACAAGTACAGCAATTTAAATGTCTGGGAAGTGTTTTAACAGAGGACAGAAAGTGTAACACTGAAATTCAAAGGTGTGTTGCGATAGTGGCAAATGCCTTCCAGAAGCTATGCAAAGTATTAAGAAACAGGAAAACATCATTCGAAACAGAGTATTGAATTTTTATTTAATATCAACAATCCTACATGGCAGCAAATGCTGGACAATATCCTCATTGATGAAGAAACTTGAGAGTTGATAGAAATGTAGTTCTACAGAAGGATGCTAAGAAGACCATGAACCAAACATGTGAGCACTGACAAAGTTTTAGAGAAAATGTAAACAAAAAGGATGCTTATACTTAACATCAGAAAGATAGTTGAAATTTCAAGGACATATAAGAAAAGAGGCCTTGGAAAACTTGATACTCACAGGACAGATTAAAAGAATGCATAACCTATCTAAATTTGTTTAAATTGTTGGC
This sequence comes from Acanthosepion pharaonis, assembly GCA_903632075.3. Classification (NCBI taxonomy): domain Eukaryota; kingdom Metazoa; phylum Mollusca; class Cephalopoda; order Sepiida; family Sepiidae; genus Acanthosepion; species Acanthosepion pharaonis. The sequence continues at coordinate 321,805 of CAHIKZ030000382.1, read as the reverse complement.
AGAACAGGGTTTAGGAGAGATAGCAAAAAGACAAAAATTTACTAAGAGCTTCAAAGGACAAGAAACTGTGGAGAGCCATAACTACCAATGATATGAAGGGACATATATATATATATATATATATATATATATATATAATAAAAGACTTTAGTGGATATTGTGTGATTATATTTAAAGAAATTTATATAACTCTAGCCAATTAATTAAAGTGAAAATCAAACAAAAATTTATGTACTTTTTGAACATTTAAAGTGAAACTTTTAGCCAAGCAAGTAGTTAACCAATTTGGAAATGCCCAGGACCGCTTGCTTTTTTAAATTAATTTGTTTATGCTTAAAGGACTTTTTATGTATTTTGGGTCGGGGGGGGGGGTCTCTTGCAGGGGTGCAAGTACAAAGATGTGCAAGGGCAATGTATAAGAAATATTAAGGCAACGAATATTTACTGTTAGTCAAATGCCAGCATTTTATTGCTAACCCGACTTTGCCATGCTTGATTAAATTTGGATAGTTACCAATATAAAAGAGGCAACACATTAACAGACTTGGGCTAGAGCTGCATGTGTCTGGCTCCAGTATTCCCACATAATAATAGAAAATGGTTATGATGTTTAACCTCCAACTCGACTCATGACAGGGAGACTTTTGAATCACTGCTGTTGTTTTTACAGGAGTTTATTCTTTAAATTTGTGCATGTACACTTACCACTTGTCCATACATTGAATATTCTTACCACATCCGGTCTAGTGATTCTGCTATGTATTGACAAAATCCAAAGAATCTGCAATGTTATCAGCCCTGACAAGGCGTCTAGGCTTAAATTACTTTCCCATTGCCATAATGTAGCTTCTCTTTTGCCTTTTCTGTAAGTAGTTTCATTGCAATTCTTGTGACAAGTTTTGGTACCTTGATTTCATGAATTTAAATGTAGTACTAAAATGGCAGCTAGGCCTTGTCATCTTACTGTTTAAGTTGCTATACGTAACCTAAGTTCTTTTCTAATAGACTCATCCCTTACACTTCTCACCTAATGGAACTCTCTCCTGATTTCTTGCTTATCTCAGATCTTCAAAAATTTAAATGTAACATTAATCATTCTTTTTGAGTCTCCTTGAGTCCTTTTTTTTTTTTTTTTTTTTTTTTTTCTCTGCTCAATAACTTTTCCTTCACTCTCAGTCACTTCTTGCATCATAGTGGCTTTATCACATTTTTCTTTCAGAAAAGGAAAAATAAGCTAAAAATTTTTATTTTTATTTATTTTTTCCAAACTGTTGAGTTGATATCTTTCAATGACCCTGTTTGTATTCTTTGAGTAGTGGAGGCAGGAAGATGTCTGTTATTTCAATTATTGCTAATTCTAATAATACAGTGTGCAGCAGAAATACCTCCCTCATATACATCCCACATAATAGTAAGATAGTAAGAGGTATATGTGGGAGGTAATTCTGACGCACCCTATTAATCCTTTCTTTATAAGGAAACATTTTTTAAAAACAATTTTTCAGGAAAATAAGTTTCTCAAACTCTGTAGCTGCCATCGCTCTTTCCAATATTGGCTTACTGCCATATATCAAAACACTAGTTCTTGTATGTTCAAAGTTAAGCAACGTTGAGTCTGGTCAGTACCTAGAGGGGGACCGCTTGGGAATACCAGGTGCTGTAAGGTTGGATATGTGGGTGGTGTAATGGATAATGGCTTGGAATTGGAGCTCAGTTCCAATTCCAATCAGGTTTGTGATATTTACACATGTGCAAATACTCTTGGAAAAGTATGAATCCACATCTTCTCCCCCAATTTTGGGTTAAATTAGTAGGAATTGTACCAGTAAATTATCTTCAAAAAAATTATTACAATCTAAAAATATTTTCTAGCTTTAAATAACCTGCAAAAGATTGAACTGATAAGCCATAAAAAATCAATTTTTCCAATATTGATGGGGATTTCCTTCCTAACATTTTATTTGAAGTGGTATGGAATATTAACATCTTAATTATATCATTTTTTCTTTGAGTTACATGTGCTATCCATTTTAGTTGTTGCTGCTGTTGGTAATCCTGAAGTGATGTAGTTTCTGTTATTTGATACAGTTCTTTGTGATTCTGTATTGTCAGTCCAAGTTCAAAGGATGATCTTTGCCAAGACTCCTTCACTCACTCAAAGCCATTTTTAACCATTGATCTTAGAAATTGGTTGTATACAGCTGACAGTTTAGATATTTCTGAATGGGTTTGGTGCTATGCATGGCATCTATATTATATAATATACTTAAAATCCTCTTTTCATGGTATATTCACTGAATCTACTTGGTAATTTGAAGCATTCAATTTGAGATCTTGTAAAAAGTGTCTAAGTTGAACTGATTAATCATATAGTTTAAAAGAGTGTTCAATATTGGAGATAGTGTTTTTATATATATATATATATATACATATATATATATATATAAATATGAGAGAGTGAACATTGGAATCGACACTGCATGGTAATTGTCAATTTTAGTGCAAGCTTCAAAGACTAACCTTGTCTATAGGGCATATTGTGGCCTGAGTGATAGTCAACAATTGATGTCAATTGCTATGTCCTCATACACACAATGCACTCGCCTTATACAGAAACAAGGTTATCAAATTGGGCTATAAACAATGGATGATGTTATATCTGAAAGTGCAGCATAAAACTTTGAATTTACTTTGTCATCGGTAGCTGGGTAGTATTCACAATTGAGGCTTGCTAGGCTTTCAAGTAATTTTATTTTGTAACCTTGGACAGAAGTGCAAATCTGTTTTGATGGGTACTATGCTAGTTGCTAGATAAGACACTGGGATAAGTAACCATTTTTCCTTCTGTATAGTATATACAATGAAAAGCAGTAACTCTTCATGCTGTCAATTGCTCCTGTCATTCAAATCCATTTGAGTTTAGTCTACATAAACAACAATTTGGATTCTATTGATTTTCAATTGTCTTAAGATTTAGAAGAAATTTGCTCATAAGTTAACTACAGTTTGAATTAAATCTGAAGTAATTTTCTGTACAAATCATTGGACGAGAGATCATATCAAAATTCATGTTATGAGTTTTAATACTATGGTGGTATCTATTGAAATTTTGAAAATATTTTGGGGCCATGTTTTTTTTTTTTTTTTTTTTTTTTTTTTTTGTTTTTATTAGAATCAAAAAGAAAATATTCGTTTTAAACAAATAAAAAAGGCAACATTTTCCTTGTAAGAACATGGAGGCAAAACTGGGTGAAAAGAGATGATACCATTAGTACCATACTGTAGGAGGTTGGGAGGTACAATCGTATATTTTGTCCTGTTCCAAATGTTCTGACGACAGCCATATGTATAGTTGTGTTTGCATTGCTAGAAACAGCTAGAAAATAATGACATTTTACTCACAGTGATACACAGTCTAAATTCTTTTCATCTTTAATTTCTGTTAAATATTGAAAAACAGTCCTTCCTCTCCTTCATAGGAGGTAAGGTCTGCATCAAATAAAGAAATGGTGATAAGTATTCAGGCAGACTGATTTATAAATAAACTTGAATTAATAACTTAAAATATTACAATATAGAAATACACCAGCTGTCTGATTCATCTCCATAACACACTTATATTGGACATGAGAATACATCCAATTAAAAACATGGATGGTATTTCACTATAACATCATTATGTTATGCAGGTGTCCCAAAATACCAAATTTTCAGATAAGATGATAGTGATTAATATTGACCATTTCCTTAAAACATTTAATTCACAAAGCAACCAGTGCTGCTTTTAGTTAAAATTTATAAAATGTTTTTCTTAAAACAATTTTTTGGGACAATACATTTTTCCACTCCAGTAATTGTTATCACTCTTGCTAGTATTGATGGGAGCTTCCTTCCTAACCTTTTGTTTCAAATAGTGTGGAATGTCAACATCTTGATTATGTCATTATTTTCTCTATAGTCACATGTACTGTCCACTATAGTTGTTGAATCCTAATTATATGGATTTTGGTACCAAATCCACCGACTCCAGCAAATGACTGAACTATTTAATTTTTATTATCATTATTAAGTAAAAAGAAATCTCGTTTTGATGTTTTCTTTCATAATTCTGTTTGTACACTGAAAGCACTAATTTTAATATTTTTTTTTTTTTTTTTTTTTTTTTTTTAGGTAAGTCTTGATTGTCAAAGTAAATTGGTCTGCAAAAGGTATTGCTTTTAACTTTTAAAATTTTTTTAACTAAATTCTTTTTAATTTTCTTCACCTGATTACCGTATATGTTTACTTTATGTATAGTACAACCCTTGAATTTATTTGTGAAAAACCTCATGTTTTTCATATAGGTTGTGTATAATGTGCCCCCCGGCTTCTGAGTAGGCCTACTGTAGTCAAACATTGCAGTATGGGACATCATCCTGGACATATTTTATATCAAATAAATGGTCTTCATTTATTTATAGAGAATATATAAACATAAAAATGTCTTAAAATTATATATATATATATATATATATATATATACACACGCTATACACACAAAATGTTGAGAAAAAACACTTACTGTAAAATATCTCATTGAGATTTAGATACCACTAGCAGCATGGCCTGGCGTTGCCCGTGCTTGATTCAAAAAATCGTATGACTCGTACAGCAATCGCTATCACTTGACTTAAAATATTTTTGCCCTTCCTTGCCTTTAAAGGAGTGCCCTTTGCCATGCTGATGTTGCCTTACTTCTTGCCTATCTCACACTGCGAATTTTTTCTAAGCTCTATACTAAACATTAAATCTGTTACGAAAAAAAGAACTAAACAAAATAAACACAATATGATCAGCTTTAAAAAAGGACTTGTAACTGGAAAAACCGAATGAAAAAAATGTTAACAACAAATGCTTTTTCACACCCAACCCAGTTCTACGGAATCAGAATCAATGTTGAGTTTAAGCAAGCGAATAAGCCAATTGGAGTAAAGTGCCATGCAGAATTAAATTTTTCCCACTTGTGACGAATGCAGCTATCGATTTCTTTTTGCATGTTAGCATGCTAGATAACATTCGTGTCAGTCAGCTGTTGGCTCTCACACTGGCCAATAGAATCTTCCTGCCTATTCGTGGCAGCCAGCTATAGGCTCTCATTCTGGCCAGTACAAAATGGCTGCAAACTACATGAAAACTGCAGTAGAAGCATGAAAAATTGATTATTTCCACTATCAATTTGAGTTGGGAAATGCAAAGTCGGTCTTGGCCTTCCTGCTAACTTTGTGCGTGTAAATTTTGGTGCAAATGCGTCGAAAATTGCGGCCGTGCATTCCTCTCTCTCTCTCACACTCACACTCACACACACACACACACACACACATCCTGCCTTTTATAGATAGATATTTTTGTTTTTGTTCATGCCTGACTGTGGTAGCTCGTTTACCCTGGGTCTACATTCTACATACCCTAAGTTTCTGCATGAAGTTTAAACAAATTTAAGACAGGAATAAAAACATTGTTACGCCTTCATTAATATAAGGTTTTAAGCAGCACACATAGTGAATGATGTTCAGCTGTTCATGTAGCAACATAAAGAATCTAGGCTAAAGCAGACAGGCTATAGGAGTTTACCTCTTCCATTAAGGTTAGCCAATGTTACCATGAGAATATAGGGCTACCAAGCAGAAAAACCTTCTGTAGGTATTTCAACCAGTCATCAAAAACACATGAGTTTCATCTAATTATTGTCTTTCACAAATTTTAAGCATTAAACAGATTTTCTTGTTTTTATTTTTTAATCTAACAGAAAAGTAGCGGTGTTTAAAATATTTGGCAAACTTAAATCATACTTAAGTGTTTTTCTCTTTATACAGCTATTACTGCATATTCCCGCTTTGCTATTGCTTATTTAAATTTTCTTGCTCTATAGTTCAGGTATTTTTATAAACTTATCAATAATTTTTTTTTTATTTTCATAGCTATTTTTTATAATATAGTAAATAATAATTATTTGTATTGTAATTTGTTCACATATATTTATAATCTTGTAAATATAAAATATCTAATAAATTAATAATGCTTAACATTTTTGTTGTCAATTCTGAAGAAGTAAAAAAAAAAAAAATGTATAAATTCAGTTTCATGTGTTTGGGCTTTATTGAACTCTTAAAAATAGCTTTTTAAAACAATAAAAATTACCAAAGGATTATATTGAATAATGAACATTACCAGAATGGAACTTTTGGAATTCTTAAAGTCAACAAATGTATTTGTAATATGCTTATAAGCTGGCCCACCTACTAATTAAAATGACTTAAAAAAAAAAAAAAAATTTTTAAAAAAAGCTAATATTCAGTTGGATCAAGAAGATTTGAGCCTACTTATAAGTAACCCTCCACATTTGGTAACAGTGTAGTTCTGATCTACTAACCTGGGTTATGGGTCTAACTTGCTTTCACTGATCAATGTATTACAACTTTTTTGTATCCTTGATGCAGATAGGGGGGGAAAGGATCATCTGAGTTTAAATGGCATAGCAAGACTGACATCATCTGTGTTGTCTATGAAAAATGAGCGGTGAAAAAAATAGATAAGAGGCCAGGCTTTAAAAAAAAAAAAATATCAAAAGGTCATTCCCCCACCCTCTTGGCACCACTATTACTGTATACTCTGTTATGGTACAAATGTTAAACTTTGCCAGATACTGATGTCTGGACTTAGATTTTTTTTTTTTTTTCTCTCTCCACAGAGGTTTTTACTTTTCCCAGAGTTAATAATGTTCTGGTTGTGATAGCAAGACTTGAGCAAACATAGATCAAAAATATACAATAAGCTGCTGTAGAGAATGGAACTCAAATTCCTCATCTTTTTATTATAGCATTTTACTGATTATTCTGTGGAGGTTAGCCAACAGACATGTGGTGGAAGCCACTTCCTTATTTCTAATCCATTCTGTTTGCTTCATGGTTGTAGAATGTAAAACGGGTTGTGTGCTACAATAAATAAAAAAAGAATTAACTAATATAGAAATGAATCAAGCAAGCAGAAGAGGTCCTGACTTGTGTGTATCTGGCGCAATGGGAACAGACCATTTCTCCCTTGAAGTGTTTGTTGTAATCTTTCATAATTTTCTTTTGAAGATGGTAGTAAGACAGGTAGCACTGTTGCCAAGATTTCTATAGGAATTGTACTGATTTGCATGGAAACAGTAATGCTTGATTGTCAGCCAAACCCAGCTGATTTTGGTTGGGACCAATCAGACTTCAGGCTTTTTTTTTTTTTTTTTTTTTTTTTTCATATAGTAACAAGCCACCTTCTCCCAGCTTTGCTGTCAGCATGAAGGACAGAAGCTTGATTGCAGGTATTGTCCTGTGGCAATGTTTTCTGTTTGTTCTTTGCATTCAAATAATAAAAATTAAGAATGTAAAGGAAAGGAAAAACTAGCCAAAATTTGGTTTATGGGAAGTTGTGATAAATTTGCCTTTTTTTCACAATCCAAATTGATGCCAGTGGGAATAACAAAAGGCCAATATCAATTTCCTTCATGAGCAAAATGTATTTGTTATGAACAGTCCCATGATTTCAATTTCTTTATTGCTTTATTTCCCTCTCAAATTTTGCGTCTCCCTCCATTTTGAGTTAAAACATTATTAAAAATGCTTTTCAGGTAATTACTCTTCAACATTTGTATTTTTAAACTTCGTTTTTTGTATTTTTCCCTGCTGTTTTTTTTTTTTTTTTTTTTTTTTTTCTTCATTTTTTTTCTTCATTAAATCAATTTTAAAGACCCAGCAATAATTAAAAAAAAAAAATTTTGTATTCTGATTTGTCAAATCAAACGTCAAGTTTTTTTTTTTTTTACCCCCTCCCCCAAACTGTTTACTCAAAAGGATTGGCTTTTTGAAGGTTAAATACAATTTCACCTTCAATGAATAGTTTTATTTTTATTTTTGTCACTTTCAGGTAAACACTTCAGAAATTTATAATTATTTGTGCAGAATACTTGAGTTGCTGAAAAGTTCTAGGCTTAGATTTAGAGAACTCTGACAGTTTTCTAAATCATCTTTAGGAGTTATAATTATATGCATAATATTTTTGTAAAATTTTATATTTACCAATGCAATGACCGTGTATTGTTTTTGTTTTTTTTTGTATATTGGTATTGAAATTGTGGATGAACTGTTTAATGTTCTTATTTGTTCTGTTATTTTCAACCGATTTGTTCCTTTTTTAAGGACCATGTGGGATCAGTGTGTTGGACAAAATTCCATTGGCTACATTCTGGTATTCTTTAGAAAGCTTGACGTCTCAATCCCAATAAATATCTTCTTCAAAAATGGGAGCTTAATAAAATAAAAAAAATTTAACACAAACCATGTCTGTTGCATTTAATCAAACTTGTTTGGAAAGAGTTTTTTCCTTACTATAGTAAACCCGACTGAAAGCCTCCATGACAGTTGTAGAAGTGTCCTACATCTTTATTCATGGTTACTCATAATTTCTAAATGATGGAAGATTTTTCTGGAATTTTTAAAATTCTTTTTATGGTTCTTTCTTCATTAAAACATTGGTAACATAATAATGACAAATAAACAAAGTAGGTCGACCTTGTTTATCTAAATATTTCCATACAAGAATATCAGGCTGCTCTCTGCTACTTGTCAAGGGGATAGATTGCTTTTTACACTCAACAAACATCACCTACTTTACTCACACTAAAAAAGAAAAAAGTCTTCGAGATTTAAATTCTTAATGAAATAATTTTTATTTTCTTTAGAAAATAAATCAGTTCATTATCTAATGGCTGGCCACTCATATCTAAGTATGCCTGTTTATTAGGATGGCTAGCTAGCCAATCCCTGTTGCAGGCGCTTGCTCAGACATATTTGTGTTCAACACCAACAGAATCCTGTGGTTTATACTGCTACTATGCTCAATGAACCTTAATTACAGTTTCTGGGAGAGAGCACATTATCTGGCATTGAACATACTGACATGAACAAAGCCAGAATTCTCAAACCCTCAGTCATGATGACTTGTGGCTTTGTGCTAGCACAACCATCAATAGCTTCCAAATAGTCCCTGACAGTTCGACCATGGTGAGATCCTAACATCTATCTATCTATCTATCTATCTATCTATCTATCTATCCCCCAAAAAAAATATATATACCTGTGGGTTGTTTGGGGGCCTTGTGGCACATAGTGCACCAGGTCTCTGTATTCAGCCCTTCAAAAAGTGTAGATGATCAGCACCTTCACCACTATAATCAAATCACGGGTGCTTGTGTCTGGCTGTCAGTTCCTAGAAACTGAGCTTCTTGACATTCATACATCGAATATGACAGGAGTCACACACACACATATATATATATATATATATATATATATATACTCGCACATTGAGTGCTGGTTTTCTTTCAGTCATGATTGCTTTCTGTATGAAACTCAGTTGTGCTACCAGTGAGGAAAAAGAAAAAAATATTATATAATCACATCATGTATTCCCTCCACTCTCAGTGATTAGTTACTTCTCTGCACAAGTTTACAGGTAAATAATAAACTAGTTAAAGTACCTATTTATGCTAGGTAAGAGATATATATATATATATATATATATATATATATATATATCTCTAACTGTAGTTGGTTATGATAATAGTTAAACAATTCTTTAGTACTGATGGTCACTTGGTAAGCTGCTGGGTTTAGGCTTATTTTAATTTTATTCAATTCTTTAAATGAATGCTTATGTCAATGAAGACAATCATTGCTCTCTTCTAATTCCTTTCCTTTGATTATCTGTGAAATACCATTATTGCTTCAAAAAGATAGTGAACCACTTTTCTACTGCCTTCTCTACTTTGTTGTCCTAGACTGGCTGCCACTCATATTTTGCTATATAACCCATGGCTGGATTAATGCCTTTCCCAACAGCATTACTGTAAAAGTGAACATAATTTCTGTTTTTATATTATTTTTTTTATTTTTTGAAGGCAAGAGGGTACAGTGGCAAAATCTTCGTGATAACAAAGATGATGACAATAGTCCACTTGTAAACAGTGTAAATAACTCCTCATCCCAGAAATTCAGAAAAGAAATAAGATTCTGCTGGGATTTGAACTTGCTGATCCCACTTTAAAGAGTAGTGCCAGAGATAAGTCATGATAATAAAAAATATCATATAAATGATTAATCAACAAAAAAAATAAAAGTTGGCCTGACACCTTGCAAAAAGACAATATAACAGATGGAGCAAAATGTTGGTTGATTAGTGTTAGATAGCAAATGCAATAGAACTGGAGAGATGAGATTCAGGGGTTTACTGGCAATATTTTTTTTTTTTCATGTTATAAGTAATTATTGTTTGAGTTACATTTGGTTACAAATATATGAAAACACATTCAGTTTGATCAAGGCATACCAACCACATGCATCACAAACAAATGTGTGTAGTATGGTGATATGTTTTGTTAAAGAGTGCATAACCTTGCAGTTTGGGTCTAGTTAGACTAATTTAAAGTTAATTAACACTATTTGTGCAAATAATTGAGTGTTACCAAATCACCTTAGCTGCATTATACTCCAAACTTTGAAAAAAAAAAAAAAAATCTGCACCTAACCATGATGTTTCCTTAATGCTAGTCAAATTTTAATCTCAAACTTGCTTGAACTGAACTTAATTTCTGTTTTGGGGAATTGTAATAATGAATGTACTATCCTAAAATGACAGTTAAAAATAAATTTGGAGTACTCTAACAAAGCTTAGTTCTTGCACGGCAGTGGCAGTGTATACAGTTGTTCAAAAGGAAAACTTTGTTCTTCATAACAATGCAAGGCCACATACAACAAGAATAGCACAGGAAAATTCTGAGCTCACTTAGTTCTAACCCACCTGCATGACCTTGCACCAACCAATTATTACATTTTTCCAATCACTGCAAAACACTTTCTAATGAGAACCAGATTCAAGAGTTAGTCAGAACTTGTGGAATTTTACTTGAAAGGTTTCAAAAGAGCTGCCTGATAAGTGGCAACAAGTCATTGCAAATAACAGGGGGGGGTGTATATATATATATATATATATATGTATATATGTGTGTGTGAATAAAATATAATTGTATTTTTTTTTTTTTTTTTTTTTTTTTTTTTTTAAGGAATAAAGTTGATAAGCCAAAATGGAAATTATGACTCTACCTAATAATATCAACAAAGCTTTTAAAAACAACTGGGATTCTGCCAATATATATAAGTCTAAAGTTGTCTCTTCTCATGACATAAAGAAAACCTTGTAGCTTTGCTTGATGCATTTGTGCTGGCTAACAGTATTTTCTGGTGTGCAGCTTAGCATAAAATCTTTTTCATAAAGATACGTTCAGCTGACATTTTGATGATAGCTTTTTGTTCATCAGCTGTTCGGTAGTCATATTGGAAATAGAACTTAGGTGCAGAAAAAGATGGTTGGAGTCTGGAGACCTGTCTGTCTTCATTTACTATTGTTTATGGTATTGACAAGACTGTGTAGGAGAAAATTATGGATCAATGGACACGACTATCTGCCACTTCCATTTTGCTTAAGCTTTTGTAAATTTATGTTCCAAAACAGCAGAATCTCTTGTAAAGTTAAACCAATTAATATTATCATAGTTCTTGTATTTACAATATAAACTGAGATATGAATAATTCTCATAAAGTGGACACTATGGTCAACTCCAAGAAGCAATAGTCTTACATCCTTCAATGCAATCATCAGGCCACTTTTATATTTACATATGCTCTATCTCTGATATTGAGCACTTTTACTCATAAATAAGAGCCAAACATCAGAAATCGCTATATGTCATCAATGTTGATCCGAACTGCCAGTGTGGGCAATCATAAGCTATGGAACATCTTCTAGTTTACCTCAATCCATGCACAGTTAATGGCCTTAAAACCTTAACACCTCAGGCAAGTGTATGCATGCATACAACATTGGATGGGTATGGTGTAGCGACACATTTAGAAGACCCATAATTATAGCATAGCTGAAAACTATATTTTTATCATATATACACAGGGGGGACAATGCAAAAGTAGGTATACAGTAATGAAAAATTAAACTTGTGCATAAAATGTATTGAATATGATTATGCAAGCATATCAATTTCTCAAATGTTCAAACTGTTTGTCCCTGTTGTTCACACACCCCTCTTTACTTGCAAAACATTTATTATTTATTAAAAAAAATAAAATTATAATAAATGTATTAAAAAAATGATTTTAATGAATTGAGACAATTGAGAAAATAGATTTTCTAGGTCAAGCATATAGACTTCCTGTTATCTGGTTTTTAAAAATATTGTCTGGGCAAATTTAAACCATTTTGTAAAATTATACCATTTGTAATTTCGATCTGATGAGACAAATATTAAAAACTTACTTGCCAAAATAAATTGATTTATGATCATTTTCAATGATGCATTAAGTTTTTCCTTGATTTATATTATTCTATATACTATACATTGAGCTCTCTATTTGGATTATTCTTTCCACTTACGGATTTGAGATTATATATATATATATATATATATATATATAAAATTTCTAAAGCATTTTATTTTGTAAACAGTGTATTTGTCTATAACATTTGAAGTAATAAAAATATTGGATTAAAAATAAATCCATTAACACTTTAGAAATAGTTTTGTTTCGAATACAAAGCTTTTGAGAAAATAATACAAGAGGATGTGCTTTCCTTTAAAAGGGAAAATAGAAGCTTGTTTGCTGTGATGTTTGTTTTTTTTGTTTGTTTTTTTTTTGTTATGGACGAGCAGTCAAGAATGTTGGATCAAATGGTAGTTTTGCCCCTACAAATACACGTTTGATCATCTCTGCCAAGTAAACACACTTTTCTTTTACTAAGATTTCTCTAATTCTCAAGCTAATAGGTATAATACACACTGTTTAATAAATAGAAATGGGACATCTACTCCAGATACCAAGTACCCACTATAATAATTTTGAAATTAAAAATATGAGAAAGAGGCATTAAACATTTTAATTTTTTTTTTTTTTTTTTTTTTTTTTTCATGGTTTGGGCAGGGGATATAAAAAAAACACTGATTTAACCAATCATTTCATTGTAGATTGAATTGGCAGTTACCCACCATGCTGTGGTTTCTGGGATTCAAGAGCAAAATTGCTATTTTTACAAGCATGTATCTCTCTGCATGTGTGACTTTCTCTCTCTCTCTCCTTGTAATGCTCTTACAGGAATATCTGAAATTGGAAGTATTTCTGTGCCAGACAAATATATTTTTGTTGCTCCGTAATTATCAAAAGAATTAATGTAATTAGATATAATTCATTCTTGTGCAAATATTGCACCTTGAAATTTCAAATTAAATATTCATCCAATTTTCCTTCCACAGGAAATTTAGATTTCTGATCATTATTAGCCAGATCATGAAATGTTTTTAGAAACGGCTATCTAGCTGTAAATTTATTGACAAGATAAATTACAAACTGATCTGGAACAATTAAACACGAGCCATATTAATTTTAATACTGCCAAAAACAATCATGAAATATATGGAACATTTTTTGTATTGTTATTTGGTCCTTTTAACTGGAAAAGTAACAGAAATTTAATATATTTAATTATAAAAATAACGTATAAATAAATATATTTTTGTTTACTTACTCAATAACATTCCTTGTAATGCAAGTACCTGTGCTTAGATAATGGAATCCATGGTGGTTATGATCAGCCTGGATATTTCTTTACACAATGTGAAAGATGCATCTTGCAATGTTGTATTGAATATGTCACTGAACCTTATCTCAAGGTCAGATGTTCAAATCAGAACAGAATTCACTTGCATGTGTTAATTTTACATCTATATGTTTGCTTCTCTATTCTTTAATACTGTGGTTGCCAACTGGTGGTCCACAGAATGCTGGTGGTTCATTTTTGATGGTCCACAGAAAAATTGAGACATTATTTAAATTTTTATGAAGCTTCAGATTAAAAAAAATGAGTAACAAAATGTATTATGGATGGTGTATATATATATATTCAAGTCCTCATGTCATCTCGAAATAAACATGAGTACACAAGTACACAGATGTGACATCATCCAGCTATAATATAACATGACTTGCAAACTTAAAATTTTCAATTTGTTTTATTTGAATAATTACACTGTAACTTTTAATTAGTGCATTTCATATTAATAAAAAAAAAAAAAGTTTTCAAATTATTATATAAATGTATCTAAGTTCATGTTAGTGGTCTGCCAAATTTAAAATTATACATTTAGTGGTCCATGAAGTTCAAAAGGTTCAACTGCTGCTTTAGTAGGTATGATGACGGGTGCTTTTTGATATATCATCTCTGAAATCCCCTTTCCCTCCTTCTCTTTTCCCAATGTTCCCCACTTCTCTTTTTCCCGACTTTCCCTCCTTTTCTCCCCCCCCATCTCTTTTCACTCCTCCCTTCTCCCCCATCCCTTTTTCACTTTTCTCCTCTCTTCCACTTTATATCCACCTCTACTTTAATATCAAAATTTTGATGCTTTTTGACTATTTCATGTGAGTTACAAGAGTTTGTAGTCATGGGCAGTTAAATTCCCTAATCTACCCTTCCTGTTTTTTTTTTTTTTTTTTTGTCTTTTTTTTTTGTCTCCCTGTTTTTCAGAATTGACGTTTGATTTATTTTAAGAGAACATGTATTTGAATTTCAAAGAATCATGCAGGTTGCTAAAAGTATTTTTATTCAGTCAGTATTATTGAAATAACTTGTGTGAAATGATTGAATCAATTTATACAGGATTATAGACATAGATTTTGTTAGTTTATATGCACAATTATATTTAATGTTTATCTAAAAAAAGGAAAACTATAATTATAGAAATAACGTTTAGAGAAAACCAATTCCTGTTAGAAATGGTGTGACACAATAGGTCTCTCATACAATTGGCTGAACAAACAAATTCAAGTAGGCCCTAAATGATGTTATCGAAGTCAGAAATGTTGAATTTTTTGTTTTTAATGTCTGGGAAATAATCTTTGAAGTATAGGGTTCAAAGTGGAAACCAACTTGAGCAAAAGGGAAGAAAATAAAGAAATAAATGAAAATGGTGATTAAGTGACAACAAAATCGGAAATAGGGTATATCCAGGTGCTGGTCAATATTAGCAGTCGTGCTTAGGAATGAGGATTTCTGGTCTGCCTTTGACAGGAGACACTTGTTTGTCATATGGTTCCTCTGCTGTCCATTTACATTGCCAGCCAGCATTTCAGAATGAGTAGATGGCTGAAGGGGTAGAGCCAACATGGAAACTCTACCCACCCAGGCGAAACCATGAATAAAACATTACGTATAATATGGAAAACAGAAGTTTGAGTTCTTATTCCTTGACATGGCATTTGTCTTTCATCTTGTTACCTTGTGAGATTCAACATACCCTTACCCAACATTCTGTGCACTCTGATGAAATCGAGAATTGAATTGTAACATGGCGTAATCATTGACTGGTTGGTGGAAAGTTTGAGCAAGGATTATAATAGATTTTTGCAAGAGATTGCAAGAATTTCCTGACATTTGCACTAGATTTATTCCAGTGAGATAGGCAAATCTTTTCACTGAAATTAAACTGTTAGCTTTGATTAGGTTTGTTTTAGGCATGCGTCATAGTTAAACATGTTATTTCGGAGTGCTTGTACTAAATATATTTTTTATTTATGATGCTAAATAGACATAAGTTTTCTATTAAATTTACTTTTATTGTCTTAATCCCAATTTTTTACTTAAGAGATGGTCATTAAGGTTGGGCTGAATAATTTTTCTTTTTTTCTCTCTTTAGCATGATGCATAAAAGGAAATGTTGAAACATTTCCCGTGTGATACTATCTTAGATAAGTTTTCAAAAACCCTAAAAATATTTTTGTACGTGCCATTCATTGCATTTTTTCCCGTCATTTCATAGCTTCGTCATTTTGTTATAAATAACTGATTTGGAAAAAAGAAAAAAAGGTTATTTTAGTCTGTTCAGAAAGTGTGATTTATATTAAACTTTGTTTAGTACAAGGCTAAATGGAGCAAGGATTCAAAAGTAGGAAGTGTGAAAGTATGGACTACCTGGAAAATCAATATTCAAAATCTTGTATTCCAATGCTGATCACTTGTACCAATGGGAATTAAACTATTTTAACTGAGGTAATCCATAAAAGTTAACTTAAACACAAATTTATTAGGTGTATGTGGGGGGGGGTGCACTCCCTCTTTTCTCTGTCTCTCTCCACAGTAAATAGTCTTTAATAGTGCGAGGGGAAGCTAGAAACTCTACATGTGTCTAATAAGGTAATGTTAATCATTAAAAAATTCTTATTCCATCCAAAATGTAAATCTTTCATTTTCTTCATGTGATTTTTTTTTTTTTTTTCTTAGATTCTCAAACTCTGTACATAGAAGCACCTATAGTTTTAAATAGGTAAGGGAGTTTGAGATTTGTTTATTTTATATATATATATATATATATATATATATATATATATATATATATATATATATATATATATATATATATATATACATGTATGTATGTATGTATGTATGTATATTGATTTTTCAGTAATGAAACACTTTGTCCTAGTATGCTGACAGCCTAAATGAAAGGGTGGAAGAAAATTTTATGAATATTTAATAAAAAGGGTGGACTTTGCTCAAAACAAAAAAAATTGGCCTACCCCATCTATTTCAAACTTTTTTTTTTTTTTTTTTTTTTATTTATTAAAGTTAATCTTAGTCCATAAAAAAAAAAAAAAAAAAACATTTATTTGCCTCAATAACCTATGTCAGACAAGAGCAGTCAAGGATTGGTTTTAAAATGATGTCTGAGACAATGATCATATATATGAAAAAAAATACAGTATTTACAAGCATCCAGATGCTCTATAAAATATATTTTTGGACTACTGCTTACTGCAATTCATCTTAGCTGTACTAAAAATTTCTGAGTTAGTAGTTGAACTAGTGCAGGTACCAGAAAGCTTGATGTCTTTACACAAATTAATTTATCAGTCAGTTTAAAATGACTTTTTTTTTCTTTCTTTTTTTTCCCCATTTTTAATCTGTAAAACACTTTAGTATACTCTTCTTTGACATCCCTTGACAAATTTGGTCTGTGAAGTTAAATTTCTTTCTCTTCCTAGCTTCTTTTTAACATCTTCATTGCCAACTCATTTTTTCATTGGTGTATGTAGTAGGTCAAAACTATAATGTGAATGCATCAGAGACTATTATTATTAGTCACAGTGTTTTGGTAATATTAGTTTTCTTTATACAGAAACATTCAGCATTCATTGACCGTGCTGCTTTCAGCTGTAACTTATAAAAGAATCTTTCTCTTAAAACAAATTTTCTGGAAAATAGATTTGAATGCCACTGTTATCATGCTTTCCAGTATTGACAGGGGTTTCCTTCCTAACCTTTTGCCTGAAGTAGTGTGAAATGTCAACATCTTGATTACCCTTTTATTTTCTCTTTAAGTTGTATATACTGTCCATTTTAGTTGTTGTTAGTGTTGAAAGTTCTCGAGTGATGTGGTTTCCATTATGTGGTACAGTTATTTATGATTCTATCCTGCCAGTTTGCAAGTTTTGAAGACGGATGTTTCTTCTTGCTAAGACCTACAGGTTTCATCTGAATTGTTACATTTGGAATTTAATGATTGAAATATCAAAAGTACTGATGAATTTTGGTGCTGAGCAGACTGAATTTAATTAATTTTTTTTTTTTTTTTTTTATTATTATTAGATTCATTTTTTTTTTTTTTTTTTTTTTATACAACAAAAATTAATCTACATGTATTCCAAACTTCTGGAAAAGGGAATAAACTGTTTCTCTGAGATGTATTCAGTTTATACAACTTATAAATCTTGTTCTCTCTCTCTCTCTTGTTCTCTCTCTCTCTCTCTTGTTCTCTCTCTCTCTCTCTCTCTTCTCTTGTCTCTCTCTCTCTCTCTCTCTCTCTCTCTCTCTCTCTCTCTCTCTTGTTCTTGTTCTCTCTCTCTCTCTTCATTTTTCTCTCTCTCTTGTTCTCTCTCTCTTTTCTCTCTCTCTCTTGTTCTCTCTCTCTCTCTCTTGTTCTCTCTCTCTCTCTCTTGTTCTCTCTCTCTCTCTCTTTTCTCTCTCTCTCTTCTCTCTCTCTCTCTCTTGTTCTCTCTCTCTCTCTCTCTTGTTCTCTCTCTCTTGTTCTCTTCTCTCTCTCTCTCTCTCTTGTTCTCTCTCTCTCTTGTTCTCTCTCTCTCTCTTGTTCTCTCTCTCTCTCTTGTTCTCTCTCTCTCTTGTTCTCTCTCTCTCTTGTTCTCTCTCTCTCTTGTTCTCTCTCTCTCTTGTTCTCTCTCTCTCTTGTTCTCTCTCTCTCTCTCTTCTCTCTCTCTTCTTCTCTCTCTCTCTCTCTCTCTGTTCTCTCTTGTTCTCTCTCTCTCTCTTGTTCTCTCTTGTTCTCTCTCTCTCTCTTTTTCTCTCTTGTTCTCTCTCTCTCTTGTTCTCTCTCTCTCTTGTTCTCTCTTGTTCTCTCTCTCTCTCTTGTTCTCTCTCTCTCTTTGTTCTCTCTGTTCTCTCTCTCTCTCTTGTTCTCTCTCTCTCTCTCTCTTGTTCTCTCTGTTCTCTCTCTCTCTCTTGTTCTCTCTTGTTCTCTCTCTCTCTCTCTCTCTTCTCTCTCTCTCTCTCTTGTTCTCTCTCTTCTTCTCTCTTGTTCTCTCTCTCTCTCTCTCTCTCTCTTTCTTGTCTCTCTCTCTCTCTCTCTTGTTCTCTCTCTCTCTCTCTCTCTCTCTTGTTCTCTGGATATCTTGTAGCTTGAAGAGGAAATAATATCAAGATATTGGTGTTCAAACAAAAGGTTAGGAAGGAAGCAACACTGTAAAGTGCAATAACAGTTACTGAACCTGAGAAACCGATTTTCCTGAAAAAATTGTTTTAATAGGAAGATTTTAATATCTGTCTATATTTCTGAGATGAAGTATTATGTACACTATTTACATTATTCGGACTATTGTCCTCATCTTTGTCACCATGTTTATCATAACGTTTCAGCCGTTGTACATTCTAATGTTATCTCCTGTTAATTCCCCTCTGAAAGTTCTCCACTGCCATAACGAGGTATTGAACTCACACTCTTTGGGTCCTGTCGCTGGATCTAACTAACGCCTTTATCCACTGTGCCATGTGTCAGGACACATGGCACAGTGGATAAAGGCGTTAGTTAGATCCAGCGACAGGACCCAAAGAGTTGAGTTCAATGAGTGAAGAACTTTCAGAGGGAAAATTAACAAGAGATAACTGACATCCATTAGATATGGCACGTGGAACTAGAACAGTCTATCCCAGTGAGCGAAATAAAGGGTTCAGTTCGACATTCCAACCACCTTAAGAAGGCCGAAGCGTACAACAGCCGAAACGTTGTGATAAACATGGCGGCAAAGATGAGGACAATAGTCCAAATAACGTAAATAGTGTAGGAAGAGTTTAAACCAAAAGTAGCATTGGCTGCTCAGTCAATGAATGTTGAATGTTTCCTTATAAGGAAATGGCTAATGTTACCATTACCTCATGACTCTTCCTTTCCAGCATCTAAAATTTAACTGTTTATCTCATTCAAATTTTAGATATATTAAGGAATATTGATCATTCACAAAGTAAACATGAAAGACTGTGATTGGGTCTCTTTATGTGGTTTTATTAAACTAAAAGCTGACAAATCAATGTTTTTCAGTCCTATTTAATATTGTCTCTAATATAAGACTGTATGGTTGTCAGCAAGAGGTACAACTCATGTGAGCTACATATGGGAGACCTCAGAACCAAGTGTGCACAGAAGATAATGATCTGGGTAGTGTTATAACAGACAATGGAAAATATGATGCAGAGATTTGAATGTGCATTTGAATAAAAAAAGATGCTTTCCAAAGACGAGAATTTTTTTTGACGTGGAAGCAATGTGGTTCTACAAAAGGATGCTCAAAATACCATGAACAGAACATGTGCAATGGCAAAATTTGAATGGAAAATAGGAACAAAAAGGACACTTATAATTACAATCAGAAAGAGATAGTTGAAATTTCTGGGATACATAATGAGAAAAGAGTTTGGAGAATTTAACATTAAGGGCCTGAGAGGAAACTGCAAATAATTAATGAGTTTATGTAAATGGCTGGCAGAGCATCAACTGGGAGGAATTTTCTGGCTTTAAGTAACCTACAATGGGTTGATAAGCCATAGAAAATGAATGAATCAATAAAAAACACTCCATCTTAAAACTATTATCTTAATTTGAAATGGAAAATAGCTGGAGAGGAAATATAATCATTGATCGAGTGATTCCTCTAAGGTTACAACAACTGTAATGGCAATATTAGCCATTTTCTTATAAGGAAACATTTGGCATTCATTGATTGAACAGTGTTATTTTCAACTGAAATTTATAAAATTCTTCTCTTCGTATTGTTTTCAGTAAAATAGTTTTCTCAAGTCCACTAGCTATTATTGCTCGTTCTAGTATAGGTGGGATTTTCCTTCCTATCCTTTTGCTTAATAGAAATTCAACATTTTGATTTTGATGGCTTCATTAGTTTTCTTGTCAAGTTAGATGTACTATCCATTTTAGTTGTTGTTGTCATTAATTTTCAAATGTCATTTTTGTAATTTGGTAAAATTCTTTGTTAGTAATTCTGTCTTTCCAGTCTTTGAAATTCAATTAAGTACAATCTTGGAGTATTGCCACCACACTTGGGCTGGTGCTGCCAAATACTCTCTGCAGCCTTGACGGAGTACAAAAATGTCTCCATGGCCTTATGGGTGATGAATTATTATCCCCCCTACAACCCCTTTCCCCACAAAGAAGCTCCTCACTACTCTGTTGCTATTTCCTGATGAGCTATATGCCTTAATTTTAACTGTTTGCAGCTAAAACCAATCATGCCATGTGCACAGGATTGAATCATCCTCATTTCTTTTGTGTTCCATTGATAAGACAGCTTCTTCCCAAGAGACACTACTTTGTGGAAGAGACTCCCAAGTGGATGCTTCCTTGATCACTACAATCTTAAACTCAAGTCTAAGGTCAACTGTTATCTATCCTGCATATCTTCATAATGAACACTCCTTAACTCCTCCTTTTTACATTGGGTGTGGATACTGTAATAGTAGCTTGGCATGAGAAATCAGAGAACCGAGTTCAAATTCCAGTCTGGTCCATTACTTTCACATATGCAAATAGGAAGAGTTTCCATATATCCTCTATGGAGTAGTAGGACTTGTATCTGGAAAAATCATTATTTTCAAGAAATTTTTATTGGAAAATATTCACTTTGGTGGGTGGGGGATTGCAATAAGAAATATTGAAAAGCCAGAGAAAAACAAATCAATCATCTTACATCCATAAAATGCCCTCATTCACTAGTATCTGTATTAGAACAATTGGGTTTTAAAAATAAAAATATCCTCCCAAAGACCCACAGAACGCATTTGCTTGAAACAGGCTTACTGGGACAAAATTCAAATTAACATAACTTTTCTTTTTTTTTTTTTTTTTTTCTTGATTAACCTACTTGTTTATTGCCTATTTTTAAAAAAAAAATATATTTTAAAATCTTTGAAGTGAAAAAAATTATTTAATGGTATACTTACTTCTGCAAAGTCATTTCCTCAAAAAATAGGTGTGAATAATTTGCATGACATTCCAACTAGTTAACTTCTCTTTCAGAGTTATGAGTGGTTCAATTATTAAAATTTGTGCAGACAGGTCTCCACCCAACTCTATTTAGACTGGCATAAAGAATGGACATATGTGTTCTGAAAACTTTGAATGTCATATTTTAGGGTTAAATGAAAAAAAAAAAAAATTTCTTTCTAAAGAAAGTATTTTCTCTAATTTTGCTTATGACCTGACATCTCGGCTTCAGTTACTTTCCCACTACCATAATGTAGCTTCACTGTGCTTTTCTATAAATACTTTCATGGTAATTGTTCTGATGAACTTTCATCTATGGTTGTTATTTTATTCCCCTCACCCTGCAACAGACAATGAATTGTACATATTGGAACTTTCATAGAGACAATGAGGTATTAGGGTGGATGTAGTAGGAAAGGTAAGTAAAAATGCGTTATTCTGGTGTTAAGAATATTGAGGTATGTTTGGGTCAGTGTTTGTGGCTAGCAAAGTTTAATGTTAAGACAGATGAAGACTGTCCTTTTCCTTGGCCTTGTATCACATTTTGTATTATTATGCAAATAAATATTACATCTATGTTACCTAGACTCTATGAATTTAAGTGCAGTACAAGTTTGGTGGCAATTTCTGATCATTTTGCAGTTGAAATACCTAAATGTAACTGTAAGTTCTATGTGGACAGTCTTTTCTATCAGACTTCTCACTTGTGGAACTCTCTTCCTGCTTATTGTTTCCAGTGAACTTTGATCTTCAGAAATGTAAAAAAAAAAAAAAAAAAAAGAATTAACAGGTAATGAAATATACACAAGTATTTTTTTTAATACTAGAATTCACCCAATATGATGCTCAAGAGTCACTCAAGGTAGATGGTTATTGTTAAAATGGTAATGATGTACATGGTAGTAAGTGAAGATAATGGATAAGGACAGATGATTATTCACTTGAAGTGTTTAATATTGCAGTGTTCAGGGAAAGCACTTGTACATTTCCACAAAAGGCAATTTTTGTGGGAAAGGCTATCTGGGCTTAACTTTCTTAGTTTTAGGAACATGGGGAAATGAGGGTGTTTTGATTCCATGTTAGTAATATAGCCTGTCATAGCTGTCAATGTATGAACTGGTAGAATTAAAGAATGAATCTCATCTAAGCCTTTGCCATGGAAATAACAATAGTGATATTTACTTTTTTTTTTTTTTTTTCTTACAACACTCTGACACATGTTGAAAACCTCACAGTATTTAGTATTGTTGAAATTATCACTAGTAACATTTTTTTGTCAAGATTTGCAAACCAGTCATTGAAATCTGAATAAGCTGATTTCTTTGGAAAAATACTGTTATGTTTTGCATATCTCTGCGTCATAGTAGTAGTCATAGTACAGTTCTCGGTTTCTTGAATAGAAACCAAGTTTGCTAGGCATAGCCCCCCTCCCCATGTTCACCAGTTGTTCTCTATTTATACTTGTCTATCTAATTTGCATACAATACTAAAAATACTTTGATAAAAACTCTACTTTATCATTTAATGTTTTTAATTTAATTTTAGAGGACTTCATGGTAAACAATATTTTTTAAGAAAATTTCTTTCAATAACAGCAAAAAATAAATTCTACTGCCTTAACCGCAATAACAGCAACAAATTGCAATATGAGCACTGGTAAAAATGGTTGCTGAAGACATTAGGTTTATGATACCCAGAAATTCATACACAGATGTCCTCAAGGCACAGTAGATAAAGGCGTTGGTTAGATCCAGTGACAGGACCCAAAGAGTGTGAGTTCAATACCCAGTTAAGGCAGTGGAGAACTTTCAGAGGGAAATTAACTGGAGATAACTGACATCCATTAAACATGGCATGTGGAACTAGAACAGTCTATCCCAGTGAGCGAAATAAAGTGTTAAGTTCGACATTCCAACCAGAAGGCTGGAGCATACAACTGCCAAAATGTAATAAATATGGCAACAAAGATGAGGACAATAGTCCGAATAATGTAAATAATGCATAAAAACTTATAGCATGCAAAAAAACAATATTGCATTTTCATTAAATAAATATTTATTTTAATCATTAAATTGTTTATAAAATAGTGGAAGTATTAACTAATAAAACTTTTAATTTTCCCCCCAAATTAATGAAAATTCATTGTACTAAGCAATTGTTGTCGCATACCTATGGATGATAAGGGGGTATGTCCCCATTCACATAAATACAGTATTAATTACTGTATGTGGGTCTGCAGTTAAAAATTCACTGTGGAATTCACTTGACTCACTTCTAGTGGTTGACTACTTACGTGCCACTTTCAAATCTTATATGTGTTGTTCTTATCCTAAGTATTATCATTCGTTACCAACCTTCATGTGATTATTCTATTCAGTAACCTTCCCTAGGTTACAACAGCTATGCACCCTCGTAAAACCAACTATACTTTGTACCCCTCCCCAAAATTTGGTTTCAATCAGTCAGTATATGGCTATTTTAGAGGGTGTGACAAACAGAAGTCAC
This sequence comes from Acanthosepion pharaonis, assembly GCA_903632075.3. Taxonomy (NCBI): domain Eukaryota; kingdom Metazoa; phylum Mollusca; class Cephalopoda; order Sepiida; family Sepiidae; genus Acanthosepion; species Acanthosepion pharaonis. Next base: position 297,606 of record CAHIKZ030000382.1, on the reverse strand, counting down.
AGAATTTTATATATAGATAACAGCACAAACACATTTTCTTACAGAAATATCTGCTTGTTAGTATTTAAAAAATCTTTTTTTTACCTTGCCACACATGCACATGTTTTCCTTGAATCAACTTTTAAAAAATGTCATGTTGAATGGTTAGATTCAGTAATCCTGTTTTTCAGTTGCATTCCAAGTGACTTGACATAATTTTTCAGCTGCAACTCCTATTAAAGGTCACAGTGTCTCATTTTTACAGATGGTATCTCCTTGCTGTTGACATTCTCCTGCTAAGCAGATATAAGATGTGACCAAAACAGTCTGTTGTTTTATACACCATTATCTTTTACCACCTCCCTGCATTCCAAAGTTTGTTTTTTGTTTTTAGTGGGTGGGGGGGAGTACTATCCTAATGTTAACAGCATCCAGTGTTCCCAAGTACTCACATCATCTAAATACTGACCCACCTCAACACATGTTGAAGTCAGGGGGGGAGGTCTCAAGATGGTCGCTAACAAGGAAAAATTTATTCTGAGAATACAAAATAGCTTTAAGCATTTCAACCTAAACGGAATTTATTGGTAAGAAAAAAATGTTCTGTTTTTTTTTTAGTGCATAGTGATTGAAAAGCTATTTTTTCATTATAAATTGCTGGAAGCTAGAGAAACTGTTCTTCAACAATATTATTGTGAGCAATTGGCTCATTTCAAGTGATGCACTGGGGAAGGAAGGATAAAAGGTGGGGGGGGCTTTTTCTGAGCAAAGACATCAGTTGATGATTTTACTGAATTCCTGTTCTCCACAAACAAATCTGGAATTCTGATTAAAATTTCTTCCACATGCAGCATATTTACCAAAACTTTTACTTTCAGAGTGTCACTTGCTTCATTCCTTACAACATTCTTTATGCATAAGCAATGGTTCCAATAAGTGCAAGATATTGGGAAATTTCACAAAGAATCATTGAATCAAAGCCAAAATTGCTCTTAATGCTATTTACCTGAAAAATGGCGTAGTCATAGAAAGCAGGAACTTTATCAAATTTTAGTTAAATTGCAGAATTCAGTGGGTAAATCCTCAAATCTGATTTTTTTAAGTGTACTTTGGTAATCTTTATTTATTCAAAGCACTGTAAATTAACTTCACCCTCTTGCAGTGATCAAAAATCATCAAGAATAGGCTATTACAAATTCTTATGGAAATGAGATTTAAAAATGAACATTTTCTTACCTGAGGCATCTCTGAAGTTTTTTTTTTTTTTTTTTTTTTTTTTTTAACAGAAGAAATGTGTTAATTGGTAAAAAAAAATGGTTATGGTATATTTGAAGCCTAGTTCACAGGCTAAATGTACAATTGAATTGTTGGCATCTGCTTATTACTTTTCATAGTTGTCAGTTTAAGTTTTCAGAATCCATGGTATGTTTGATGTATTTGAATTATAACACATCTGCTGATATGAAAATTATATAAACATCTAGTTATGCATCATTCTGGTTTTAGGGCATAAGATGGAGAAGTTAATGAACTTGCTTTGGAGATAAATGAAATAAAACCAAAATATATGAAAATAAGCATTGGCAGTTCTATAAGGGTGTACATTATCAAAGTGGATCTCTAAAATAAAGACAAATAGGTTTATCTATGAAATTTATTAAGAAAAATAATGCATGTTGCTTGCTTTCCATCATGACTGATATCCTTTGGTTGAAAGTTCATAATGCATCATTGCTCTTTCATCAAGAACAGATTAGTACAGTTTTCCTCAAGTATATTTAAATGGCATAAAGCAAAAAACGTTTCTATTTATTTCGATATGAACATTTTTTCAGCATTTACAACCCCACCAAAATCACCATGATCTGCTTACATTAATTTTGAAGTTTGTTTGTTGTCGCAGACTTGAAACACAAAGCTATGCTTGACTGCTTATTTTTTTTTTTTTTTTTTTTTTTTTTAAATCATTCTCATGCAGATCTTTGGTGGTACTCAAAGCAACCATCAGATCTACCTTAAAGCAAGATGCCTTTTCAAAATGAAAGCTATATTTTTCTGCAATCATTATTGAACTGTTGTTGCAAGTATGTTTATTTGGTGGGGGTGTCTGGGAAAGCTATGAAATCTTTATCTAAATTAGCAAAAATTGCTTTTCTGCTTTGCAGAAGGTTTCAGAGGACCCTCTATTTTTGGAGAGCAGAGGAAACCTGAATTTAACCCTTATCCTCCAGGTGTCGGTTTAACCCTTATCCTCCAGGTGTCGGTTTAACCCTTATCCTCCAGGTGTCGGTTTAACCCTTATCCTCCAGGTGTCGGTTTAACCCTTATCCTCCAGGTGTCGGTTTAACCCTTATCCTCCAGGTGTCGGTTTAACCCTTATCCTCCAGGTGTCGGTTTAACCCTTATCCTCCAGGTGTCGGTTTAACCCTTTATCCTCCAGGTGTCGGTTTAACCCTTATCCTCCAGGTGTTTTAACCCTTATCCTCCAGGTGTCGGTTTAACCCTTATCCTCCAGGTGTCGGTTTAACCCTTATCCTCCAGGTGTCGGTTTAACCCTTATCCTCCAGGTGTCGGTTTAACCCTTATCCTCCAGGTGTCGGTTTAACCATTAGCACTTTGCACTATTAATATTATTTCCTTTTCTACTGCATTCTTTTTCAAAGCCTTTCAGTTGCAACATCCTTATTAATTTCACTCAAAGTTGTTTTCTGTTGCCCTATGATAACACAATTATGAAATTCAAACATGTTATTGTTCAAAGATCAGTAACCTTTTTGTACACCAAATGAAACTACATGCAGAGTGATAAAGGTTTTATTTCCATGTTTTGTGACCATTTCACATAGTTTATATTTTCTTGATTTGCTTTTTAAAAAATCAATTATATTTCAAGGTATTTCCACTTTCCAAAATTATAGTTTAGATATGGAAGAAAATGAGGGCATCAGTCTAAACTGATGCCAAGACGATTGTCTTTTAAGACTGTATTCTAAATTTCTTTTCATGATTTGCAACATTATTACCTAGAAATCTCTAAGTGTAACAGTTTTTGAAACAAAAATGGGGGGAAAAACTCTTTTCATAAAATAGTCAGTCTCCTTCTCCGTTGTAGTTTTCTCCTCTTCCTCCACTGTCGTCATTGTGTTCTTCTCCTTCTCTTTCCTCTCACTCTATAATGATAGTAGTATCTTGCTTTTTTTTTTTTTTTTTTTTTTTTTTTTATCACAATATTAGTTATTTTTTGTTTTTTTAGTTTTTTTTTCCACATTTTACAATTAAGATAACAGCATAGATTAGAAGTTTAAAGAAAATGTAGCCTCCACCCAACAGAATTTGGACATGAACAGAACATGATTAATTATCCTATAAAAGCTAACCAGATGTAAATTCATATTTTGTAAGCTAATACATTATTTCTAATCCAATTGTGAGCTTAATGATCATAGCAGGTATATGCAACCAGATATTTCAATTTAAACACAAATGCCAGAAATAAGATAAAGAAAACTGGTCAGCAAATGGAAAGCAACAGTGCACTATTGAAATTAAAACTTTTTAGATACTGGCTGTAAATAAAAATGAAAGAAAAACTTGTCAAAAATGAATAATGCCAATATTTCATTTAAGAAATTCAAATAACTTGAGATTGTTGCATCTCTTGCTATGAAATTTAAACAAGCCAAAAAAAAAAAAATTAAATACTAGTTCAGTTCCAAAATACAGAAATACTTCATTAAGAAATCCAGACCATTCAAGACTATTACACTAGATTGGTTGATTTTATGTCATGTTGGCTCTTGTTTGGCTATTGTCAAAAGTTATCTATGGGGGCACCTAGTGAGGATCAAACTCACTAGTCAGTAGTAATAGTCAACTGGACTAGCCTCGCTATTACCACATACAGAGGTACCTGAATCTACCACATCATCTATATGCTGTGTCTTTTCTGGCTGTGAGCAATCATGGCTGCTCACAACCTCTTCTCCCTTGTAGCTCTTAGCAATGTTTGTCCCTTTACAATGTCAACTCTCTGCCATTCTATTATCCATTTATACAAGCTTTTCAGGCTGGTGCCCTACTGCCTTTCTCTGTACCTTTTACCTTCAATATGTCTTGTGAGTATCAAATTCTCCCATCCCTTCTTCCTCATATGACTAAGAAATTTCAGCTGTCTCTTTCCGATTCTAAGTGTCCTTTTTGTTTTCATTTTTCTTAAGACTTTTTTGTTGCTTACGTGCTCTATCCATGGAATTCTCAGCATCCTTCTGTAGAACCACATTTCTGTTCCTTCTAGTTTTCTCTTTATCAGTGAGGATTCACTGCTACACAAGACGATTGATATTACATAACAGTTCAGCACTCTTTTACATCCGCCAGCCTCCGATCGGGATCAGTATCCTTTATTTTAAACAAAATAGTCCTGTTCTTTAGTACTTTGCTTAGATTTTGGAATGCGTCTTTCACTATTCTAGAGTGTGTTCTGATTTCACTGTCACATTTTTCATCCTTGGTTAAAATGTTTTCCAGATATTTAAATTTCAGTACATGTTTGAGTTATCTTTTAATTCATAGTTTACATTTGGGCTTTTACTGACAACCATATATTCTGTCTTACAGTTGATGGTTAGTCCTTTCTTCTTGCTTTCCGTTACTACCTTGTCTAGGTAGTTCTGTCATTTTGCTTCTGTGTCTGCCACCAGCACAGTGTCACCTACTAATAATAGATTATAGTAGGGTCTTCAGTCCTCTTACAGTAAATCTACTAAGTGTAAAAGAAGTAACGGTAATAAAAGGAAGGTAAAACTAATAAAAAAATAAAGAACTGTTTCAGCTAAGAAATTTGGACAATATGTGTGTATCTGCAAACATTTTATGAAGTATAGTAAAAGAGAATAAAATGTCTTGTTTTTTGTTTTTGTTGTTTTTTTGTTTGTTTTTATTTACCTTTTATCAAAGAAACATTTTAAATCAATTACAGCCTCCTTCTTTCCCTCTGGCATTTGGCTTCTAAAATGTTGTGGCTGATAAACCCAGATTTCATCATAAGACACTTCCTCTCATTATTCTTTCAATGGTGAGTCGACACTTGGCAAATTCCAATTAAGTTTCCTTTTGTGCACTTCTTGCAGTCAGCTTGGTATTATTTGTCTTTCGGTAATTAGGCTTTTCATGGACAATAGATTACACAATGGCAGCCTGAAAATGTATCAGATTTAAAACTTTACACGTCTGCTATTTTTTACTTGTCAGTTTTTCAAATCTAAATTAAACTCTTATTAGACAAAAGAACACCAAAAAACTAAGAATAAAATAAAGTAAAAGCTACTTGTTTTAACAGATTTGGAATGTGATTAATTTGGTTCTTTTTGGCACATTTTGGTTTTATTCATTTTTAAATATACAATATTATTGTAACTATCTGGCATATCGGTATGAGGCTGATGTGGGAGTATAACTTGTACAAAAATCACCTGGAACTGTGTAAAGCAAACACATAAATTTATTTAAATAAATTTATTTAAAATACACATTCTTATTCATCTTTATCTGAAATTATAACTGTTTTTTACCCCTGTGACCCTGCAGAATGTAGATAATCATGGCTCTCCGCGGCTTCCTTTTCTTTAAACTACATCTGATTGGGAGATTGGAGGTTTTGAAGAGCATGATACCTCTTAATTGCTGTTGTTCTCAGGTCTGCACCTGTCAGGGTCTGAACTTTGAGCAAATAGTGACTCTCCCACCCCGAAAAAAAAAAAAAAACTATAAAAGTATAAAAATACATTTTTATAGTAAAAATACCAGCAATACATTTTTGTATAATAATAATATAAAAAAAAAAATTACCAACAATACATTTTAACTGTAATTGAAGACATAGAATTGCACTCAAAATGTATTTAGCTGAAGCCATAAAATTGTGTTCAAAATATTTGGATTTCGGCATTAAATAACCCATAGAGGTCAATATGCTGCTAAGTAGAATCAAACAACCAACATGAAGGAACTCTTTCATGCATATATCCTACAATTTCTTAGATAAATGAAACTGTATTCCAAAATATAACTTCAACAAAACTACAACATAAAACATACAGATCACGCCTCTAGTAATTATGTTCAGACAAACATGTATATGCCCAAAAGCTGAGTATCATCTACCATGTATTCAATTGTGAAAGCAGAATAACATTTTTATTACTCCAAAGCTCTTAAGAAAATTAAATATCTGTATTAAATGACTCATAAGGCATTGATATGCCGTTAAACAATCAATCTTTTTCTTCATTTGTGAACTGACATGATTTATTTGGGAAAATAATGGATTAGGTTCCCATTGCCTTCAGTTTGGAATTCAGGTTTTATTTTTAGTCTGGCTGCCATCCAAGGCTAAAGAAGCCAGTATACTATGCTATTTCACTTATCACTGAGAGGATAAAAAATAGTCATACATTTTCCAAGGATATTAGTGTGCAACAAATACAGCAGACTAAAACTGAACTGGGTTCACCAATTCCACTTCCATTATTGATAGCTGTTACATTACCCCCACATCCCAATTATAACCATACTAGCATAGTACCCACCAAAAATGACAAGCTTATTTATATCTGGTTTGGCAGTTTTGCTTTGGACTAGAGTATATGTGCATCTTAGGATTAGAGTTGTTCTCTGGCCATCTTCCTATGATTGACCTTCTAATTAAGATCAGTTTAGGCAATTTGTGGATAGTTTTTGTTCTTACCTATATATACTTAATATTTAAACAAAAAGTAATCATTACCTTATGGTTAACTGACTCTTTCAAAACTTATTTAAGAGTGGCTTGGTTTAGCTAAATCCCTTGGAACTGGTTGATTAGATCTTGCAGACAATTTCTTTGTCCTGAGTCTTACCATGACAGTGAGTTCAAAACAATTCATCAATTGGGATAAAGGCAGTGAAAACAATGATCTTCCTGGAATGGCTAAGATATTTTGCCGTTATGACACTACACATTGACTTTGATAGTATAGCAGGAACCTTAGAAAGGCTAAAGTGACCTCGTCAGCCATTAAATATCCAAACTGTGAGATGGTGGGGAAGTGAAGAATTTTAAGATTACAGTCGGGAATCAGCTTGTAATTTTTTTTCTATTGTTCATTTGGCATGATCTACTTCCCTCTTAATTAATTGTAATGAAGAAATAACTTGGATAAAGTCTGCATTATCCTGGCTTAATTTCACTTGAAATAGTTTTCTAATTGTAAATGTGAATCCTTTTTTCCTCTTTTGCCTGCTTGATTTTGATATTGATTGAGTGCCAAAACTTTCTGAAACCAAACTTGAGTGAAATCTCAGCAAAATTCTATGTTTAATCCTCGATTTATTTCCTTGTCACCCAAAATATTTAGTTTGTGCAAAAAATGACTAAAGCTAAGTAGTAGTGGTGGAGTAGGAGCACCACTCGTGGTCATCAATAAGAAAAATCGAAACTTTACCCACATAAAAGATTTCAGTACTATTAGCACTAAAATATAACCATGGTTGATTCATTATTTTGTTTAATTATTGTGCTCTGTATTTGACAAAGGAAGAAAAAGAGCCAGGCAGAATGAATAGATATCTATACTGGTTCCATGCAACTTGGGAAGTATGTGTGTGTATATGTATGTGTATGTACTGATTCCTTGTAGTAGGACGGTATGTGTATGTATGTATACAAATGACTTTACTAATTCCTCGTAGTAAGACAGCATATGTATGGAGGGGGAATATACGCATGCATATATACACGCATGCTGACAGAAACGCACAAAAATGGAAACAGATCTAAGAACACACAGGGGCCAGTAAAACATTAAAAGATAAAATACCGATAAGTAATTTATCATTTCTCTTGGACCAACCTTAATTGTTTTATGACCCATCATGCAGAACTCTTCACTGCCAATTCAAGAAAGACATTCAGATTACTAACACAACAACAGAGAATGTCACACATCGAGAATATTTAGCATTGAAAAACATAAGGAAAAAATTAATTATTTTTAATAATATGTGGAAATCTCTGCCGTTTACCTGAAGATGGTCGTGAGACCAGAAACTCGTGTAGTAAAATTATGGAAAATAAAGCATATTTTAAAAAAAAAAAAAAAAACCACATTACAACCAAAAACGTTTGCAGCACCTCTTCTTTTTAATATACACACTTTTCTCTCGGAACCACTATAACCTCTTTCTTTTTATATATATATATATATATATATATATATATATATATATATAATATATATAATGATTAATACAGATAAAATTTGTTAGTGAGCTGATTGATGTTACATTCAGCACCTTGACTTCAGAGTTCTGCTAACAAATCTTTTTGTATTCATTCTGTCTACTAGTCAGGAAGGAGGTTCCAGCAATAGAAAGAGCATGAAGTTTACAGCAATCATTCTTGTTTGAGCAAAGAACTTTTCAGGACCCACCCTGTGCATGTGTGTTATATAAGATGGGTGGATGGAAATGAAAGACTTTGTCATATAGACTTTCTGGCTGAATAGGAATGGAAATTGCAATACATTAAAATTCTTTTTAGGAAAAAAAAAAGAGCGCAAGTGAAAATTTGGCAGAAAATATTTATGCAAGCTTTATTCCTTTTTTTCAAATTAAATTAATTTGTATAACACTTAGATAAAAAAATATGGGTGTGCAATGAAGTTTGAAAGAGATAAGGGTGAGAATGAGAAGATACAGGTAACAAGTGGTAAAAGAGCAGAAGTATGTTAATCTTAGTTTTAAACACCTATGGAATTTCTGTGTGCTCACTTGTATTCTCTGCTCCTTGGAAAGTGTTATTCTTACAGGCAACTGCCAGAAATGAAGTAGCTATTATTTCTTTCTTTTCCATCCTGGAAGAAACTTTGCCAACCAACTCCTGACTGCAATATTGATTGATGTATAAACTGTTGTAACTGACAGTCAGTATAGTAACCAATGATGTTATTTCGCATAGTAAATATCTAATTCTTACACTGTTATGTCTCATTACTTTGATGTGACAGCTTAACTGAAAATAAGTGTTTTATGGTACCTGCTTTACCTTGAAGGCATTAATACCAAAAGATTTTTGCTGATGAGCCAGTAGTCCGTTTTGAAATGGTCACTTACAAATACTCACTACTTTGCAGACCATGTTGCCTTTCATACACATAACTTATTTTTTAACATAATTTTATCCAACATTATTTCCTATTACTATAAATGTTATTTTTAGTGGGTAAATAAATATGTTTGAGTTGTTATCCCCCGCCCACTTTTTTTGATTTAGAAATCCTGCACAAGAAAATAGACATTACTTTTAGAGCCACTATTGTATAGACATTTATACATCAGTAAACTGCAAACCATGTTTTATATAAAAATATATATATATATATATATATATATATATATATATATATATATATATATATATATATATTTTCAAATATAAAATTAGAGTTCCACTTCCTAAGATACAAATACACTGTAAAATTTTCATCTTACTTATTATAAAACGCAGATATTGTGTGTGTGTGTGTGTCTGTAACGTTTATATATTGGATCGGATTTCCTACATTTTTCAACCGATTTCAACAAAACTTCACAGGACTACATAAAATTACCTTGTGGTGGTTCTAACAGCGCCAAAAATGGGGAAAAATATAATTGTTTTTGCACAAAATCAATTTGAAAACACGATTAAGAGACATCGTGAAAATGGAAGGGGGACAACTCACATCGGGTTGTTTGTGTGTGTGGGTTCCTTTAAATATAGGGTCGGATTTCCTATATTTTTCAGCCGATAAAACAAAACTTCACTTTTTTTTTTTTTTTTTTTTTTTTTTTTGGCAGGTAGTGTTTCTTATTCTCTTGCACACTTTTTTCTTTATTTTTAATATTCAGAATGCTTTAAAAATTCCATTTACAAGACAATTATTTATAATAAAATTTTATTCAATCGGGAGACTCATAACGATTGAAAACAATGTTTTTGTTTGGGTTTGACCAATTTGTAAAAAAAAAAAAAACAATTAAGACATGCATGTCCGTCGTCAACCTTAAACAATAATCTAACGATCTCTACTGATTGTACGAATACAAACATTGGATAAATTCTTTATCTTTAGGGAAAGATAATGAAATCTAAACATACACAAGTCCTAACTAAAAATAATAACTGGAAACTGCTTTAAATACACATGGTGTCCAATTTTTTTTACTGTATTCAATAAGTAAAAATCATAAATTGTAAAAGATTATTATTACAGAAAGGCGACTAAATGAATAAGATTTGTTAGATCATAATTAATAAACCCAAATAAAGTTAATATTTTTTGTATTAGAAACGAGTGGAAAATATATTCAAATCAGAATTCTAATTATGAATCACCACAAGCAAAATATGCAATTTTTTTACTGTATTCAATAAGTAAAAATCATAAATTGTAAAACTAAAAGATTACAGAAAGGCTACCTACATTTTTCAACCGATTTCAACAAAACTTCACTTTGTTTTTGGCATGTAGTGTTTCTTATTATCTTGCACACTTTTTTCTTTACTTTTACATTCAGAATGCTTTAAAAATTCCATTTACAAGACAATTGTTTGATAAAATTCTATTCAATCGGTAGACTCATAACGATTGAAAACAATGTTTGGGTTTGACCAATTCATTAAAAAAAAAAAAAAAAAAAAAAAAAAACTAATTCAGACATGCGTGTCTGTCAACCTTAAACAATATCTTTGTCAATTTTATTTTTCAGTCTTTATGATGGTGGATACTTGATCTATCTCTTACTGTTATATCCCGGGCAATGCCGAGCTCTACTGCTAGTACATACTATTTTATTATAAGACTTGGACCAAAAACTTTGGTTAATAATAGTTTTTTTTTTAAAAAGAAAAAATGAATAAACTGAACATTTTTTTTTCTTTCTGCATCTTATAATAAACATTTAAAAATGATTATATTTATTAAACAAATAGAAAAGATTCAGTTTATCATCTTGTATTACTTAAAAACATTTTTTTTTTTTTTTTTTTTTTTTTTTTTTTTTGAAATTAATCTTCTAAGTTAGTCATGTCCAAACTGGGCTGCGTGTGGCCCTTTATGAGGAAAAATAGCATCTATTTAAAAAAAAAATGTTTTCTATCAGTCACTTGTTCACTCACATTTTCTCATAACCATACATAACAATGGTTAAATACAATGTCTTTAAATCTGTAACTATTTGTTGACAATAACATTGTCATTTTAAACCATTGGGGATTTTTCATGAAAGCTCATACATGTAAACTGCACACTTTTACTTTACAAACATAAAATGTTCACTTTTTTTTCTTTTTTTTTTTTTTTTTTTTTTTTGAAGAAATATTTTTTATTTTAAAAAGACAGTTTGTTTTTTTTGTTTTTTTCCCTTATTTTCAAATGAAAAAAAACACGAAGTTAGACAGTGTGTGTTGATCACACTTTCATTAGTGATAATGTGATATCAAAACTTCAATTTTCTAATTATAGAAAGAAAAGTTTCCCCTATTCTAAGGCAGCTGCTAACATGTGTAGTCTTCTATATTAAAAATGGCTAAAACATTTTCAACAAAGATTTACCTTTTTAATTTTTTTTTTTTTTTTTTTTTTTTTTTTTTTTTTTAAGTAATGTGGAGACATACTTTAAGATGAGTCATACCCCATACAGCCCACTGATCAAAAAAGGTTGCCTGTGCCTCTTCTGACACTTATTCCATTTGCAGGGTTAATAAATATTTCCTCAAGTCATTGTCAGATGATTCAGATTTCAGCCAGAATGTCAAATAAAAGAATAAATATACATTTACTAAGACAATATTTATATCCTAACTGCTTGATGCTACTTGAAATTTCAAGCCTATAGCAATTGTCACACACACATTAACTGTCCAATCTAACACCACTTTTATAGGCTACGGGTAAGATAATGGAGTAGTCCATTTTTGGGGGTGTGGGGGGAGATAAATATATAACTATTGTTAATATAAATTTTATGTATGTTATTTTTTAGCACTGTTTTATTATTACTACCAGTACTCAATGTGCATTCTCTCACTCTCTCTCACCCACACTCACTCTCACCCACACTCACTCTCACCCACACCCACTCTCACCCACTCCTCACCCACCCTCTCCTCTCTCTCACCCACTCTCACTCTCTCACCCACACTCACTCTCCCACCCACCTCACTCTCCCTCTCACCCACTCTCCACTCTCACCCACCCTCTCTCTCACCCACTCTCCCTCACCCCACTCTCTCACCCCCCTCTCTCTCACCCACTCTCTCTCTCCCACCTCTCACTCTCTCCCTCTCTCTCTCTCCCTCTCTCTCTCTCCCTCTCTCTCTCCCTCTCTCTCTCCCTCTCTCTCTCCCACTCTCTCTCCCTCTCTCTCTCCCCTCTCTCTCCCTCTCTCTCCCCCTCTCCTCCTCTCTCTCTCTCCCTCTCTCTCTCTCCCCTCTCTCTCTCCCTCTCTCTCTCTCTCTCTCTCTCTCTCTCTCTCTCTCTCTCCTCTCTCTCTCCCCTCTCTCTCTCTCTCTCCTCTCTCTCCCTCTCTCTCTCTCCCTCTCTCTCTCTCCCTCTCCCTCTCTCTCCCTCTCTCTCTCTCTCTCCCTCTCTCTCTCTCTCTCTCTCTCTCTCTCTCTCTCTCTCTCTCTCTCTCTCTCTCCCTCTCTCTCTCTCCCTCTCTCTCTCACACTCTCTCTCTCACACTCTCTCTCTCACACTCTCTCACTATATATATATAATACCAAGTGCATAAATTATTTTTAAACTTAATCTAAAAAATAACAAAAACAAGAAAATTAATAGGCAATTGCTGAAACCAAGTGGCTGAAGAATTACACAAAGGTTTTTCTAGGAAACTCTGATGTAGGAGTACTGAATATAACATCAATTAGCTAAGTGACAAATTTTATATTTGTATTAATCTATCCATACATCCATCAGCCCTTTTAAGTGTTAATATGAAAAAGGGGCTCAGCAATATAATGACAAAACAATTTTCTTCAGAGATTTTCTTTTGTGTCTTTTTTTTTTCTCTTTAACTTGGCTTTCTGGCTCCAAAATCTCTCATTTCTTTTACAAGAAATTGTTCTTGGTAGCCTTTTGAGCTTTCTGTTTCATTAGGTTTTTTTTTTTTTTTTTTTTTTTTATTCTATTGATAAAAATGCTTTCCTCTCTTGACTTTGTCTTTTTTTTTTTTTATTCTTTCCTTTTCTTTGTAGGCAGACTGATGTTGCTTTTTGTTAAATTATCATGAAGGGATATTTATTTTGAAATCAATTTTCCATTAAGTTAACCATAAACCTGGAAGTAATTTTTCTCAATCGATATTTGTACAAACATATTCGCTTTGTATTTGGAATCTGTCTCCATTACTTGCCTCTGTCTCTCATGAGAAAGTGATAAGAGAACATTCCAGTATAACTGATATCTGCTTTAAAGAAATCTCTTCAGCAACAAGCATTATTACATATATTTTTTTTCTTCCTTAAATTTATATACTGTAAGATTACAATTATGACATGCATATCATCTGTTTTCTTGCTCCCTTCCTAATTAGGTTTCTTGCTATTTATTGTTTCAATTCATTAATACAAGATTAATATCAAAATGATATTAAAGTAATGTTACTGCTGCTAAGAATTTAGTTTCTCTTTTGGGGTTTCCGTAATCTTCGTCAGACTATTTTAGATAAGCAATTATCTTTTACTTTTTGAACCAGCATACACATCTAGTTGTTACTCAAAAATATTTCAAGCATTACTCTCCAGTCTTCTTCAGATGTCTTCATAGTATATAACCTTCTTGGAATTTTGAACTGAACCCTTTATTCAGTCCATGATTGATCTCATTCTTCATATCAGTTTATACTCACCAGTCTTATTGACCTTTGTGTTGCTTGTCTGTTTCTTTCACTGATCTTTTCATTGTTACCAAATCCAGTGATTGAATTGAAAGAAAGCCTGATGTTTATTCAATCCACGTCTTAGTGAATTCAAAGTGTTAACTCAAAATTCCAAGAGGGTTACTAATTACGAAGATAGGCACCTAAAGAAGCCAAGAGGGTCCAATGGTTGAAATGTTGTTACAGTAAGAACTAAAATAAGGATGCCTGTCTGATTAGCAATGCATAAAAATTTGGTAGTTGGAAATTTGTGTAAATAGCCAGGAATCAATTATTACCTAGTTTAACTAGTATTTCTGAATTTCTTTTTCATCACAACTGTCATTTTATAGCCAATCATATACAGTGCAGATTAGAAATAATAACAGCAATAGAACTGCTATCACATTAAGGGCCAAATGAAACCTATGGTCAAGTTAGGCTGAAAACACTGGTTCTTATTTAATCACAGAAATTGAGTCCAGTCAGTACTTTAGATGTGAGAGCACTTGTAAACACCAGTTACTGTAAACAAGCCGTATCTGAAATGTTTTAGCTTTAAATAACCCACAAAGATTCATAATCACAAAAAAAAAAAAAAAAAATACATCAACCAGGTAAAAGGGATGTGACTTCAAGTATTGTTGAGAGCTTATTCAATATTTTCAATCCATGCTCTTTACTATCACCCGTAGATTGATTGGATGAGAGAAAAAAAAAACGGAAATAAGAGATGTAAGAAATAAGTCAAATATTAATCATGGTTGACACTGATGAATAATAATCAAGATTCTGTTTGAGGAAGAGGATGTGTGGCTGGTGTAATGGAAAATGGCTCCAAATTGGAATACATTCGGGTTTGTTGTATTCACCTATCTTCAACTACCCTTAGGAAAAAAAAAATAGGAATCCACCTCCTCTTCTCCCAACTATGAGTTAACTAGTAAAACTTGTATCAGTAAATTGTTATTATCTCTCCAAAATGTTTACAACTTAAAAATATTTTATGGCTTTAAATTACCTGCAAAAGGTTGATGGGCTGTAAAAAAAAAAAATACAAATAAAAAAAGATATATATAATGATAATATCAAATCCATAAGTGATTTTTTTTTTTTCTCGTAATTTAGACCTGTTCTTGTGCGATTTAATTTTAAAATAATTTTTAATATATTGTCTGGATAAATTTAAACCATTCTGTGATCTCAGTCTGATGAGGCAGATACTAAAAACTTCTAAAATAAATTTATTGCCAGATTTCTTTAATGTTTTAAGTTTTTTTCCTTCCTTTTTTCGTTTTTATATATATATATATAAAAACTAATACTAGTAAAATGCTTGCCACTTAGCTGATTGATGTTACCTTCAGCATCCTGACTCCAGAGTTTGTAGGCAGAACCATCCATCCACTCTTCAGGGGTATCAGCAATTGACTGCTTATATTTCTTGATTATTCTTTTTTATATGCACTTATCATTGGTGCAAGTTTTTTTTTTTTTTTTTCTCCTCAATTTTACACATACTCCTTAACCTTTTTTTCACTTTTCTTTCATTTGTTTCCATTTGGCTTCGCATTCTAGTCTTTTCTTGAGTTAGGAAGATATTTCATTTTTTAATATATTTCTTTTAAAAGAGATATATAATCTCAAATAAGAAATAAATGCATTATCATTTATCAAGGGTGCTATAATATCTTATTTGTATATTCATTTTCTTCTATATATGAGTGCTCTATTTTAAATTCCTTTTTAAAAGAGCTTTTTCATACATATGGAAACTAACATTTTTGTTTTTATTTATCCATTTCCATTTTATTTTTTTTATTCCTAATGTTTCTTACAAGAGTGAAAATCACAGTGAATTAATCACATAAAACAAGAGTTAACCTAATGAACTATATTACTGGTGTGTAAATTACCTGACTTTTTTCTTAAAAAATTGTCTTAAAAATTCAAGTGTATATGCTATTTTCTATGGAAGTGTTGAAAATGTTTGAGAACAAACTGAAAAATAACTTTGAAGTCTATTGATTAATCTGCAAGATGCAATGTGTAAAATCTTAATCTAATATTTAAGATGGAATTGTTTTTAATTCCATTTAGAGATGGAATAAAACAAATTAAATTTTTTTTTTCCTCCAAAAAATGTCCTTGTTTGAAAAGATGACACTAAATGTCAGGTGTGCTCATCTTTCTTGCTGAAGATGATGATTATCATTAATTTTATTTAATTTTGCTTTTACATGAAGGTTTATAAATTTATCTCACAATATTCTGAAATGACTATTTTGTAGTTTATTCATTAACATGACTTGATAACAAGGCACTCATGCCATGATTTAAAAGACCTGTTGATGATACATGGTCAGATGAAAGCAAAGCAAATGTTATAATTATGTGGATTTGTATAAAGCAACCAGTTAAGCTAGAGTACTTCATCCCACAGTCTCTTTCTATTCTGTATCCATTAAAAAGACAAAGATTCCAGTCATTTGATAATTGCATAGCATGAAACTCTGAGTAAAGTTTTGGCTCCAAGTCACTGAGTGTTTATGTTACTGCTGTGCTGTCTTAATCTAATTTCTAGAGGCATTGAGCACTTCAGGATTTTGTGTAAGTGTCTGTCATTTTACTTTCTCTAATCTTTTACCTTGATATTTTTTCTCTCTCTCTCCACCTTTAGTTTTCTTTTTCTTTTCGTGTTTCTTTCATAGATTGGTTTAGTGTTGGTAGTTTTTTGGGTTTTTTTTTTTCACTTTGCCTATAGTTTGGCTGTTATATATGTCATCCACAGACACTTGTTTCACTGTATCACAGATCATCAGTGTAGCTAGACATCTGATCACTTCAAGCCAGGATCAAAACCCAGCTGATTTCCCATCAGTCATTCTACACCTTAGCTATTGGCACTCAGTAGAGTGGTGGGTGAATTTTTGTGTATTTGTTTTTAAATAAACACTCCAGTGACCGAGAGGACTCTCTCCATTAGGAGAGTCTTGCATTTTTATATATATCTTAATGCTTATGGCTGGCCACTCTTATCTGAGGATGCCTTCCTCCTACTATAGCAGCTAGCCAATCCTTGTTGCAGATTCATGCCAAGGCACATTTGTGTTTGTTCAACACCCACAGATCCCACCTGTGGTTTATACTGCATCTATGCTGAGTGGACCTTAGTTACAGTTTCTGGTAGAGAGCACATTACCTGGTGGGATCAACAGTCTGAGCAAGGCCAGCCAGCTCAAACACTCGGTCACGATGACTTGTGACTTTGTGCTAGCAAACCCATCAATAGCTCTCAAAATAATTGACTAACCAATTTTGGGTCAACCCGTGGTATGGTTTTTAGACCTTTTCCAAAGGTGCTGCATGCTGGGAACTCCTCTCACATCGACGTCAATTTCTGACAAATTGACCCCAGTGAGATTCAAACCCAAGTCTTATTATCAGAAAGTAAATATTCTAACCACTTGCTCATATGCCTATATATATATATATATATATGTGTGTGTGTGTCGGTCTCTGTGTGTGTATGTCGATATATTTCCATCCCTAGCACTCAATCTGGAAGCTCACTGACTGTTCCCTAAAACTTTGATATATTAAATCCTTATAACTTTTGTTCCTTCTTCTTTCTTTTGCTAATGGTCTTGGACTTCTATTACAAAATAAATCATTTGCTTTTTCATTTGGCAACACACAAATTTCAAGTGCTACTTGATAAGTTCCAATGTTAAGAATTGAGACATTTCATCCTAAAACCATTTTAAGATGAGTCTAAAAACACTTTTTTTTTTTTTTTTTTTTCCTGAATCCTTATTTAGAGAGCCTATGAGAAGCCACTTTTATAGTTGATAAAATCCAGCTGCTAGGCAGGCCCATATTACAAGCCACTGAACTTGTGTGGCAGGAAGATGAAGAATCACTGAATATTTTATAGAAGAAACTACTTTCTAATATAAGAAAATTGTTCAACATACAAAAATAAATAAAACTGCAATTTTATCATTGTGTAAATCATTCCATTTAAGACTTCTTTGTTTTGCAAAACTTAATAAGATTTGACTTTTATTCTTACCTGAGAACACTAAGACATTGGCTCATTTTCAAATATTTCTGCCAAAATCTTTACATAGATAAACATTATAAATATAACTTGCTTATTCAGTCTTGTGTGTTATTTTTATTTTGTTTGAAATTATTCTTTGAAGAATGGAATGCTTTACTGTGTATTAATGGCTGTCAATCTTAGTGTCATGAGTTTGAATTTTACTGGACAATTTATATTTTGTGTCTTTATTAATATTAGTAAGTTTAGTGAATAGTAAAAGCAATATTTGAGGTTGGTGTTTCCATGTCGAGAATATAATTTTTTCCGTTAATATAATACCATTTTTTATATATATATATATATATATATATATATATATATATATATATATATATATATATATAACAATTAATGTTAGTTTTACAAATAGCCATTGATACTTTTTGTCCGAGATTTTTTTAAATGAGCAATTTTTTTTTATTTTATTTAATTATTTTTTAACACTGTTCAGTGGCCTTTTGAGATGAATCTCCTGACAATGACCAGAGAATAAACTGATTTAAAGATTGTGCAAAATGTTGGTGTTACGTGATCAATATAGCTAAAAACAACTCGATAAAATGTCTAAATTTTAACTATAACAAGGAGATGAAATAAAACTGATGAAATTACTTTTTTTCATAAGAGTTGGGACACACTTTCATTATATTTGTCTGAATTTACACTATTTATATTCAAAAAAGATGAGGACAAGTCAAAACATAGTGTAAACTTTGATTATAGTTGGTTATTTCAGCCAAAACTCTTTATTTAATCCGTGAGGTAGATTGTTCTTCCACTGTCCATACTTGCTTGCTATTATCTTCTTGCAATGTTGATCCTGCACTTGACTTTCTACTAAAATAATTGAGTAGCATTCATTTTTGTTGGATGCTGTGTAAAGTCCTGCACTATTTTGAACTAAAATAAGTTACAAACATTCCAGGAATTAGCCCCAAATAAAATGCTTTGACAATTGAAGGAATTTTTTCTTCACTGTTCACTCTATTGCTCATGTATATAAAACATGGGGGTGCTACTATACAGCACTGAGATATGGCCTCGCCACCCATGGCTTTGTGTCCTGGACCCTTAGGATCATTGAGGGGCTTCACTTGTTCGATCTGTGTCCAATGAGGAGCTCCACTGGAGGACCAGCTAGCCAAATATACTCCACACCATCACTTAGTGCCATGTTTGCTGGTTTGCATCACATCCAGCAATGACCTGGTGACCACCCTACCAGTTAAACCTACCATCTGTAAACTGGCGACACTCTCACAGTAGACCACTGCTGGAAAGTCCTTGTCTGCCAGGACCTCCAGTAGATTAATCCAACACTGAAGAATGTTCTGACGACTTACAAAGACCATGAGAGCTGGATAGACAAGTTGGCTCTTGTGGGCTCAACACCTTCATGCTATGAGATTAGCACCAGTAGCGAAGTAAAGTTTATAGATTGGTTTGCAAGAGTAAAATAAAAATGCTTTTTTAATATTCAGGTGTCAACTGAAAGATGTTTTAAGATACTACCTTTGTTTCAAATAGGTTAAGCCATTCTTTTTTCTTGGGCGACTGGAATTTAATTTTGGTAAATTTCTTATTGAATCTATTTTTAACTGAAATAAATGAGTTTAGTAATGTTATCAAAGAAATTCTCTTAGTTCTTAATGTTCATAGAATTTTTCTCTCTTGAATTTTATGCCTCATTATAGTTTACAAAAATATTAACATTTCTGTTTTCTTTTCCGTCTGCCATCCTGGCAGTGTTGATGTTCATCAATAGTTTTCAAATGGAACTGAAGAAAAAAACAAGAACAAAACAGGTTTTATTATTTGTGTTTATTCAAAGACTAGTTTTACTAAACTTTTGGCAAAAGGCCATAAAGATAAAATCTCCAGTAATATTTAAATGCATTACAATAATAATAATGTCCTTTTAAAACTTGTTAACCATCAGTTAAGTATTCTTCAAAGAAGAATTTTATACAAAAATAAATAAAAAAAATAATGCAAGACTATTTGTAATATTTACATATGGGAGAAAATCTATAAAAAAAAATTTTACAATCTCGGTAACACCTCTCCTTCATGCACACCTGTAGTCGCATTAACAAAAACATCACTATAGTCTGATTAAGTCCTAAAAGGAAAATTTGCTACACGCAAAAAAAAAAAATTTTCATTTTTTTTTTTTTTTTTTTTCATTAATTTTCCTAGCAATGTTTACATATATAAAGAGTTTGACAAAATAATTTGAAAATGGGACATCTTGTTCAGTCAAATCTAATCTTATTTGTATTATTTACATGCAGACTAATCTCCTCATCTTTATCACAATGTTTCGGCTGTTGTGCCCTCCAGCCTTCATCAGGTGTTTGTCAATCTGATTAAACTTCAGCAAGGCCAGATGGCACAACAGCTAAAATGTGATAACAACAACAAATATGAGACCACTAGACTATGTAAATCATCTAAATAGTGTTAACTCCTCATCCCAGGAAATCTAATTGTATTATAATTAGGTAACTTTTGTATTTCACTTTTTAAATGAGTAATTGTCTGTGTACTTTATTTAAAACTATTGTTCTCATCTTGGCTGTTATAGACTGAATGTTTCAACCAAGTACACTCTGGCCATCATCAGGTTTCCATTACTTGGCTGATATCAGCACTGGTTAGGTAGGAATGAACAGTGACTGACATCACGGGGACAAAATAGCATAATATTCAACTGATATTCCATATCAGCCAAATAATGAACACTTTATGGTCAGAGGGTATTCAACTGAAATGTTGTGTCTATAACAGGAGTGACCTTTAGTATGTTGGCTCATGGAAATATGTTGGCTGAGCTTTTTTTTTTTTTTTTTTTTTTTTCCATGAAATTAAATAAGGAAAATTTCAAGCTTTATAATTATTTATTGGGTATGAATTATGATCTCATTGGAGTAAAACGTAAGTTTAATGTGTATGTAAAAAAAAAAAAAATGTTTGTGTAAATTTTGTTCATGTCTTGCATCTTTTAAACATCTGAACTTTATTGTATGTGGCTCTCACATAAAGCAAATTTGACTATTCCTAGAACCTCTATAACAACCAGGCAAGGTGGAAACAATAGTTTTAAGTAATTAAAGTTTATTATTATTATAAGTCTTATAAAACAAATACATTTCGATCATAATGGTAAAGTTAGAATTATTCTGTTGATTTTTGAACGTTGAGCAGTTTTCTTATGTTAGAAAGTAATTTCTCCTGTTGAAATGCTCACCACTCAAATCTCCATTTTCTGCCATACACATTCACTAGCTTGTAATGTAGGTCTGCCTATCAGCTGGATTTTATCAACCATATAAGTGGCTTCTCCTCGTTTGCTCTCTATATAAAGCTTAGAGGAAGAGATTTTTTTTTTTTTTTTTTTTTTTTAAGACCCTCATCTTAAAAGGAAGAATTAAAATGGTTTTAGGATAAAATGTCTGAACTCTTAACATTGAAATCCCTCAAGTAGCACTTGTAATTTGCTTGTTACCATTTCTTACCAAGCTAAAAACAAATTGTTCCTTATTTAACTTGTGGGAATTCTCAGTTATTTTAAACTTTATACTAGAATTATTGTATTCCTTCATCTTTCTTAATTTTTATTTTTATTTTTAAGTACAGTTTAGTCTGAGGTTAGTTACCATAAATTCCTTCAAGCAGATAGGAATTATTTATAATCTTGAATTAAAATAAACTTTTGAGCATTAAAGTGATCAAATAGCATGAATTCAACATATTTGGTGATATATACCTCCACCCTGGACCTCTATTTTAGCAGATAGTATAAAAAAAAAAAATATTGTTGGCTAGGTCGTCAAAGGTTTGTGAGACTTAATCCAGCTTCCGTGTTTGACCCACTTGAAATTTTTGTCTTTATCGCAAATGTATGAAACTTTAATATTTGGGTGGTGGTGCTACCATAGCTGATATTTGGGTGGGTGGGTGTTGGTGGTGGTTTATACCATAGCTGATATTTGGTTGGTGGTGGTAGTAGTACCATAGCTGATATTTGGGTTGATGGTGGTAGTGGTAGTGATACCATAGCTGATCTTTGGGTGGGTGGTGGTGATACTATAGCCGATATTTGGGTGGGTGGTGGTGGTGGCAATACCATTCTTGATGCCGTCAAATATGGTAGGTTTCAAGAAATATTAATTAATGTTAGTGCTTAATTAAAAAAAAAATTGTAATGTATCTTCTATGTGCCATGTCTCCTCAGGATGTGATTGATCATGGCTCTCGACAACTTCCTATCCTTTGTAGCGCTTAGTAATGCTAGTCTTTTTACTATCCCACCCCTCTGTTTCGCCATCCATTTACACAAGCTTATTTGGTAAGTTACTACTTTCCTCTGAGCCTCTTGCCTTAAATGTATCTTGTGTATGTCAAACTTTCAAATTTCTCTTTCCTCATTATGTACTCCAGAAATTTCAGTTATTTCTCTCTGAATTTGCATATAAGTTTCCCTTTTTTTTTTTTTTTTTTTTTTGCATCCATTTTCCTTAAAATTTCCTCATTGCTTATAGCTTCACCTGTGGTATTCTCAGCAGCCTTCTGTAGAACCATATATGAATATACTCATTTAATATTTTTCTTTATTTGCAAATGTGTGAAGCATTTCTCCCTTAAAAGGTACTGTGTGGTATCAAACAGGACAAGTGAGAAATGAATCTTTGCATACATTTAAATTATTAATACCAAATTATAAGTTGTGCATTGAACCTGTTTGAGCGACTGAAACTAAAATTGTCTTGCTAAAGTAATCCACACTAAAGAGACATCAAATTCTGTTTACAATCTCATCAATAGAACTCAGTATGTTTGTTTGTTTATATAAGGATGAAAAATCTTCATTCTCTGTGTATCCTTTTATCTATCACTATTAACTTTTTGCTGCACTAGATTTATCTCCCTTGTACTGGAGGCACTCAGTGTCAATTTTATGGTAATTCCAAAATGTTCCAAGATATTTTTAAAATCAGGAAACAAAGACCAACTCCATGAAAGAATAGAATATTGCAGAAAAAATATTTTTCAAGACTCATCTGTGACAAATTTTTTATTTGTATTAATCATATATATATATATATATATATATATATATATATTTGCATTAGTTTACCAAAATTATTAAAGCCCATATTAGTAGAAAACTTGAATATAGAAAAATATTAAAATGCTTCACTACGTTTCATTCATCAGAATCTAAAGACTAAAATTAAGACATTTTGTCTTTATGATATCTGAAAAACAAAGTATATTTTTGTGTCATTGGTAGTGTATGTAAGGGTGTGGTTTATTACCTCTAGTTTTGGAGTGAAGCAAGGGTTTCTTTTGGTTCTTAGAACTTTTATTGTGGATCTGAATGTTATCACACAATTATGCTGTATCTCGTTTTTTATTAAAAGAAATTTGAGATTCTTAATGTTTGTTATCTTTCCCATATTTGTCTATTAACCCCTTGGAAGCATAATATTAATGTTATATCCAAGAAATATATTATTAGTGGCTCCAGGACAATCATTGCTTTCATCACTATCTATGAATTATCTTGAATTAATTACAATTCACTGCCAAAATAAGAAAACCTTAAACAGAAAGATTTATAGAAAGATACCTTGCTTACAAATAGTTATGGCAATGTGGACAGTACATTTAAATTCAGATTTTTCTCTCTCTCTCTCTCTCTCCCCCTCACCCCACTTAAAATAAGTATTTTGACTGATTAGAAGTAAAACCTGTTTGTGAGAGGAAAATGCCATGTTTCAAGTTTACATCTAAAGGCATGTTTTTTTTTTTTCATTTTTGTTTGTTTTTTTGGGGGGGGGTTTAAAGGCTTTTTTTCTTCTTCCCTGAAAACAATGTGTCTGCTATTTAAATAAGGTTTTCCTCTACTCTCTACATTAAGTCAAGTAGGTGGAATATTCCACTTGTATTTCAAGCAAGGAAGTATTCTTTTGTTTTTTGTTTTTTTTTTTGTTGCTTTTTTGGTTTTTAAGGGTTGCAAAGACAAGGGTTTCTTGAGCCGTCTGCTTACACATTCTGTAAAGCCAATCAGAATCTACAGCAGCCAAGCCAAAAAGGAAACATTGGAAACCTAAGCTTTTAAGTTTCTGTAAATAATTTAGGCATTTCCACATTTCTAGAGTTCTCTTCAAAACTCTGTAGAACAGCACCCCTATACCACTGCAGTTGGTACCACGCATACAGGGGATGTTATTTTAGTGTCCTTTTACTTCATATTTGTTAATGACTAGTCCATCTAAGGTGTTATCATGAGTGCAAAATTGTGTGTAGTTGGAATCTGGAGATAGTGAAAAGTTATCTTCAGTTTATTATTGTTATATTAACGATGATACCCAGGATTTCCCTTGGCTAAGCTCTTTCTGCTTTATTTCACTGCACAACACAGTAAGTACATAGTAAAATTATAAGATTGTCGTAATAAAAACAATTTGGTAAATTCAAACATTTTAATAAGTACTTATTTTACATCTGTAGAAAAAGCAGAGATCAGTTGATTTCCAAGGCAAATTGTTTTGCAAATGTTAACTTTTCCAAATTTTGTAATGAAATTCTTTTTGAAATCTTTCCAACTGATTAGCCATTAACTATATTTTTTTTTTTTTTTTTTTCCTCTTTAAATACTCATAATAGGAGTAGATATATTCACCTATCACCCAGTTCACCCTCCTCTCCAGTATTTTGAACAGGAGTAAAGGCTTATCCCTTGTTTCCTGTTTAGAATTAGGTTTCCAGTTCATTCTAAAGTCTTTTCATTCTCTTTCACTCCCAGTAGCTCCTTGCATCTTTATGGCATTATCACTTTGTATGAGAGGGTCAATTGATTATGAAAAAAAAGGAATAAAAACACCATATAGTATTATCTGAAATTTTTCAATCTTGTATTCTAGATTTAAATGAAAGAAAACTAGTTAAGTGTCTTCTCTCTCTCTCTGCTTTTTTTTTTTTTTTTTTATGAATAATGTACCAGTAGGGATTAAACTATGAGATACCGATCAGCAATATGTTTTATTTTTATTTATTTATTTTTAATACTAGAATTCACTCAGTACTAGTCTCAAAAGCCATTCAAGGTAGATGGTTACTGATAAAATAGTATAAGTTGAATAAGTTGTATGATGAATAAAAGAGATGGTAGGGAGTGAAGATTATGAGGATAAAGTGGCTAGGTAACAACTGACCCTCTGTTATGGAGTAGTTTCACAGTGGAGGCTTGTATTTGTACTAAGTCGGTCCTATAGGTTCGACGTACAAAACGTTAGGAACTTGATATAATAGGTAATGACGCAGAGAAATCTAGTGGTGGTTGCTGATACTTTAGTATCCGACTAACGATCGTCCGGCATCGAATGACTGAGCGACTTAGCGACTGACTCGTTACTACTACTACTACTTATTATAGGTGGGAGAGTCTATTAACTATAGAATAGGTGTGTTCCACTATAACACCCTCTCTGACTTTAAAATTGTAGAATGCGTGGAAGCACTCTCACAGGCAGGGAGTGAGTGAAACTTTCTCCTTACATTTGGAGTATGGGGTGAATGAGGGTGATTCAACTCCATGGAAGTAGCAAGGTGTCCTAGCCATAAAGGTCTGAACTAGTAGCACTAAAGAATGGAGCTCATCTGAACATTTGCCATAGAATAGCAAAAGTAACAACTGGATTAGAAATAAGGTATGAACATTCAGCCAAATTCTTACTTCTTTTTTCTTCCAGAAAGTTTGGTTTGGTTACAAGCTGTAGGAATTCTCAAATCTAAATAGTTTACTTTTATTCTTAATTTTCACTAAATACTAATCATCTTTGATGTTTTATATGTGCTAGTAGAATTAATAGTAATTTTATATTGAATTTAAAGTTATGTGAAACCGTTTCAATTAGTAAGCAAACATGATTTTCAAGTTGAGAAAATACAGCATATATACACACATTCAGTCAGTTATGTGCCATATGTGATACACGTGTTGGCGATCATGTATCTTTTGATACATGACTGACAAGGCAGATTTTTTTTCCCCTGCATTTCTTTCTGCAGTAGACCAGTTGTCATCCAAGGCTTTAGAACCCAGTCTGTCCTGCTATTTAACCATAGCTGGGAGTAAAAGGGTATTAGCATGTAAGTGAATGTAATGGATTTGACTGGAATTCAAACTCGGCTCTCCGATTCCTATAAATAAGTATCAAATACTGGCATTTCACCAAATTACTAAAGATTTATTTCCTGAAGTTGACAAAAAAATTGAATATAATTAAAATGATTAAAAAAAAATATTTTATTGTTATCTCTCCTTAATGGTATTATTGGCATTATTGCCTTGCTTGGGGTGAATTGATTATAAAAAATAAAAAAATAAAATTTAGTTGCTCTCTAGTACCTACAACACACCAATAATATATACATACATAATTAACTGCTATTAAAATGTATTTGATTTAAGAAACATAATAAAGAAATCAAATCCTACTTTATTTACAGGGATTAGCAGTAATCTATCTGGTCCTTTTCACAAATATGGGGATTGTTTTGATTAGATAAGTTATTATGACAAAAGAAAACTTTATTTTAAAGTATGAAAGGCCTTTTTAGTGAGTGACCAGTCTGGTTCTTGCAAAATGTGCATTAACATATGTTTCTTTTCTTTGTCTGCCTCCCTTTTTACTCCTTTTCCTCATGCCTTGTTCTTTCTTTTTTCAAGGAATGTGAACTGGCTTTATATATATATATATATATATATATATATATATATATATATATATATATATATATATATATATATAAAATGTGCGTGTTTAAAAAAAATCTTATTGGGATCCCTATTTTGTTTTATTTCCATTCTATGCCTTAAAGGCTTATTAAAAAAAAAAAAAAGTGAAGGCAGCTGGTAAATGACTCTTTTGTACCTTCAAACCAGCCACCTGGCCAGGATGTATTCAATACCAAAACACAAAAAAATAGCTCAAACTATATCTTTATTTAGTGTGATTTGTATAGTTTAAACCTTTTACACTAGTGTGATAATTTTTATTAAAAAGAGAAAAAGAAAGCACATAACATTTATTTCAGATAATATCTTATTTCCCATGAGTTTACCTGTACTATCAAAGAGTGACAACACTAAATAATTTTGCAATTACATTGGATATATTTTTTGCAAGACTAATCTAAGATCTATATCTACATAAATTTCTTGTCACATGTAAGAAAGCATTCAGCTTTTTATATCATTAAAAGTAAAAGAACACACGCACTATATATATATATATATATATATATATATATATATATATATATATATATATATATATGGTAAAGTTGTTCCAATGAGAATTAGGTGTATATTCTAAAGAAAAGAGAAGCCACAAATGTTTTTGGTTATAATGTGTATTTTTTTTTTTTTTTTTTTTAAATATATATACTTTATTTCTCCATATTTTTTGCCTGTGAGAACCATCCTTTTGAAACCAAATTCCTACTGTTTCTACCTTCCATTGTTCTTTTCCCTTGTATTTGTCTACAGGAACTTCCCAAAGTGTAATTCAGTGTGACATTTATATATATATATATATATATATATATATATATATATATATTATATATATATATATTTTTAGGCAGCAATCCTTCTGTCATGCAAATTTCATTGAATATGACAGACAAGGTGTTTTGATTTAGTTTTATTTTTTTTTATTTTTTTTTTTTTTAATACAGTTTCTCACGTGAATTAATAATTTTTTTCTTTTCGGATGATAAATTATATAAAAACTGTCCAATTGTTTTTTTTTTTTTTTTTTTTTTTTCTATCCAAGTGCTATTCATAACATACTTCTTAATAACACAAATATAAGAGCAAAAAAAAGGCTACAACTAATGGAAGCCTCATTAATAAAAACCAGAAAAGAAACTACTTAATAATATCAACTTTGAACATACACATTATCTTGACTGTTTTTAAAATGAAAACCTTATACAAATACATACATACAACAATCTATTTCTTGTTAACAGTTAATCTATTTCAACCTTGAAAATGGCTAAATTTAGAGCAGAAAGTGCTTGGATAAAAAGAAAAATTGAACAGTTTTTTTTATGTGTGTGTGTGTGAAAGAGAGACAATAGGATAAAAATAAAATTTTGAATTTATTTGCACTCTTCCTGGATGAATAGATACCATTTGTGAAACTTTGAGTTGGGAAGATAAGTTTTGAATATTCTACTTCTTTCCTATTAATGCTCTATTTTTTTAATATTGAGCACTTACAGAAACTGCTTGCTTTAAAAAGCATTATGCCTTTTATTGGGGGGGGTGCAATCTTTGTTATGAAAGGTAGCAGCCAAATAGTCAGTAAGTAAATGACAAGATGAAAAAGGAAAGAAAAAAAATCTTCCTAGAAAGAACTTCTTCAGACTAAATGGCACAGAATAGATCAGTCAGAATATTATTATATTTTTTCCATCTACTTACCTTCTATTTGTTAGTTATATACCTTACCTTTCATATCACAATATGAGTGTGTGTGTGTTGTTCAGATCCAGGTAAAAGTTGGGATTATCAATTTTTCTAGGCAAGTAAGCCCTTGCTCTTGGGAAGATTGGTATGTCTTCATTTCACTTAGCCCTGTATTGTACTAGCAAAGCTTAATAAATATTCAAGCATCCTTGTCATGCCCTTTGCACTATACTCACTTCCACATTACATATGCACAATTTTTAACAGTAAGTAACTGCAGATTAAATTCACTCATGGTAAATATATTTCAGAAATCTTTGACTTAAATTTAATGGCCTTAGTCAAGGCAGAAAGGTTTCCTATTAATTTCTTTTTCATTTACTTTTTAATAAGGGTCAGTGCTTTGTTTCATTTTTGTTTTTTTTTTAATTAGTCAATGCTTGCCGCTATACTGTCTTTCACATATATATCATTCAATATTAGCCAAACTGACCAACTACAACTCATAAAAGCCCAATACAAGCCTGGGGTTTTAATAATCTTTCTCGATATACAATAAATGAGAGATGTCTTAAAATGGTAATAATAATATTAGCCATTTCCTTATAAGGAAACATTTAGAATTCCTTGTCTGAGCAGCCAGTACTAATTTTAGTTGAAATTTATAATTTTTTTTCCTGTTAAAATAGGGTTATCAAGTCTGTTACCCCTCTTTTCAGTATTGATGGGGGGCTTCCTTCCTAGCCTTTTGTTTCAAGTAGTGTGGAATATCAACATCTTGATTGTTGTTGTTCTCTTAGAATTAATCTATTCAATTTACGTGTTGCTATTGTTTAAACAATTTAAATCATTTAAAGGGTCAAAATCTGTAAAATTAATAAAGTGGGTCGTTTTGTGAGTTAGAACTTTTTTTTTTTTTTTTTTTAATTAAAAGCCCCCTATTAGTGTAAGTGTAAGAATGCTTGCCCTAACTGTCATTTTTTCCTTCCTCTATACAACCAGTATTTGTTTGTCCTTAACCTGATAGAATTCATTGGGGCAACATCAAAGGTTGCAATTGTATACATTCTTTTGCCATTGAAAATTGCCTAAAGGTTAATTCCTTTCTCTCTTTTATGCAAAAACATTTGAAGATTGTTATAATAAATTCTGGTCAGGCTTGTTTTCAGATTTGTTTTAATATATTGTTTTTTTTTGTTTTTTTTAAATTCATGGTATATTACTTTGCCTTTATTTTTATACACACATATATAAGAATTGTGGGCACTACATAGTTTTAGGGAAAACCATGGGCACCTCATGATAACTGTCTGGTTTAGGGTTTATCTTGGCTCTGCTTAATAATTAGACATATTTTTGATGTAAAGTAATAAAAATTTAAAATCTTTAATTAGTTTTACATACAAAATGTTACTTTCCTAACATTATCCAAGTCTTTATTTGTAAGTTTCATTCTACAAATATATATAGTATTGCACATTGGGTACTGATGTTAATAAAACAGTGTTCAGTGTATATTAATAGAGCTAAATTTTATACTAATAAATATACATTTTTTCCTCACATGCACAATGCAGTCATCTGCATCTGACAATTGTATTTAGCATGACACATATGTGCTACTGGTGAGAGGAGATATATATTGTGTGTATATATAATAATATAGTTTTAAGGTATGCTATATTTATGGATAAGTGCTCAATATCAGGGATAGAGCACATGTAAATATAAAAATGGATTCTGAAATGAGCACTGAATGGCAGCAGTCTTTCATGCTTACACTCAATCTTCAGGTCTGAAGATTGCAATCGAGAATGGAACAAATCGTCACCACTCTGTGTTAGCCTAAGTGTCTTCTATGAGAGTGTTGAAAAGTTTTCAGATTGCAATTCCAAAATAAATTCTTTAGTCAGGTTTTAGCAAAGTGGATTAGGTCAAAAAATACTTTAGCACCCAGTATGTGTGTTATATATTATACTCTTATCCTGTATTTACCTTTTGCCTCACAGTGGTAGAATCTGACACATGGTTAGTTTCCTGCCAGTTGTGTATATGCCCAATTCTTCAAACCCCTCTCACAGACCTCAGTGTATCTCAATACATTTAGACAGAAAATTTTTGTACGTATTTTGGTACATGTTTACTGAAATAATAATTTTTTTTTCTTTTTAAATTTTTATTCTTTGCCAAGCCAAATAAAGGAAATTTCAATGTAAGCACTCGGTGGGGTTCTTTTTTTTTTTTTTTTTTTTTTTTTTTTGTAAAAGAGTTGAGGCCAAACTGGGTGGCACCATAACAAACACCATTCTGATGTATATTTCAACCAGTTTCAAGAACTGTTCTGATGACAGCCATATGCATAACTGTTTGCATTGCTAGAAACAGCCAGAAAATAGTGGCATTTTACTCACTGTCATGGTGAAACGAAATGAGAGACACTCATTTGTTACATTTTTAATTTCTGTTAAGATTGGGGGGGAAAAAAAACAAAAAAAAAAATCAAAAGTTGAAGTGAACCAAAAACTTGATCGAAATAATAAAATTTATCTTGGTACCAGGAAATTTGTACATTGGTACTTAGTCAAAATAGGTGAAGCACTATGCAATGACACTATTTTAGTACACAGTAACAGAAATTTCACAATTAAACTGATACCAACCACTGGATATGAGTTGGGTACTTTGTTTGGTACCCTCTCACTAAGCAAGCTTAAATGGTTGTCCCAAGTAAACCAGCTGTATATTTATTTTTTTTATTTTTTTTTAACTTTTCATCCAATATAAGGTCCAAGAGCCACTCAGAGTAGGTTACTTAAGGTTAACATTATAGTGACTGGAGAGGCATCCCTTTGTAAGAATTCCACAAAGCTGTCAAAATGGAACCTCCTTCTTATTAATGGAATACAAAGGGAATAATGGCATGAAGATGATTCAACCTTGTATAATGTGGTATATTTTGTCTTAATTCTTCTTTTAAATGTTCTCTTTTATTAATATGGGGGGGGGGGCTTGTATTCTTTAACACTCAGTAATCCTTTGTATTTTAGTGGCTTTATTGCCTTGCATGAAATGAATAAAAAAAAAAAATAAATAAAAATATCAGGTCCCAGTGGCAAAGGTCTAAACTGGCTGAATTAAGGAATATAACTCATCTGAACATTTGCCGTGTTGAAAATGGGAATACAACCAATTAAAAATATGGGTAGTGTTTCACTAAAATAACCACAAAATATTTTAGTACAGGTTACAAATAAAAAAAAAAAAACAAATTTCCACACTGGGTGGTGGTATCATGAAATTTCTTTGAAAGTTCTATGGTATTCTTGGATTTTGGTACCAAACCCACCTGCCTACTAAATGGAAGAACAGTCGTAGGAAAACTATTGTGTCCAACTGTTTTGAAGTTCAACACTTGAAGTTCTGACTTTTTAATAGTCTGAACATCTGTTATCAGTGGGAAATGTGCAATTTGTTCAACCATGAAACTGGTCCACATCTGAATAATTCATGAAATGTTTTCTGCTTCACATATCTTTATGTATTTACATGTTTATTCAGTTTCTAAAAGAAAATTGTCGGTCATAAAGTGAACTTTTATTTTTTTTAACTTTATTACAATGTATTCTAAATATGCCTGAATTGAAGAATTTAAAAAAAAAAGCAAAAAAAAAACTTTAATTTCTTTTAAAATGTAAATCTTCAATATACCATATTTTCTTGTGTAAAATATGACCCAGTGTTTCTGAAGTTAAAAACCAGGAATAAATTCTTGAGTATAATACAACTCCATAGTATAGTCATCTCTGTAAATTTTTTTTTAAATAATTTGTACCCATTAAAATATCAGTGTCATACATATATTTCATTAAAATATTTAATTTTTCACAATCAAGAATAGAAATGAACCAACGGTTTAGCTATTACATGTTACTTCTAATTTCCATTTCAAGACTTATTTACAAAATTTTTTTTTTTTGTGCTTAGTGTATTTTGCAGTCTTGATGTTTCAAATAAGGTTACCCCCCCCCATTTTTAGCCTTTAATTTTCATTCAAAATTTCTCATATTATGCATCAGAAAATATGGTATTCATTATTATTTATATTAAAAACTTTTGGATATTTTGTATTGACAATCCTTGAAATTGTCTTTCAGGCATCCAAATAATGCTTTTTCATTTATTCTCCTTGTCCTTGAACTTTTGCCTTGAATTTTTTTTTTATAACTGTTTATGGCTTTAGGTAAGTTGATATGATCTTGAGCTAATTTAACTCTAGACTGCCTGAACATTATTTTGTGGCATAAACTACACCTTCCAAAACACTTTGAATCATGACTCCTTTTACATAAAAGAAATTTGTTGCAAGCTCCCACTCACACCCTAGTTTGGTAAGAGATTTGGGGCCTCTCTTTGCCTTTGAGACCTCACACATTTCTGATAAAATCAACCATTGGCAATTTTTGTGGGTACAGAAGATTAAACTCTACTTTAGAAAACAGCTTAAAATTTTTTTCCATCAGTAAGAAATACCAGCCATTAGAAAATTCTTTTTTTTAAAGAAATATCTTAAACTGCATATTTATTCTTTCGATGAGGAGTAAATTGAGTATAATTTTTAATTTGCAAAATGTCATTTTAACAAAATACAATTTTTTGGCTTGGTTAATACTAAACTTTAAATTTGAATTTTAGATTTCAAATGTACAATTGTAGTCGTAGTATAATAATAAAAATTGCAATAGCCAGTAAATAAGTATCCTAAAGCTAAAACATAAAAAAAAAACAATTGCACTCATGATCCACCCACCTTGAATTTTTTACAAAAGCCAGCCACAACCCTTACTTTAAGAGTGCTTAGTATTAATAACTAAATATTTGATTTCTGGTCATAGACAAAAGATTTCAACTTTAGTCTAGCTTGCACTTTAATCAAGAACTTATTAATTTCTATATAAAGTTTCTTAAATTTTCATTTGAATAAAAAATGTATGATTATTCAGTATTTTAAAGTTGTTTTTTTTTTTTTTTTTTTTTTTTTCCATGTTCTTTTTTAGACTTTAGATTGTTAATATAGACTGAGTAAATATTACAAACGAAACTCAACCTTAATTTCAATTAAAGATCTAATTAAGAGATCTTTTTAAATACTGTATGAGTAGAACATAAAGATGGTATTTTCTGATGTAAGTGCTTTACTTATTACAGTCATTTTTATATTGTGCTGTTAATCACATAAGGACAAAAATAATTAAGAAAAAAAAAAGGCTGCAGCCACAATTGAAACATTTTTTTTCCTGTCTGGGATGAGTAGAGGCAGACAAGATATCCAGTAGGAGTTGGGCCTTCTAAATTGGAGTTACTGGTTACCTATTGATTTCATTACTTTTAATTTGTAATGATTTCCTAAGAAAAAAAAAAAGTGCCTTTGTCTGTATTAAGTATAAAATTACTTGTATCATTGTTAGCATCATTGACATTCCACTGTTTTCTTTGAAAGTTGAAAGATAATTATACAAGTTAGCCAGATTTGCTTTTTCCTGGGTAGCTGACCTATTTACTAAGTTTAGATTGATCTATTTCCAGGTAAGAAGTATGGGAATGTGTAGTGAGGATCAAACTCCTTACAGTACTAATAGTTGAAGAGATGACCTTTCTTGCCACTACTACATGACAAAGTGCTCTTATTTGTTCTGCTTAGCTTCGTCTATCTTAAGGTGAAAAGTACATAGTGAAGATCACTTAGACAATACTAAGGGTTTGAGGGACTAGCTCAATAGCCGGTACCCATTAACAAGGTACCAATAACATCTTGTATAAAAGCCAGTGTTGTTTTTGCATGTTGGCTTCGTAACAGTAAAACAAAAATTGATAGATAAAAAAAATTAAATGAACATTGTCT
Organism: Acanthosepion pharaonis; assembly: GCA_903632075.3. NCBI lineage: Eukaryota > Metazoa > Mollusca > Cephalopoda > Sepiida > Sepiidae > Acanthosepion > Acanthosepion pharaonis. The sequence continues at coordinate 263,187 of CAHIKZ030000382.1, read as the reverse complement.
TGATTCAAACATCCAACCTTATAGTAAACAAGCAAGTGCCATACCAATAAGCCAACATTCTGCTGCTGAAATATTTGGGCAAAATTAGCTTTGGAATGCTGATGTAGATTTTTTTTAACTTTTGAATTTCTGTCTGAAATTCTGTGATGAAGAGTTATCATTATTTACAATACTTACATGCAGACTATTGTCCTCACCTTTTGTTTTTGTTATCATGACATTTCAGCCCTCCAGCCTTCATTAAATATGTTAATCTGGGTAACCAACAGCAAATTCTGATCTCAAGCATTTATTTAATCTATGGGACAGTCTACTCTGTAGAGTAAATAAAGGATTCAGTTTGGGGTTCCCTGTAGTTTCCCTGATGAAAGCTGGTGGGCACAAAGAGCTAAAACATTCTGATAAAAACAACATAGATGGGAACAATAGTTAACATGTAAGTAATGAAAATAATGATTTGATCTACTGATATTTATTTCTTTTTTTCAAATAATACTGATATTTTAAACTCCTTTTAAAACAGAGAAAACGATATTTAACATTGTTTAATTTTCTACATTTTTTTTATTTTAACAAAATGGTTATGTGAATAAGCTTTTTTCTTTCTTTTTTTCATAAATGTAAAATATTTCTGCTTTTATCCAAGGATTTCTTACTAAAAATAGCTGGAACGGGGGTATGAAAATCCAGGAAAAATTTAACTCAAATTTTTTATTTTATTTCTTTTACATGTAAAAAAAAAAAAAAAACCTGTTTGTTTATTTAAAATCATCTAGAAATCAGTGAACTTTTTTTTTTTTTTTTTTTTTTTAAACTTGTTCTTATAAACTCCATTTTATATCCACAGAGTTGGTGTTCTGTCAGTTAAGCATTTAAGTTAGTTCCAGATATATCTCTTATCTGGATATTTTTTGATGAGAAGAAATGAAAGCCAATATCAGGCATTAAATATTATTCTTAGTGCCACATAAAACTTGTGCAACATATCTTCTATTGGAGAATTGTCAGTGCTAGAGGCCAAAGTGTAGATAATGCATGAACCATGGTTATGCAATTTGGACAAAGATTGAAGTGAATCTATTGAACTGAAATCATTCATCGCCCAAACAGTGTCTACAAGGAATACATGTCTTCTGTCAAAAGACAGGTTTGTGTTTCTCCTGCCATCTTTCTTGAACTGGCCAGCAAAGCACTTTTTCTCTCTTGAGAAAAAGCACATTAGTAAGTCCATAGCCTAATGATAAAAAAGCACTTGTTTTATGCACTATAAATAATTAATTCATCATGAATTGCAAAGGAACATAGTATTATACAATGAAAATTTCAGATCGAAATTCAGCTAATAATTGTAAGGCTACAGATTTATTACCCTCACATATAAAGCTTAATTATACAATGTAATTCTTGGAATGGCACATTTTGCTTACCTAGTCATTATTGTTGTTGCCTTCAAAGTATACAGATTGTGTATCTATGCAAATGAGTAAATGATGGAAGTATTCTTGGAACTTGCTGGAAGCATTCTTGGAAATTGTTTACCAGAATACCTTTCAGCGATGTAATTATGTGTTGCTGGAGTTAGCAAATCTTTCTTTAAGAACAATTTTCAATTTTGGAAATGGCCAAAAATGGTGGGGCAGCTGATATCTGGTGAATAAAGCATTTTTCTGGCGGAAAAAAAAATTGTTTTAGTTTTTGCAATTTATCATTATTACTGGTGACAGGTAAATAACTTGGATACAAAGAATCTTTTTTTTTTTTTTTTTTTTTTACCTCCACTTCTAAGGGGTGATATTTAGCTTACATAGAATTGCTTGTTAATATTTCACCTGTCAAATTCTGCATTCTCAAGCAAGAAATGAATACCTCTGACTCTTGTGCATGTGTGTGAGATACAATATTATTATTCATGTAAAGTTTCACCTCTTGCAACAAAAATTCTTCTGAAAGATTTTGCATTTATCCTTTCCATCTGAAAATGTTTTTTTTTTCTTTTATCCAAAAATTTGTGATAAATTTTATTTCTATTTTTAAATAAAGTGTTTAAACCATTGCAGGATGCTTCTAATCTTTTCTGCCACGTCTTTGTCTAAGTGTTTATAAAGTCGCATGTTTTTAATGACAATCTTAATATTTTCTGATGTTTGATTTATATTGACAGAGAAAACCTTGTATAGTAAACTACTTTTTCTACTGTTTAAATTAGGAGTCCTTTTTTTACCCTTTTTGTATTTTCTTTACAAGTATCTGAATTTTTACTAAATCGCTTACATTTTGACTTTTGTAGGTTCATAGTCCAACTCTCCATGGCTTGATCAATATAGATGATAACCAAGAAAACCTGGTGAGTCCTTCCTTTCTCTTGATTTTTTATTTTATTTTTTTCTTTAAATGTCATGTGGGTTTTAAAATTTTTTTAAATGATATATAACTTCCTGATTCTTGTTAAATATAAACATGTAATAATTGTAAATTAGAGAATTAAAAAAATAAGTTCTCATATATGTATGTTATCCACAGACAGTTTCACTGTATCACAGCTCTTCAGTGTGACTAGATGTCTGATTGCTTCGAGCCAGGATTAAAACCTGACTGATTTAACATAAGTCAGATATCTTACCTCTAGGCAATCATTGCACGACAGAAAGGATGGGAATTTTAATGATTTTCTCTATATGAAATACACCAGCGGCTCAATTCAATTTACTTAAAGAGTAATGCTTAATAGCAGGAGATGCTGTTTTTTAAAAACCCCTTTCCCTAGAGAGCTCACTCTGATTTCCAGGAGCATATATATAATCATCCACAGACAGGCTGTTTTGCTGTATCACAGCTCCTCAGTGTGGCTAGATGTCCGATTGCTTCAAGCCAGGATCGGAACATATATAAAACACAGAAGTAACTCTCAAATGAATCTACTTAAGAAGTTGGAGGAAATCTCAATACTGCAATTGGAGAGAGAGTAAGTATATATAACATCATGAAATTCTGGTTTAATTTAAGAATGTGTGCATAGCATGCAAGAAACTTAGTTGTGATCAGTTGGATCACTGTTCTTACGATTATTGAAAGTGAAATAATATTGGTTTGCAATAAATCAGCAAATCTCATACAGCCTGTCATATCTAGAATTGCAAATGATGTTCATAGGCTAGTGAAAACTGTAGCAAATGTTTTGACCCCACTTCCTGGAACAATTAATCCTTCACAAATGAAAAATTTCAGCAGCCTTGTCAAGTCTAAAAGACATAAATATGGTAGATTAACTCATGCCTAGTTTATAATTTGACCCCCCTCCCCCCCATACACTAATGCACTGGTTAAGAAATGACTAAATCTTATAAGAAATCATATATGGTGCAATAAAAAAAAAAAAAATCTCTATACTGAGAGACAAAATTATAAAGATTTGCCAATATGTTTAATACTTGAAATGTTATTTTTAGTGGATACCCATATTTGAGTAGACTCTTTTTAGTTTAAACTGTTTATTTCATGTGCAAGCCACTAGACAAAATAAACACCATTTAAAATAAGTGTAACATCTACTCAAATATGGCTATCCACTAAAAATTTGAAGAAATAAAAATGTCAGATTAAAAATAAAACAAAATGAATTCTTTTGCTAATTTTTTTTTCTTTTAAGAATTTAAATCCTGTCAACTGATCATTGTTTTTCTTGGTGTTTTTATGACTTTTTATACTTTTTTTAATATTGTCCCCCAAGCAAGGCAATAAAGCCACTAAGACACAAAGGGTTACTGAATGTTAGAGAATCTTAGAAAAAATACTATTAAGGAGAGGGGACAATAAAAAAAAAAAGAATTAAGATAACAAATGGCATTTTAACTTTTTGAAGATCAAAGTTGACTGGGGAAACAAACTGGAAAAGAGTTCCACAAGTGATAAGTGCGAAAAAAAAAAAAAAAAACTGTTATCCTAGAACTTAGTTACATCTTGCCATTTCAACTGTAAAATTACGAGACCTTGCTGTTAATCTAGTACTGTGCTTAAATTCTTAAGGTCTAGGCATCAAAGAGAAAAGTTCATCAGAATAATTACCATGAAAGTATTTATAGAAAAGACACAGAAAAATATATAGAAATATAAAAACTACATAGAAAAAGCATTTTATTTTTTTTCAAAAGAAAAAAAGAAAAAAAAATGGTTTGGAATAGTGGGCAGCTATTCCCTATCTGCTGGGCAGTATTTTTAGTATGTGTCAAAGATGAGCTTACTATGAGAGGATACTTTGTCCTTTACATGAATTATTTGGGTCAAATGAGAAAGTCACATCTTCAAAACATTAAACAAAAGCAGCATTGATTGTATAAAGAAAACATTTCTTTGTGATAATACATGTCAAAAGATTTTGGGGTAAAAGGTGGTGATTAAGATCAGCCTGTAAGATTTGACAGCAATCTTGAAGAAAGCAATATTGTCTACCCCACCCAACTAATATATATATATATATATATATATATATATATATATATATATATATATATATAAAGAGAGAATTGAGTAACTTGTTCTTTGAACTGCCTTAAGATAGTCATATAACAAATTGGGAGTCCACTTGAAACTTTGTGGAAGTCAGCAATATTAGTTTTTTTTTTCTTTCTATAAGCCAGTTTTTACAAATATATATAATTTTGTTTCCCTGTAAATAAATGGAATGATCTACAATCACAACAGTATTGAATGAATAGCCACATTTAAATATTACAATGGTTGGTTTTCAATTTGCACCTGCTAATTGCATCATACATACTCAGTTGGGCTACCAATGAGAAACTGTGTGTGTGTGTATATATATATATATATATATATATATATATATATATATACACACACACAAAATAAAAAATGTATTTTCCCACAGTTAGGAAAAAGATCGATATTCTTCATTAGTTCCTTGGGGGGTTTTGAACACCTTACAATATGCTTTTACCTTTATCTGTGGCAAATCAAATTTTTATGCTAAGGGAAGTGACTTTTTTTTTTTTAATGTTCACCCTGTACGAGGCTCAATACCAACTCTAGGTAAAGGATTACCAAGTAAGAGGCACAGTTTAAGTATATCTGGGGAACATAACGGTTAACCCTAAACTTGAATAGGTTAAGATAGCAATGAAATCCTCTTGGGAGTCAGTTTCACAACCAAGAATTTGAGATTTGTCATATTTCTGTAAATTGCATGCAATTTTATTTGTTTACTGAAAATAAAATAGTCTGTTTTTACATATTTGTATTTTTTTCTAAACTTAGATTCATTTTGTAATGTTGGCCTTTTAATTTGGAAATATTTTGTACTAAAACAAATTATGTAGCTTTTTTTTTTTTTTTTAACACTTTGTGTTCTTAAAGCACATTTCTGAAAAAAAAAAATTTTTTTTAACTTGTATTTTGGTGAAAAAGGAGTAGGTGATTTTTTTTCTTTTTTTTTTTTATATATATATGGAAACACAGGAATAGGCAAACTTTTTATCACCTTATTTTCATTTTGCTTTGTTTGATGTTTATGTAAGCATAGTTTTTAGTACATATAGCTCAAAGAGAAATTAATGCATAGCATAAAGGTCATTGGCATCGAAAGTGGGGGTGGAGTTGTATAATAGGTACTGAGTTCAGAAATAATCCTCTTCCCCCCCCCCCAAATACCACTATAGATTAAGCACACCAAATCAATATCAGTTTTTTAAAAAATGAAGAAAAAAAAAATTAGAAAAGTTAATAGGGGTGTCTTGTTTGCTATGTTAATTCAATGTAGACATGCTTTCTGAAAATATAAAAAGAAATAAGGAATTTTTTAGAATGGCTACTTGGGGAGACCAGTTTGCTATGTAAATTCATTGTAGACACGAATCCTGAAGGAGTGTGTGTGTCTGTCTGTTTGGTGTGTGTGTCTGTCTGCGCGGTGTGTGTGTGTTTGGTGTGTGTCTGTCTGCGCGGTGTGTGTGTGTTTGGTGTGTGTCTGTCTGCGCTGTGTGTGTGTTTGGTGTGTGTCTGTCTGCGCGGTGTGTGTTTGGTGTGTGTCTGTCTTGTGTGTGTGTTTTTGGTGTGTGTGTCTGTCTGCTGCGGTGTGTGTGTGTTTGGTGTGTGTCTGTCTCATGGTGTGTGTCTGTCTCTTGCGTGTGTGTGTGTGTTTGGTGTGTGTCTGTCTGCGGTGTTGTGTTTTGGTGTGTGTCTGTCTTTGTGAGGGTTTGGTGTTTTGTTTTAAACTTTGTGAGGGAAATTGTAAACTGGAATGCTTCAATAAGTAATATTAAAAAAAAAAAAAAAACCTTGTTAAGAAATCATGTTCAGTAAGCATATTTGTTTTGGCTTCCATAGAGTGCATCGGTTGACAATGAATTTATATATAGTGAAATAAACTACCTATTAAGTTCCATGAAATTTAGTAAAACCAAAATGTCTTCATTATCTGGAGTGCTTTATCTATAGTGATTAGAGAGCAAAAAAATAAATAACTGTTTCTTGTTGTCGTGCCTATTGTACAACTCAAAATGAGATCAAGGTTTAAGTGATTGATGCTGTTATGTTCACTTTCACACAAATACTCTTGGAAAAGGTATGAATATCTTCTACCAGTACTAGGTAAAACAGCAGGGTAGACTTGGCTCTCTAGTTTTGGGTGGACCCTATTCTAAAAATAGTGGTGGGGATTCTGTATTCCAGAAAATGAAAAAGGCAATAGGAAACTTACTCTCTTAAGATTGTATAGTAATTCATGAATAATGAATAAAAGAAATCAGAAGAGCCATGATTGCTTATGTCCTGAAGGGACCAACCAATAAAAATATGAAATTAAACAAAGTTTAGTATCGGTCATAATCATGTTGATTTTATTTATAAGATGAAACACATTATCATTATGATGATCATTATTAGATAAAGCATCAGATCAACTATTATTATTATTATTTTGTCCTTCTTTGGAACCAGTGCCAGTTGGCATGAACAGTATTCTGGATAATCACTCTCCACTGGGAACGTCCATGCTTGTTGAAATCTATTGTGTTCTTGTTTTTACAGACATAGTATCTGCACTCCATATCTAACTTTATACAGTTTCAGGTGGCTGGGTTTTATATTCAGTTGTCCTTCTCCTAGACTGGTTGCCAACTATGGATTTAGAAACCAGTCTGCTCTGCTATTTACACCAGAGTTGGGGGGAGAAGAGATTAATTAATACGTTTCCTAATTGTATTTGTGAAAAAGTGAATTTAATGATCTTTACTAGAATTTGAACCTGGCTTGCCAATTTTCTTTTTCTAAACTGCTAACCATTACACTACCTACATATCTGCTATTACTCTTATTAGAGCAATTATTCATTTTTGGCTGGTATTTCTTTGCTCATTATTTTAATTTTATTTGCTTTTCCAATTCATGCTTCTTATTCAGTCATAACTGCCAATCTGAATAGTGAGCTGTGAAAAACAACTAGAATTAAGATGAAAGAAATGCTATTCAATAAATATTAATGATTGACAATGGTTCATCTAATAAGTAAAATCAAAATCATGTATTCAGACAATCTTGCAGTGAAAAGGAAAATAATTTTTCAAAAAAAAAATTTTTTTGCTTTAGCAAAAGAACATTGATCAGATGTAAGTTATTTCTTAAAAACTGCATTTATAAATTGAATGAAAATTGGAAAATTTTCTTTTCCTTTCTCTTACATACATTTCTTTGCACACTTTTGCCTTAAAGACATTTTAATGATTTTTTTTTTTTTTTTTTTTTTTTTTTTAACCTAAAACTTTTAGTTTGCTAAGACTGTCTTCAAGATGACAATTTAAAATCTAATTTGTCTAATTTTATTGGCCCTTGTCAAGGATGATAATGATAATAACAGCTTTTTGCTGCTGCTACTACTACTGCAGCTAGGGCATTATTTTATTTTTTCTCCCCCCTTTTCCTCTCTCTCCCCCCTTTTCCTCTCTCTCCCCTTTTCCTCTCTCTCCCCCTTTTCCTCTCCCCCCTTTTCCCCCCCTTTCCTCTCTCCCCCCTTTCCTCTCTCCCCTTTTCCTCTCCTCCCCCCCCCTTTTCCTTTTCTCTCCCCTCTCCCCCCCCCCCTTTCTCTCTTTCTTTCTTCCCCCCTATGTTTTTTTTCCTTCTTCCCTTTTGCCCAAATGTTAACTCACCCATTCTTGGCATACAAGTGATAAGACATTAAAATATCTGTTCATGGGCCTTAAGAAGAGCAATAAGTGTTTCCTTGACTTTCACAAAAGCATTAGGGCTAGGAGGCTATAATTGGCCTTTGGGCCAAGAGTCTATTGTAAACAGTGATGTAAAGAATGAATAGCAAAGACAATGTACACCTGTTTAATTGTTGTGTATTTAGGACAAAACATTATATATATATATATATATATATATATATGTGTTTACACCTGAAGCAATGCGAGATGAAATTTCCATTTATGAAAAGGTACTTTGACAAAAGGTTGAGTGGTGAACTAACCCACATCTCCTGTGGCTACCTCTCTCTGTTTACTATAAACCTGTTTATTTCAGTTGTAGTTCTTAAGTACATGATGACAATGAACAATAGTTTAATTGATAAGAGACCCACAGGATAAATGCACAGAAAAAATAATCTTTTATAGGTTTCCTTTTTCTTTCCTCTCCCCTTGAGTTTTTGCTTTTTGTCTTATTTGCAAAACATTTTCTTGGTTTTTATATTACAACGTTGAAAATTGAACTTTTTTCCTTTTTGTATTGGTGAGAGGATTGAGATTTTATGATTCTCTAAAACTTGCATAGGGGCTTTTCCGATTTCCAATTCTTTATTGTTTATGACTTTACAACTGGGAAGAAATATTGCATTTTTGAGAGTGAATAAGAATATATTCAAATGTACTAAAGTTAAATTTTAGCCAACATCAAAGAAATAATTCTCAATTGAGTATTATTTTTATTTTAAATTTTTAATCTAACTTAAATCAACACATGAGAAATTAAGAAGTTTTAAAGAAAATGAAAGTTTAACAGTCACAGGACATTGAAAGCAGAAGAGTCAGGTGGAAAACTTAATGAGTTTGTGTGAATGACTGGTGGAGCAAGGATATGAAGTTGTGGAGGGCCATTATCATCTACCTTCTGAAAGGACACAGAATATAAGACATAAATGACCTTACACCCAAAAACTTTCTTTTTTTTTTTTAAATATTAGGAATTGCTGAAAAGTTCTTTGCCTGACCCAATTCCCCAAATCGGTACATTTTGTTTTTTTTTTTTGTTTCATCAATTCAACCCAAACAAGGCAATGACACCACTAAGGCACAAGGGACTACTGGAAATGAGAGAAGGAAGAGAGTTTAGAATGGATCAGAAACCGAATTCTAAACGGGGAATCAAGGGATCAACCTCTACTCAGTCTGGGGTAGAATGTGAATTGGATATAGGTGAAGCTTTGTCTATAAAATACTGGATTTGCAGAGTGGTTTAAGCTTAGATCTTTTCAGCACTGTGGATTCATTATAAAATGTAATAATGTGCTCCTGTGGTTTAAACTAGAACAACTGCCTGCCTTCCATATTTCACTTGTGTTTGTGACTCTGACTTTTATCAATATTACTATCATAAAGAGCTTAGCTTAAGTATTTTCCAGCTTAAAGTGGAACCCATTGCTTATGTAATAAGTGATAATACACTAAGTTGACCAGAAAGATATTCTTGTTTTTATATATATATATATATATATATATATATATATATATATAGTCATCCACAGACAGACAGTTTAGCTGTATGACAGCTCCTCAGTGTGATTGCTTCAAGCCGGGATTTAAACCCAACTGATTTGATATCAGTCAGATCTCTTACCTCTAGGACATCATCACAGGGAAGAAAGGGAATTTTAACATTTTTTTTTCTCTATATGAAATATACCAGCCGCTCATAGAACTTAATTCAATTTTACTTGAAGAGTAACACTTTAATAATAAGTTTAATAAGTTTCCCTTTTGTCTTGTGTGTATGTGTGTGTATATATATATATAAGACAAAAGGAAAATTTGTCTTAGCCAACAGGTTTCATCCTCTGAGGGACATGATCAAAGCAAATGTAAGGATTTTATTTTGTAACAAGTATTTATAGACAAGAGCGTAAATGTTGTTAGTAATTGTTAAATTAAGAAACACTTGTGTGTGTGTGTGTGTGTGTGTGTATATATATATATATATATATATATATATATATTCATCAAGTTAGCTGAAAAGTTTAGGTAATTTATGGATGCCACTCAGTGTCCTAAACTTTTCAGCTAATGTAAATACAGGATGTTCCAAATATATACACTAACATTTTGAACATCATTTAAATATAAAATGCTTTCTTTATACTCTGTTACATTTACTTAAGATTTATGTTTCAGAAAATAAATGTGTTAATAACTAACAGTGTATGTTCGAAAGTATATATATTTACTAAGCCTGACATTAAACCTAAATAAGTTAGGATGAAGGTGTTGACCCATCTGTTATGGGAAGGGCCTGTGTTGAAAAATCAGCATTCAAATTTTGGTTTAAACATTAACTTCTGGTGCCAGTGGGAAATACATAAGTATTTCATCCATGAAGCAAACTCTGCACTCAATTGACGTCTCTGTTTCCACATTCTCCATATCTGTCTCTCTTTCTCTTTTTCTCTGCCTGTCTTTCTGCTGCTTCTCAAAATAGTCTCAAAATTTTATGATTTTTGGTTATTTGTGTATTTGAATTTTATTTACACTTTCACATTTCTAGTAAAATTTGAGTATTTATTTCTGCCTTACCTGTTGTTCATTTCTTTGGCAAAAATTGGTTTTTGCAAGGCCTTAAATAGCTGATCAAAATGTCATTGAATTTTCCTAATTCACTAAGGCTTATTTTTCTTACACATGACATGTTATCAATTTGTAAACAATTTTATCCAAGGAACATTGTAAAGCACAGATAAACAATCATTAATTTATAATGAAGTTATGATTAACCCTTTTCAAATCACCAGAATCCAGTGAATTTGCAGACTACTTTGATGTTTCATGTAAGTTTCTTACTCACAGAATTGATTTTCTCAATACTAAAATGTCTTTGAGACTAGAATAGTTTTGTATAGATTTACTCACTAACAAATGGTTTCAGCTGTTCAATTTCTAGTTATTAGTCTTGCCTTGTCTCTTAGATGACTGGCTTAAATATGTAGATGATGGTGATTATGATGAATTTTATCTTTTATCACTCTGACTTCATTTGCTGTGCTGAAAGTTTATCTTGCCACTGAAGGTGACACTGATCCTGGAATTTGAATTTGTTTGAATCAAATTGAATTTAATAGTTGTGTTGTCATATTCTGCTATAGCAACAGAAAACACCTTTGAGTGAAATTAATAAGTTTACTGCAATTGAGAGGACTCGAAAAAATAATGCAATGGAAAGGGAAGCATTATTAAAAATACAGCATGTTAAAGGTTATTATTGTAGCTGCTGCTGTCAACTGTGAATTTGTCTTTATTTAATGTCTACACTGTTATTTTAAAAAAAAAAAAAAAACCCCAAAGAAATTGCTATATTTTATAGACAGGAATATATAGATAATTTATGTTATTTGTAAGATATCTTCATTTAATGCCACTTAATATAACAAAGATATAAAAATAAGTTTTACATGGTCACAAAAATGAAGATTTATTAAGAGGATTATTATTAGTTTTTTTTTTTTTTTTTTTTTTTTGCTAGTTTTCCAGTTACTAAATAACTGAAGGTCTTCAGCTAAATGTGAAAGTATTATCTGAGTGATTAATTGATTGAATTAGTGACATAATTTTTACTTAGTCCTTTTTTTTTTTTTTTTTTTTTTTGTCTTGACTTTTCTTTTTTTTTTTTTTTTCCTTCCATCTTGGCTTTTGTCTGCTGCTAATGTATCAATTATCTCCCTTTGTTCTCCATTGCCAAAGGCCCATTTATGATTCTTTCCTTTTTATGCTGCAGCAAATCATGTGTAAAAAACGCTGCAGTTCTCTAGTGAATAGTTCTCAACCGAACATCAGTGAAGAGCAACGTCGAAGGTTGGCAAAGAAACTGACCGACACTCATGCCGATTGGTTAGATGAGTGTTACTTTGTAATCCGTTGTAAGGTCAGTAAGTACCAGCACATACCAATGCCATGTCTTGTTAAAACTAGCACCTCTTTAAAAAAAAAAAAAAAAATTATCAGCAGTACAAGTTGTGGCTTGTCAGTCCTGCCAAACAGTTTACACCCTCTAACCTCTGTCTCAGCTCTTAGATCAGAAAACACTACCTTTTAACTTTTCGAGTAATTATGCTTTTCCCCCCTCTTTATTGATATTAATATATTTTCCCCCACTTTTTTTTAGCAGCTTTTGTCATGTGAAATTAAGCTGCTTTATTACAATGTGCTTAGTTTTTTGCACAATAGGTGAAAAGTCTAAATAGAAATATATTATATTTTTCTTTTTCACCACTATTTTTCCTTATTAGCTTTTAGTTGTCCTATGATATTAGCCATCTTATTATCATTTACTTAGTTCTTGCACAAATGGTAAAAAATCCAAATAGAACCCTATGAAACATTTGAAATAATGTCTTTGTCTTTTGTGATAAAAAAAAAGGGGGGGTAGGTACAGTTCTCAACCTGACCAACCTCCCAAAAATCAGTATTCTGTTTGGTCATTGAAATACTGATTTTGCGGAAGTGGGTTGGTCTAGGGATTTTTTAGCACCCACTCATAAATTTTCCTTTTGAAATGAACTAGAAATGCAAATGTTATAAAGCTGTGTGGCAAAAAAAATATCAGTGTTTGGCTAATATATTTAAAAAATGTTACATCTTTATTAAATCTTATGAAATGTCAAAATGCATTTTTTTTATTAAAAAAGCAAAATTTCTAGTAAAAATATCTTTTTAAAATAATTTTATTTAAAACAAGCTAAATGTTATTAAAGGTGCTGTAAATGTTATTTGAATGATTTTTTTTCCATGGAGGCAGAGAGATTTCAAAATAGATTCTTCAGCTGTTCACTGCTAGCTTGAATATTTGAACCCTTATATAATGGCAATATGCATTTGTGACACTGTCGAAACACAAAGCTTTGATGCTGCAAAAGATTTTGGTCTCAATTCAAACATTGTAATGATAAATGAACAAACATGCCCCTCTTCTGTCAGTAACACTTGCCTTGATTCCTGACAACTGATAATCCTTGTCTTAACTTCCAGTACTCAATATAGATAGTGTTCAAACATGCACAAATACTTGGGTAAGGAATTAAATTTTTAATTATCAAAATCTTACTTTTAATGATAGATTTTTCCTCATTCCTGCTGTGTTTGATTTTCACACTTTACTCTTAAATAAAATAATAATGCTTGCTTCTTATGTACTAGCTGAAATACACATCTTTTACATGTGCAACAAGGAATAAACTAAAAAGAAGTAAAGGGAATGACAGAAAACTAACTAAGCAAACAAAAAAAAGATATTTTTTGTGATTATGGCCAGTGGCTAAAAGGAAAAAATGTAAAGTCTCACCGGTAAGAAGTTAGAAATACTTCAAAATCACTTCAGTTAGGAATTGCTGGTTTTTTGCAGTATAGTTTACATGTCAGATCAACAAATGGTAGTAAATGAACTGCTCTAAGGCAGATTTCTATAACAACTGACTTTACCAACCAATTTGCATAATTTTGGCACCAAACAACATATATGAATACTTTGATGAAAGACCTCCACTTTTAAGGCCATCTGACTGCATCAAATGACCCAGAACTCTTAGAAGTTTAATTCATAAAACAGATTCTTTGAACAAATCTATCAGATACAAGATCAAGACATGGGCTACATCTGGTTATAATAACGGTAAAATAATTTCTAATTCCTATGAGTAAAGTTATATAGAACTGTTGGATGTGTACAAGGAAGTTTTATAAATTTTCTGAATGGCATGTCCTGTGATTAAACCATTTAGTGAAAATGCATCTGCATCTAACATTCATTGATATCCTCCCTACTGAATTGGTTATCTACTCTTGGTCAGTTATTATACATGTTTTTGTAACTTTATGCTGGATCAGCTCCATGATCTTTGATAACTGACAAATTCAATCAGTTTGCCTGTATGAAAATTTTGCATGAAGCTCAGCAAAATAAACCCTTTCAAAATGTTTTGTCAGTTTTGGGATTGAACCTTCTTTAAGATTGAACACAAGTTTTTGAGTGGCATGGACATTTCAAGGCCAGTTATGTATCAATTCAAGATGAGCATGCAGGGTAGCCAGTCATGACAGAAAATATGGAAAAAACAACAGTGTCTTTATGTACACTTTGAGCTTCATGAGACCGACACAATGAAATAGGTTGCAATAATTAATTGGTTAATAGTCAGTAATTTACTTTGTCTTCATAAAGATTGACAAAAATAAAAATCTTATGAAAATATTACTTAAATTCATTCTAAGTTAACTGATGATTTTTTTTTTTTTAGCCTGGAATGGAATTTCTGTGATGTAATAAACAAAGATGACTGTGTATTAAAAACCAATTGACAAAAAGCTGATAGCCAATTACACAATTTTTTTTTCTTTTATATAAGCAACTGTACTAAAATTTGATTAAATCTTTAACAACTCTGCTACTGACATCAATGTGGCTTAAGTGACCCAAAAAACAAAAGACTGTAAAATTAAAGAAGACTTACTGGATATGTTATTTTATACTGTATTAAGCATTATCTCAATTCAAATGTCTTTCATTTTGTATTTAATTATACCCAGGCAAAACATTTGAAGCAACTTGAGTGCTAAATCTTGTGCAAAAATTAATCAACCCAAGTTCTGGTCAAAATCCTAAGTTACATTTTAAAAAAAAAAAACAAACAAAAAAAACAGTATTTCAACAATGCTTCAGTTTTTTTTTGTTTTTTTTCTCGAGTAATGCCAAGCCATAGGTGCTGAGTTTCCTGTTTTACTTTTTCGTTTTTTCTTAATTGAAATAAAACTTAAAAGTAAAAGAATTGGGGGAAAAAATAACTTCAATAAGGAATGCACAAGAAAGGAATCCTCTTGTATAAAATGGAAATTTCGTTTTAAATACCCATTTGCTTTCCTTGAACTGCATCTTTTTACTTTAAACACCCTTTTAACTTGAAAACCCCTTTTTATTTACAATCTTCTTTTTAAGAGAACAAGTTTCAGGTTTCCTAACAGAGAGAAACTAATATTCATCCGTTATGTAATAAAAAGTTTTCATAGGAAGAAAAATGGAGGCTGATGGTTAGTCCCAAATATTCTGTGATTGATGTCTTTGGAAACACAAATAGAAACAACAAAAAAATAAAAATAATCTTTTTTTTTTTTTTTTTTTTTTTCCCCACCTTTGTTGGCAGACAGCGATTAGTAAGTGGGTTGAGGAAGTCTAAAAAAAAAAAAAAAACCTCTGCTTTCTCTCTCTACCTTTTGGGGTAGTACCAAAAAGCTTTTACCAATGAAGAAAACATGTGAAAATTGTGTGTGAGGTTTTTTTTTTTTTTTTTTTTGTGTGTGTGTGTTCACAGTGATCCAGTGATCTTGGTGAGGAAGAACAGATTTCATTATTAGTTTAGCATGACACCCAAGATGGATTTTTATCTTATACTTAAAACTGCACAATGCGGCATCTCTTTATCAGAAAACATATTTTATCATGAAAAGAGTGCAACTGAAATTGTGTGTAAAATATATATATATATATATATATACACAGGCACAAATAGTAAGAGTAAAAGCTTAAAATATTAAATAAACCAAGGGCTCAATACCAAAGTCAACAGAGCCTACATATAATGTATTATAAATACAATTATATCAATATCTACTACTCAGTTTTTTTATATATATATATATACACAGACACACAGACATGCACACAGCCTGCTTTTCACACTCATAATTAAATAATAAACCTGTATATGATTTTTAAACTTAAGAGATTATAGTAAACAACACTGAAGTTTTTCATAATTCATTTTTTTCTTTTAGACTTTTATTTATTATACTTATTATTCATTTTGCATAAGTTGTCTGAAAGTATCCAATTTCCAGCTTCCTTTTTTTTTTTTCAGGGGGGGGGGGCTGAGAAAATGAGCCTTCTTTTGATGGAAGCTGTATGCTTTCTGTTGGTTCTTAAATAGATTTTACTTCTGTTCAACAGGCACACATGAAATGTCAGAATTGTTATTGGAGTTCACAAGTAAATCTAAACACTGGCTCTCAACATGTGTATTTTCCATTCTTGGATTTTTGATCCTTCCCTGTAATTTTGTTATTTCTCAATAATTGAACTCTTCTCCATTCCTCGGTTTCCTTATATCTAAAAGACTACAGGAACATGGACATCTGAAATCGCAATTTACATTCTATATCTTGGATCAACCCCTGTAGTTATGGTTGTAGATGCAAGCAATGTAGTGTTATACAATAAAAATAAACTAACATAGTCTGACACTGGCAATAAAGCAACCTATATTTATCTTTGCAGTAATTCACTAAAACCAACAGGATTCTCCTCGGCATCCTTGTTGAATTTGGCTGGCTAAGATCTGAAATAAAAGTACACATTCTGGTTAACAATTTTAGTACATCTTGAATAACTTCAGTTTAGACCAATGAGATTTACTAAAGGCATTTATCCAATTTTATAAGGTAGATCTATGGACTATAACAAAAGTGTTTTGTCTGATACAGCTTCCTTGGCTTTGTTGTTTTACATATATATATATATATATATATATATTTTCTGTAGTTTACTGCTACCAGCAAACAGAAATATTTCTTCTCCCAATGATGCCATTTTGGCCAAAACTAGTCGAGGAATCTAAATGAAATAATAAAAAAAAAAAAAAGAATATTAATCTACAACCCAGTGTGTTTGAAGATTTTAATTTTTTAATATTTTTTTTTATTGTTCAAAATATATATATATATATATACACACACAGGGACATTTATCCTGTTATCTTTGCAGTAATTCACTAAAACCAACAGGATTCTCCTCAGCATCCTTGTTGAATTTGGCTGGCAGTTGGGGTGGGCACTCAAGGTAGAGGGTTACAGAGTAAGAGACACTTTATGCAACTAGGAGGCAAAGGTAACCATCAACCCTAGACTTGAACAAGTTAAGATTGTAGTGATTGGAGGTGGGGGCTCCCTCTTGGGAGTTGGTTCTACAAAGCAGTGGTTTGTGGGAAGAAGCTGTTAAAGTGGAACTTGCTTCTCCCTAATGAAATACAAATGGAATAGGTGTGATTTGTTACAATGTGAGTGGCATGAAGGTTAGAGCTGGCAAAATTAAGGAAGTTCATCCGAGCACTTTCCACTGAAGTGATGATAGAACAGTTAGAAGCTTCCTGTCTACAAGAGGCATTGGTGGGTGGAAAATGTCACCCACAAGGTGAGATATATTTGGACTCTATCAAAACTGGAAAGTGAGGACTGGGCAGTTCCTGCCCAAATATGACAACAGTACTTCATTTTAGGCCTTATATATATATATATATATATATATATATATATTTTAGCCCAGTAAAGTCCTAAAGGATGAAATGCATCATACAAAAACCTTTTCTTTTTCCACTTTGTCATAGATTTCCCTTTATGTGTGTGTGTGTGTGTGTGTGTATATATATATATATGTGGGGGGGTTGTTTTTCTTTTGGTTAAGGCAGAACTGGGATTAGTCTTGAAAATTTATGATAATTTGAGGCCAGGGTTTGTAAGGCTGGATGCTCTTTCTGGCACCCAAGACACTCAGTGGCAATAGTCTTTCATGCTTGAACACATTCTTTATAGTACATAGATACATACATACATAAGAATATAGTTTTAAGGTATGCTATATATATGGGTATAGAGGAGGCACAGTGGAGTAATGGATAGCAGCTCTGATTGAGGAATTGGAATTACATTCACTTACATGCTAATACCCTTGGGAAAGGTATGAATCTTCTTCTCCTCCCTCTAGCTATGGGGAAATAGCTGGACAGACTGGGTTCTGTAGCCTTGGATGGCAACTGGTCTACCACAAAGAAATAGCAACCTATTGCAGGGAAAAAATCTGCCTCGTCAGTCATGTATCACGCATGGCACATAACTAATATATATGGGTAAAAGTGTTCAATATCAGAGTGTGTATTTTCCACAGTTTGGAAAATGTTGCTATACATTTTAGCCCCCACTCGGCAAACGGTTTTTGTTAAACTTAACTTTCACCTCTTTGCTTAATTAAAGACACATCTTCTGTTTGCAGTAGTAGTTCCCAAACTTTTTTTGACCCGGCCCCAACAAAGCATCTCTAAAATCCTGATGCCCACCCTCCTTTAACATATAATTGTTATTATTCAAAAAGTGAACTCCTATTCACATGGAGGATGCCTAAAATGCCATTAACTTAACTTTCCTTAAGAACTTGAAACTGCATATATGCAATAGCATTGTCATTTAATTCTATTCAACATATGAGGGTCAAGCAGCTCAGTTCCTAGGAAGCAACAGCCCAGACAGCAGCGCATATGATTTGATTATAGTGGTGATGGCTTTGTGCAGAACCAACCACACTATTTAAAGGGCCAAATACAGAGATGTGGTGCACTGTGCCACAAGCCCCTCAAACAACCCTCCGCAGTTTTTTTGAATTCAAAGTTGTCCTTCTCCTAGACCAATTGCCATCCAAGGATATAGAATCCAATCTGTCCTGCTATTTACCCATAGCTGGAGGGAGAAGAGGATTAATACCTTTCCCAAGGGTATTAGCACATAAGTGAATGTAATGGATTCAACTGGAATTTGAACTCAGTTCTCTGATTCCTCAAACTCAGCTGCTATCCATTACTCCACCATGCTATATATATATATATATATATATATATATATATATATATATATATATATAAAAAAATATATATATATATATATATATATATATATATAAAAAAAAAAAAAACTTGACTGTTAATAACATATTCTCAGCTGCACTCCCCATGGGGCATGTGCCCCCATGTTGGAAACCACTGGTTTACCGTATATGTATTGTCACTACTCTTGAACTTGGAGATCATTGTTAAGTAAAACTAAGAAATTATTTCTGAGATTGACACAACTGAAAACAAAAAAAGCTAAAATCAGGGGAAAACTGTATTTTCAATTGTGTTTGTGTTCAGGAATGCAGGCAAGGAGACCTTCCGGTCCATCTGAAGAAACAAAAGAACAGCTGGATCTTCAAATTACCATAAGGTGTTGCCCCTTTGATATAGTTTCACCAAAAAATGTAGCTCATTGGTATGTCAACAATTCAAAAGGCTTTTCTTTTTTAACCTTTTTTTCAATGTTGTATTTGATCTAATACCAAAAAGTTGGTTTAATTCACTCTTGCATATGGTTATGCTAGTATTAGCCATTTCCTAACAAAGTAACATTTGCCATTTGTTGACCGAGCAGCCATTACTGCTTTTGGTTGAAATTTATAAAATCTTTGTCTTAAAACAATTTTTTAGGAAACCAGTTTCTCAAGTTCAGCAGCAGCTGTTGTCACTATTTCCAGTATTGATGGGGGTTTCTTAACTTTTTATTTGTAGTGCAGAATGTCAACATCTTGATTATGTCATTATTTTCTCTTCAAGTTACATGTGCTATCCATTTTAGTTGTCATTGATACTGTTAGTAGTCCTCTGAACATTGTGGCACTATAGAATCACAAAGAACTGTACCAAATAACAGAAACCACATTAATCAAGAAGATTGGTCTTTGCCAAGACCCTCAGGTTTCACTTGCACAAAGTCATTTTTTTTTTTATATATACTGTAATCTTTGTATGATGAAACCTGTGAAAATGAAATATGGTGAAAGATACTAGGTAGCTCAGTTGGTACAGTGAACAGATATATAATCCTGTTTAGTTAATAATTAATATTTTTTTTTTCCCTTTCATTCTTGGAATTGTATATAAAAGAATCTTTTCAACAATGATCACCCTTTTTTTTTTTTCCTATCCTGGAATGCTTTTCAATTTCCTTTCACTAATCAATATCTTTTCAACCTTCTCTCAATATTGATTATTAAATTTATCGGTGCTGTCAAAAATTGATGGTTATATTCAAATAATTCTGTATTTATATTCAATTCTTCCTGAATATTAAAATAAAGGAAAGTTAAGATGAAAATTGATTCTCTACTTTGTCATAAAATGATTTCAATGAATAAAACTAGTTTCCTAATATATGGATGTGTTTTGACATATCTTTGTTTAATGTTTATTTATCTACAGAACCTATTGCAATTTAAGAGTTATTTTAACACAAGCTTTGTCATAAATATTTTGTCAATAAATTGTGCTGGCTATCAGTATCTTTTAAAACAAAAAAAAAAGCAGAAAATTATCGTTCTACGTCATCAAAATAGTCCAATACATAAAGATGAACAAATTGCTTCATAAAGTTTTAGCATAAAATTCACTTTCTGTTACATCACCAAAATAGTCCACTACATGCAGATGAGCAGATTCACCCATTTCTATGTAGTGAACTCTTCCGGTAATGCAGAAAAGTGTTACAAACGTACATAAATTTTGTGGTGTGGCTTATTATAATGATTGGGCTTTGTCCATTTTGACAGTGGTAGGGATAACAGTTTGGCTGGTGCACTCATCCATTCTTTTCCATTTCAGCCATCATTACACACCAGCAACAAGATATATATATATATATATATATATATATATATATATAGGAATAGCACACAGGGAGATAGAGAATCATGCTTTTCACAAGGTCATTAGTGCAAAGTTAATATGAACCACCTCAATTGTAATTCAAACTCGTTTCTTCATGCTAACTGACTATTGTTGAAGCATATTTGCCTCAGTGTAGGCTAAATTGTTAGCAACCTAGTCTCGTAATAAAATAATTTGTAGGGAGTTTGATTCTCACTAGGTGGCCCATACTTGCAGCCTTTTGCCAAAATTAAGCTTAGTAAATACCGACAGTTATACTATCATGTATGTCTCTGGTGACAGTGTTGGGGAGCAAGGCATATGCAGCTAACATAACAGTTATCTATGCCGAAAATGAATATGACAAAGTTAAAATTCCAGCCAAATTTGCTGCATTCACTCTCGCACACTTTCCCTTAAGAAAGGCATGAATCCATCTCTCTTCAGCTATGGGTTAAATAACAGAATACAAAGCGCTCTCGAGTCTGTTGGCAACCAGTTCAAGAGATGGAAAACTTTTTAATAAAGAAAAAATCTATGAATAGTCATGATTGTCTATATCCTGAAGGGATATGGCATTGGCAATTCATAGATAATAAAAAAAAAATGATTTTGTAGAGAGTTATGATTGCCTATATCCTGAAATGATGTGACATTAAAAATAAAATAAAACTATCGTATCAATATGGATAAGTTATTTCATGTGGTTTTCATTATTTTCAATGACAGCTTCAACATGATCTCAAATTGCTGTGCAACCTTTATTCACAAAATCCTTGTAAAGATTTCTATTTGTATTAATTGTCTCTTTGGTCAAAAATATCTATTTGCATTGTCTGATATAAACTGTTACCTTTGCCAAGTACTTCTTTATAGACAGGTAAAATAGCTCTTTATGCTCTGCCAACTTTTCTTTTGTCGCATAGATGTTTGTCTTAATTGTATTGGCTAGAAAATTACATAAACTGTCAGTTTATACACTTACAGTATCCCATTATATTAGGTGGATACAAAAATTGTCAGCATCCCACATTTTTTTCTTTTTTTTATAAACTAGCCTAAATACACAGCAAAAAAAAAAAAACATACTCTATAAACTTTTGCACCCCTAATATTTTCATTTATTTATTCACTGCACTGATGTTTCTACTGAAATAATATTTATCTGTTAAGTCCTGTAAACTTCACCAAGAAATGTGAGGGCCACAACTGTTGACATGCTAGGTGTTGTGATTTCTGTAACAGGTATGTGTTATTGTTTTTTCTTTTTTTTTTTTTTTTTTTTTTTTTTTGGATAGTTGCTAGCTAGACCCAAATTCAGAGTTGTCTATTCCTAGACTGGTTAACAACCAAGGTAAAGAGATGGGTTCCTACCTTTCCCAAGGCTATTTGCACAAAAGTGAATGTAATGAACTTGGCTGGAATTCACTCAATTTGCCAATTTTTGATTTTGGGCAACTACTCATTACACCACCTGCATATCCACACACACACACACACATATATATATATATATATATATATATATATATATATATATATATGACATTTTTTTATGTTTAAACGTTCTTTTTATAGATAAAAATATTTAAGAATGTATAAACAAAATGTCTTAAAAAAATAATTGTCAGATTTTGTCCATTTCATAATGTGTGCGTATATATATATATATATATATATATATATGCCAGTAAACAAACAGTAAAATATTTAAGATCTTACACATTAAAAGTGCTCAATATCAAGTTGGAAGACCAAACTTGCAGAGCTGTTTAATGTTTTACAAAAAAAAATATGAATGCTGACCAGAACACTACTGCAGTTTCAACCACTACAGCCTCCTCTCTCACACACACACACACACATATATATATATATATATATATATATATATATATATATATATATGATAATGATATTTTTATTCTGTCAGCAGTGCTTGTATTAATTCTAACTACTGCACAGACTGATTGTCAAAAACTTGATAAAAAATAGAACAAAATTGCAGCGTCAAAAATACACCCACCTCCCCCAGTCATTAGAAATATTTACTACTGAAGGAAATGAATTATGACAACATGATTGAAGTAACAACAAAAATGAGTGGACAGTTATAAGAGCCAAATATTGTCATTACAGACCAAGTTTAATTGCAATTGGTGTAAAAATGCAATCGTTTTTGTTTCATTTTCTTTACCCTTTCATCCCTCTACTTGAATATGTAATCATTTGGATGAATGAAAATTTTTAGCATATTTAATAAATTGCACCCTATTTTCACAAATTTCATAACTCGTATGATCTCACAGGTTACATAAAATAATTGCCTGGATTTCTCTTCTTCCCCCCCCCTGTCACTCACACACACACACACACACACACTGATGACAAGCTCCCTAAATTTGTTAAAAAGCAGTTTAGTTTCTTTTATAACCTGTCTGTCAATAATCCTAAATAAGAACCAATGAGAATCCAATCTTATATCTTCTGGGATGACTAATGCCAATCGTCCCTAGTTTCTTTTTAAGATAGGTGATGAGTCAACCAGTCTAAAAGATGCCACTCATGATTTGTACTACATCTCTAAACATTTGCAGGTATGGCTTAGTGATAAGAGTGTTGACATTTAAAGGGTGTCAGCTTGTATTCCACTGCTGGATTGGATCAGGAAAGCATAGATTATTGAACAAACAAGCTGAACTTGAGTGATGAGGCACATTCTAATTTCATTAAAGAACAGGTTTTCCTTAAATTAAAAAAAAAAAAAAAAAAAATTTTATTCTCTCTCTCTCTCTTATTTTTATATATATATATATATATATATATATATATATATATATGTATGTATGTATGTATGTATGTGTATGTATGTATGTATGTATGTATATATATATATATGTATGTATGTATGTATGTATGTATGTATGTATGTATGTATGTATGTATGTATGTATGTATGTATGTATGTATGTATGTATGTAATGTAAAAAAAAATATATATATATATATATATATATATATATAAATACATCAAGTGTCTGTTTTGGGAATTAATAAAGAAATGACTTTATATACTTTTATGTAAGGTATGAATTTTTCTATCAAACTGAACTTTTGGGGTCCCATAATATACAAATTTGTAATTGAATTTTGTATTAACAGAATAACTGATGTATAGTCATCAGACTCTTATGGGAAATTTCCCCAAATAAACACTTGTTAACGTCCATACATTTTTTTTTGTTTCTTTTTAAAGATTTTGTTTAATATTAAGTCTCAAGGTTTAAACGATGACATGTGCCAGGATTCTTAAAAAAAACTTGAAAATGTGTTTTTAATAAAAGAGTAATTAGTAGAAACCAAAACTTAGAATCCCATGATATCATATGACAGGTGGTCTTTGTAACATCTGTAACTTTATGCTCTATTTGAATCATCTCCTTAGCACTGGCAACTCCGGGTGGCAGTGTCTTTATGACAATGGCAGATTGTTCCAAAGTGTTTACAAAGCTAAGTGAATGTATGTCAAAAACAATGATAACAATTAGAAAAATGTATTTAAGATGCTATCATTTTTAAGGCAAACTTGTATGATTATGAATTTAAGTTTTTTTTTTTTTTTTTTTTTCTTTAAGACTCCTTTTT
This sequence comes from Acanthosepion pharaonis, assembly GCA_903632075.3. Classification (NCBI taxonomy): domain Eukaryota; kingdom Metazoa; phylum Mollusca; class Cephalopoda; order Sepiida; family Sepiidae; genus Acanthosepion; species Acanthosepion pharaonis. The sequence continues at coordinate 238,787 of CAHIKZ030000382.1, read as the reverse complement.
ACTGTAAAGGAAGGGTTGTATTGTACATAAAATAATTATCGATAAATATTTTAATTTTTTCTTTATGCTTCGTAGTAGTATTATTATTATTATTATAGCTAGCCACTCGTATTCAGGGATACCTGTTTACTAGGCCAGCTAGCCAATCCCTGTTGCAGATGCTTGCTCAGGCACATTTGTGCTTATTCAACACCCACAGAGCCCACCTGTGGTTTATACTGCAATTATGCTGAGCAGACCTTAGTTAGTTTTTGGGAAAGAGCGTGTTATTGAACATGATCAACAACTTTTACAAGATCATCACGCTAAAACCCCCAACCACAATGACTTGTGACTTTGTGCTAGCACAGCTATCGATGGGCCCAAGGGTTCTGTCTACCCAATTTCACTCACAAAGGTGCCACACACTGGGACCGCCCCCTCCAGTCTGATTACATCAGGAAGTCTCCTTCCTGACAATCAACCATGGCAAGATTCAAACCCAGGTCTCATGGTCAGAATGCGAACATTCTAACCACTTGGCCATGCACCCATAAGTAATAGTAGTAGTACCATCATTAGTAGTATTTATTTCTGTTTTTATTTTGATTTATTTATTATAAATCTCAAGTTAAATATTTTAAATACAGATTTTTATATGGGAATATATCCATGCTTCTTTTCTTAGTTCAATAAAAATGGGAAGATGCTTTATTCACAACTACAGATGTTATGTTGTAGTAGTAGTAGAAGCAGCATTAGTTGTGTGTGTGTGTGTGTGTTTTTTGTGTGTGTGAGAGACAGTCAAGTAACAATTGTTTTTTTGTTTTTTTTTGTTTGTTTTTTTTTGCTTTTGTAAAGAGAAATGGGGTGGGGAATAGAATTAGGAAATAAGGCTGAAATTTTGTTTTAGCATATTTAAAAGAATCTAAGGTGTGCATGTATTTTAAATCAGCCTTGGGGAAATATGTAGCAACTATAGAGTGTCCTCTATGTCATAGTCATTACAACAAATCAAAGTTATTGATTGTTATGTAAAGATTTATTTAAAATGGGTATTTATTCATTCTTCTACCAGAAGAGAATGTGACACATACAATTCTTTGTAAATATATCCAAATTTTACAAATTGGGTAACATCATGGTGTTAATGGTCATTGCAGCATTGCAAAAGGAATTTGCAAAGAAAGTTCCAGTTCTACCGGGGACATTTTTTTGTTCTTTTCACACTATAATCTTAGGAAAAGCATGTCTTCCTGTTCTCTCCCTAGCTGTAGCTATAGCAGGGATTAGCAATCTTATCTGCTATATAGATAATAGTGGGGAAGTTTGAACTTTGTAGCAGTGTTTGCATACCAATCTAGAAGAGTTTCTCAGTTGGTGTTTCTCAGAACCCTAGGGGTTCTACAAGAAACACTGATAAATAAGCTAATGCATTTTTGAGTAATTTTTAAGTTTATATTCCTAATTTTACTATACATGTATATTATTGGAAAGTCTTTGGTTATTGTATTAAAGGCTTCAACTTATATTATTTAAAACTATAATAATTATAGGGAATGCATTTAACAATGTCTATCAACAGTGTGAAACCAGTTTTATTGGTTAGTGGACAGGACCTGTACACTGCATATTCAAGTATCACTGAGTGATTCCTTTGAGTACAGTGTCCATATAATATGTTTACCATGTGAACTATGATAAAAATATGAAAGACTAATAATGGTATATAATAATTTTTATGCAAGGGTTCCCTAAAACATAAAAAACTATTTTAAGGGTTTCACAAGAGTAAAAAAGTTGTGAAATGTTTACTCTAGAAGATAACTCTGAATTCAAAACAAAGGGTAGAATTCATTCCTCTTTTTCAGCTATAGGTTTTTAAAAAATGTAGGAGGTCAGGCTTGCAATCTAATTTTCTAGAGAAAGATGATAGGAAGGACCAATCAGATCCAAGAATAATTATTTAACCAAAAACAAGTTGATTAGATAAGTTCAGGTTTTTTCCTTTTTTTCAAAATATAAAACAAGTTGGTAAAGTTGAAAAACAAAATAAGAAATTATCTTTCTGCTTTGATTGTTTTCATGATAGGTTTGTGTGCTACAGGAGGTTAATGGCAGAATTATATCAACAATGTTCTCAGTGTCTTCAAGAGATGAACTTCTTCACTTGCTTGATGCTACTGGAAATGAAAGACTACTTTTGGTTGAGTTTTTATTTTCTCAATCTTTTTTTTTTTTTTTTTTTTTTTTTTCTCTTGTATTAATTTTTTTCAAATTATTTTTTGTTGCTTTTTTTTTTTTTTTTTTTTCATTCTGTCATTCTCTAGCTGCCAGCAACACAGATTAGAAATAACTCTTAATCACATGACTTTTTCTTTGTGAAGCCCATGACTATATTTAGTCGTCCCCCCACGAGGGCGTCATGTGGCACAGGGCCTTTTTAACGTGGGCATTTCCGAGCCATTAGGCTCGGCCAAAAAATAGCCCATTTGAAACCGTATAAACGGGTTCAGGGCCGGTTTTACCTCCCCGAAGGAGACTTCGCCCTTCGGCGTAGCCTCCTTCGGGTTCCTCCCGCCCGAAAGCAGAGAGTTAAACCGAACCGTTCGCTTGTGAAGCCCATGACAGTTGCCTTACCAATTAGACCCTGTGCTTCACTACTTGCTGACAGCATTAGAATGATGGTCTCAGAAATTGCAATAAAAAGCAACAGAAATTAAAATTATAGTCAAAAGGGTTGACTATGCTTCATCTGATTTATAAATTCAAGATAATTTTTATCTTATAGAATATATTGTAAAAAATTATTTTTTAATTTTCATTTGCTTTTATCTATGGTGATATGGATGAATGTTCTGGAAGTGTAATGGTTAGTGACTCGAAGCAAAACAAATTGGTGAAATACCAATGTTGACTGGGGTCTCTTGCCTTTAGGTGGTAACCAGTTGAGAAGGAAAACTATTGAAAACCAGCTAGAAGAGGGATGAGCACTGTCCATCTATCTTGCCCTAGACGCACTGTAGCTGTTATTGGGGTGGCCTACTGACCCTAATGGGTTATGGCACTCATGACTTGATGACATTGATTATTAAATGTTAATTTTTCTTTTTTCCCCTGAATGACATGATCCTTGAAGACACAGATGATCATGGCTCACCACAGCTTCCATTTTTCCTTAATATCAGTAAACTGTGCATTGGTATAATTGTTCTTGAGAAAGGTAGTGGAGTAGTTTCCAGTTGCTTTGTCCATAGTTTATGAATTCAGTTTTCTTTCACATCAACTAATTACCAACCAAGGCTCTCGAGTCTAGTCTATCTTGTTATTTAAAACCTAGCCAGAGAGAGGAGAAATGGATTCATGCCTTCCCCAGGAGAATTAGTATGATGTGAACACAAACTGCCACAGCTGAAATATGAACTCACCTCACTTTTCTGTTTTGTTAACCATTAATCTAGACACACATCCAATATGGGAGTTGTTTTTAAATTCCCACTGTGGATCTTTCATTAGCACTGATGCCTTTTGAGAAAGCTATTCTCCTTGCACTCTATCCTATTACCAGATATCTTGATCATGCAGTTCTTGCCTGTGACACTCCCTTCCAATTCCTTGCTTCCCTGCCACCTATAATCTTCAAAAATTTAAATGCAATGCCAATCGCCATTTTCTGTCTTCCTGATCCCTGTTCTTTTATTGTCCTATCTACTTAGTCTATTCATTTTATTTCACTTCCAGTACCACCTTGCGTCCTTCCTTGTAGCATTATTGCCTTCCTTGAGGTGAAATGATTAAAAAAAAAATTGTGTATGCGCGTGTGTGTGTGTCATATCACAATAGTTGACAGAAAATAATAGATGAGTATTTGGAGGCAAAATATCTTTCACAAAAAAAAAGTAAACCATAATAGGGGGGCACTATAGTAACAAAAAAATACACTTTTTCATTTTAGTTAATTTTGATACTAAAATTAGTCCATGATAATATTGGCTTTAGGAAATACATCATCTTCTCATTGCCTACGAAGAGCAATTTCCGGCTTTTCATCTTTTCTGTTGGCAAATTCTTTATATTTAGACAAGACTATTTCACGGAAAAATGAGTACGATGATATACTACATCGAACAACAATCTGGAGATTAGAGGTTTTGAGGAGCATGGAAAAATCACTTTAATATTTTGTGTTATAAGTTTATAATGAAAATCTTTGAGAGATTAGCATGTTTAGTTAGTTTTTAACTGTAATTTCACAGTTTGTAAACTATGATTTGAAACTGATTTAAAGAACTCTAGCGATTGATGCCAGCACATGGGAATTACAAACCACAAGGTACCAGAATTAAGCAGGAGAATGTTGTAAGGGCACAAAAGCTGAATAAAAATTTAAAATATTAATTTTCTGTCATATATATGAGAGGGAGAATTTCAAACGTTTGATTCCTGTGAAATTCTTTGAGGGCAAAGAGTAAGGATACAGATTTGATCCCTGCTGGAGAACACAATCCCTTTACTCAGATTTCTTAGATGCAGTAGACCTATTACACACGGTTTAATAAATAATTGTCTATTTTAAATACAAGTATCCACTGTAATAATGTTTAACGTAATAAAAATGTTGGATTTAAAATAAATCCATTATTTCTTTATATACATATGTATATTTCTTTGCATTTTGTAAAACTTTGCATTTGGTATTATGCAGGATAATTTAGATATTGAAAGTGTTTTCAATGTATTTACCATGAAGGATGAATGCTGAAGAATTTTGGTCTTGTGCAAAAATCACCACCCTGCAAAAAAAAAAAATCTGATAATTGGTTATTCACTGAACTTTCTAATATGTCATTGTATAAGTTGTATTTTATAATTTACTATTGTTCATCAGAAAAAATAGTAACTTTTACTTACATTTTTTCACTGGTCTAAAGTAATTGCTTTTAGTATTTCTGGTATCAGACGGCACTTAGATATAAAGGTGGCATAAATCCATTATGTGGCGTAAAAGCAGAAATCTCTTCAGTGGCATGTCATAATGGTTGCTGGGGAAGAAAGTGACTGAGTATTTTTAGGACACTGTTCTCCATAATTACCTTTCCTGTCCAGACAGTTACAACAAAAAGCTGTGAGTCTCCTTGTCAACTTTGACAGGGATCAATCTGTTTCAAACCATATTTGCTATATATATTAGTAGACATATAATGGCCTCATTCTGTCAGTAACGACTACCTTATTTCCTGGCGAATGTTTCAATTTTTTTCTTCTTCACTGCGAAAATGCAAATTCTAAAATTTATCAGAACAAATTTTAGGTTGAGAATTGCGAGATTAATTGCCTAATCATCAATTTCTGTATCTTAACAACTGAACAGAATATGTGTAAAACAAGTGGTAATAACACCTAATAGCAATAAGAAAATATTTTGTCTTGCCACTGTGAGCGCACGTGTGTATCATGATAATGGGTACTTATTCTGAATATACTCATGACTAGCTAATCCCTGTTGCAGATGTCTGCTCAGGCACATTGTGTTTAACACTGACAGAGCCAACCTGTGGGTTAAACTGCAACTATGTTAATTGGATTTTAGTTACAATTTCTGTTACATTTTTTTATTAATCAAGGCTAGAATGCTGAAAGGTGTGGGCATAATGACTTGTTACTATATATATATATATATATATATATATATATATAATATATTTTTAAAAAAAAACAGACCACTTTAAGGTACCATTATAATAATTTATTTCACCAGAGTCCTCAGAGCTCTCAGGATTTCATCCTCCTTGGGATTACCCATACGGATTACCAAGTTCTTCATAGCTAAACTATATATATATATATATAGTGGACATTGCAGTCATCATTTTTTCGGCCATAGGTGTTGACTTCAATGCTTACTTACACTCTATCACTGATATTGAGCACTTTTACTCATAAATGTAGAATACGATAAAACTATTTTATCGTGGGTTTGTGTGCACAAAGTTGGCATTAAAATGCTTCTTTTTTTTTTCTTTTTTTTTTTTTTTTTCATTACTTTCTTATTTCCCCACTGCTACCAGAATCAATGATGTTGTTATTTATATAACAATTCAATGAATGAAAGATTTGGCATATTCTGTAAATCCTACATGTTATCACTCACACTAGTTCAAAAGCTGCCTTTTTAAGCTAATCAGAGGGCTCTTGATTGGGATTTCATCACAATAGTAGATGTGATAGGCAACAATAAACTACAGAAGAACTCAAAATTGATTGCTGCATTTAAGTATTGCATTAATATTTAAGCATACCTTTTAAAAGTTCAATAATTCTTCTGCTGCCTCTTAATTTAAAGACAATTTGATGTATGTAAATCCTTACTTTCCATACAATTATTTTTATTATATAGGTGATTTTTTTTTTTCCACTGGATTTTGCAATTAATTTTGATCATTCCCAAATTTATTTCCAAGTTATAAAAATTGTTATTGTAAAAAAAATCACGTACAAAAATCACCAAAAACAATTGTAGTAGTGAAAAGTTGGGAATAAAAAATTTCAGGATTGCAGGCCTGGATCCAACATGGAATGTTTTTAATTTGTTCACAGTCAGCCTCATTCCAAAATGGTATAATATGTTGGGCTACAGCCTCTAGGAGTAAAGTTGAAAAAGTGTAACACACTGACATTCACATATATTATATAGAAGATGCGCTATTGAAAATTAGAGTTGTCCCTTTTAATTGAAAATGTGGCACCATGACAGTCACACACACACACACACACATACACACATATATATATATATATATATATATATATATATAACCATGATTTCAATAAACAGGTGTAACCTATGATCTGAGTGTACGTGTGTTACATAATATATATTATAAAATAATAATAATAGTTTGTACCACAAAGCTGAAAAATCTGACTAGACAATGAGACGTCAGTACTGATAAGATGATTGTAAAAATGGACAGAATATTATTTGAAATAATTGGGGTTTATTTGCAAGTAATAAAATAACACAAGTTTGTCGTAATGTAATAAAGTTGGTAAAGTGATTTCAATACACTCAAAATTTAATTGGTTAAAAGCAGTAAGAAAATCTCTATGTAACAGTGTTTATATGGACAAGTAAGCACGACAACATATCCAAAAAAAAAAAAAAAATAAATTTGTATAGCTATCCTGGAACCATAATTCTTTCCTTTTTAGAGAAAAAAAAAACTTTCAGAATCATTGCTTGGTTGAACTGATAAGCTGACAAAATTCAATTAATCAAATTTAAAAAAGATATTGTTTCGGTTATCTTCCTGCGGTTTTAGCAATAATCCTGAGCTTGTGGATGATTACGTCAGCAAATACTGACAGACCAAATGTTTTTGAAATATTATGACCTAAATCTCGCTCTCAGTGTTTCCTAATAAAATTGACTGTTTGGAAATGACACTAAGTTACTATACTATCAGTAGTTTTGTGTTGGTTTTGCCTCAGAAGCCAGGGTGAAAAAAGTTAATCTGGAGCCCTGCCAGAAGCCTTCACAGAATCTGACTTTGGTATGCAAAAACAGAATCTGAATGTTTGTTGTTTAGCTTTTAATTCTTGCAAAACAGTCATCCATTCCAAATGTTGTCAAGAATTCTGCAGTTCTTTGGGCAAGTCCAAGAAAACCTTTTCACTAAGCTATTTCATGATGTTGCCAGTATTTTTCAGCAGGGATAATATTGGGTAAATTTGTTGGCTACCAATTCATCTTTCAGAAAAAAATCTTTTCCAACCAATGAGTAACGTTTGACTTCTGTATATGAAGTTTCTTTGCCAATGAGGCATCCATTAAATACCACAAAAGGAAGAAAATATTTGTTTCTGTACAGTTTTAATTTCCATCAAAAATAGTATTATGTATACTCCTTTTAAAATGAAATATATGGCTGCAAAAAAAGTCCATTTTATTATGATTTCCAATTTTTCTATTTTAATTTATTATACTAGCATATGAAGTGGGTACGTTTATAATTTTAAAAATGTTCCAAAGAGAATGAACATTGCAGATTCTGTAACTGGAATCAAAATTAATACATTTCCTCTGCTGACAAACATAGTAAAAATCTTAGCTATGTCTATTGTAAATATTTTGCAAGCTCAGCCATTGTCTAAAAAGGTAGTTTGAACAATAATTAGAATCCAGTAAATTCCTTTTATTTTTATTATTTAAATTATATTTCAAATATATTGCAAATATTGTTTGGAAAATTGAATCTCTTTGTATATGTACTTTTGTTGACACAGTGTTTTGGCTGATGCATTCTTCAGCCTTAGTAATGTTTTTTCCTTCAAAGAAAAAAACATATACTGTTTACATTTGTCTATTACTCTTTCCTCCCTTCTTCTCTTTATCCCTTCCCCCTCTCTCTCCCTTTGTATATATCTCTCTCCCTTTGTATGTATCTCTCTCCCTTTGTATGTATCTCTCTCCCTTTGTATGTATCTCTCTCCCTTTGTATGTATCTCTCTCCCTTTGTATGTATCTCTCTCCCTTTGTATGTATCTCTCTCCCTTTGTATGTATCTCTCCTTTGTATGTATCTCTCTCCTTTGTATCTCTCTCTCCTGTATCTCTCTCTCCTTTGTATGTATCTCTCTCCCTTTGTATGTATCTCTCTCCCTTTGTATGTATCTCTCTCCCTTTGTATGTATCTCTCTCCCTTTGTATGTATCTCTCTCCCTTTGTATGTATCTCTCTCCCTTTGTATGTATCTCTCTCCCTTTGTATGTATCTCTCTCCCTTTGTATGTATCTCTCTCCCTTTGTATGTATCTCTCTCCCTTTGTATGTATCTCCCCTTGTATGTATCTCTCTCCCCTTTGTATGTATCTCTCTCCCTTTGTATCTCTCTCCCTTTGTATGTATCTCTCCCCTTTGTGTATCTCTCTCCTTTGTATGTATCTCTCTCCTTTGTTTGTATATCTCTCTCCCTTTGTATGTCTCTCTCTTTGTGTGTATCTCTCCTTTGTATGTATCTCTCCCTTTGTATGTATCTCTCTCCCTTTGTGTGTGTCTCTCTCCCTTTGTGTGTGTCTCTCTCCCTTTGTGTGTGTGTGTGTCTCTCTCCCTTTCCCTTTGTGTGTGTGTGTGTCTCTCTCCCTTTCCCTTTGTGTGTGTGTGTGTCTCTCTCCCTTTCCCTTTGTGTGTGTGTGTGTCTCTCTCCCTTTCCCTTTGTGTGTGTGTGTGTCTCTCTCCCTTTCCCTTTGTGTGTGTGTGTCTCTCTCTCTCCCTTTGTGTGTGTGTGTGTCTCTCTCTTTGTGTGTGTGTGTGTCTCCCCCTGTGTGTGTGTGTGTCTCTCTCCCTTTCCTTTGTGTGTGTGTGTGTCTCTCCTTTCCTTTGTGTGTGTGTGTCTCTCTCCCTTTCCTTTGTGTGTGTGTGTGTCTCCCCCTTTCCCTTTGTGTGTGTGTGTCTCTCTCTCTGTCTCTCCCTTTCCTTTGTGTGTGTGTGTGTCCCCCCTTTGTGTGTGTGTGTCTCTCTCTCTTTCCCCTCTCTCTCCCCCTTTGTGTGTGTGTGTCTCTCTCTCTCCCCCTTTGTGTGTGTGTCTCTCTCTCTCCCTCCCCTCCCTTTGTGTGTGTGTCTCTCTCTCTCCCCCTTTGTGTGTGTGTCTCTCTCTCTCCCCTTTGTGTGTGTCTCTCTCTCTCCCCTTTGTGTGTGTGTCTCTCCCCCCCTGTGCGTGTCTCTCTCTCCCCCCCTGTCTGTCTCTCTCTCTCTCCCCCCCTGTGCGTGTCTCTCTCTCTCTCTCCCCCCCCTGTGCGTGTCTCTCTTCTCTCTCCCCCTGTGTATCTCTTCTCTATATATATATATATATATATATATATATATATAATAAAAACATTAGGCAGCATATGATTTACATACAAGAAATAATCACACATAGAATTAATCAGAAGTATCAATGCGATTATTGCCGACATCCATCACTAGAAAACATAATATATGCATTAAAATCCTGTTCATCCCTAGTGCGAGTTTTGATCCTTGAAGAAAAACTTGTTGTCTGTAGTTTTTCAGTTTATTCGATGTTAAAATGCTAGTACTTACGGTCTTCCATCCATCATCAGGCATGTGTTTTTTTTTTGTTTTTTTTTTTTTTTCCTTATAAAATCAAAAACTTGAGGCGATATACCTGTATGTCGACCGAAAGATGTTTTTTGAATATATGCTATTATTGACGGTTGTAAGATATCGGAATGTGCAAAGACGCAACGCTAAGTTTTTCAAAATTTTTAAGTGAGAATTTTATTTAAATATTTCTTGTGATGTGTTAAATCCACGTATTCTATTTTTACAAGTGTATTCAGTTTTTAGGTCATGAACTAAGTATATAGTTCAATAATATAGTGTAATGTCATAATAGTATGGATGAACAGGATTTTAATGCATATATTATGTTTTCTAGCGACGGATGTCGCCAATAATCGCATTGATACTTCTGATTAATTCTATATATATATATATATATATATATATAAATATATTCCTCTCCCTGAATACACCTATGCTAACAAAGACTAAAGAATAGTAAATACTCCCATGGACAATGACCTTGATGAATTGTTAGCTCAATCCCTGTACCAAGTAATACACAATCACTAAATAGAAACAGGATTAGCAATAACTGAACAATGTTGAAAAGGAACAAGACGAGGTATCCCTAGACATGGACAATAGAATGAGAACAGTCTATCCTTTAGGTTAATCAAGGGGTTCAAATCAAAATTTCCTGAATGTTACCTCAAGTTAATATTTATATTTAACTTAGACTAGCGTTTCAACAAAAATTTTTTTTTTTTTTTTTCTTATTCAGAATATTTTTTTTTCTCCTTTCTTGTCTCAGTTCCTTCACAAAAATGACTGAAGAATTTCTATTAACACCCACATAAATCATCTAGTTTTAACCTGTGAAAATTTCAGTTTTCCTATTTGAAATTTCTGTTAGTGAGTTCTACTACAATAAAACATTCGTAGAAATTCCCTTATCACATCGTAAATGGTTTGAGCTTAACATCTTTAACAAAATATGGCAATAACAATCAGAAATGTGAATGCTAGTCTTTATTTCAAGAAGTAGGTACAAATGAAAAGATTTGAAATTGACAACTTTTTCCATTTCACTGAAACAAATGTTAAAAAAGTAGTGTCTCTGATATATCTTTTGTCTTCTCATGTGATCAAAACAAAATAGTCCATGACACGTGCATCCTTTTAAATGATGTAATCTTAAGTACTATAGATAATTCAGTTTCCAATTGATTTTTTCTATGTCATTCAAAAGATTTTGCATATTGCAAAGGCAGATTTCTATGAATTCCAGCATTTTTTTTTATTAATTCCAGCTCACCTCCTCCTCTTGTCTAAATGACATACTGTGAAGTATATATATATTTGGAGAACTGAAGTGAAATTGACTTGACAGTTGTTCCTTGAGTGAAATTCATTGTTAATGTTGTAGAGGTCATACAAACTGGAGAACCTTTTAACCTTGAAAGTTCATCTGTTTGCAATTGGTTGCATTTATGCAAACAACAGGCCGCCAAATAAGACAGATTTACAGATAGGAATTCTTTTTGCATTTAGAATAAACTTAAATTATTTAAGCTTGCTTTTAGTCAGATTTTTTTTTTATACAACAGTGGATTGAGTGAACCAACATGGCTTTAAATTGTGAGCAATTTCCATTTTGGGGATCCATTGGGCATTTGCTTGTTTATTTTTATTAATATTTCTTTTAAGAGTTTTTTTAATCCAATGTCATTGTGTAATAATCAACTAGCAAGCAATGTATTGTATTTTAATAAAGTTTCTTTCTTTATCAATCATGTTTAAAACATTGATGAAAATGAAACCACTAATAATTGTGCCTTAATCTAGTTTTTTCTTTTCATATTTCAATTTTCAAGAATTTCATTATTTTTAAGTACAGTTATTTGAGAAAAATTCAATGTGAAACTATGGTGGCTTCTTTTATATGCTGTGTCCCTTCAGGATATGAGCAATTGTAGCTCTTCATCCTTTTATTTTTCTAAACAACATTTAACACTTTACCATCACTCTTTGTCCGTGCTCTGCCATCCACTCACCCAAATACATTGGGTCGGTTACTCTGTCCCTCCTTCTTTCAAATGGGGTGTTAAATTTTACAAACCCTTTTTCTTCACTGTGCATCTCAATAAGCACGTGGCCGGGTGGTTAGAATGTTCGCATTCTGATCCTGAGACCTGGGTTTGAATCTCACCATGTTCGATTTTGTCAGGAAGGAGACTTCCTGATGTTATCAGACTAGAGAGGTCGATCCCAGTGTGCAGCACTTTTGGAAAGTACCTGAAAACCATACCACAGGTTGACTTGTGAGTGAAATTGGGTAGATGGAACCCTTGGGCCCATCAATAGCTGTGCTAGCATGAAGTCACAAGTCATTGTGGCTGAGAGCTTGAGCATGCTGGCCTTGTTCAAATTGTTGATCACTCTAGATAACACCCTCTTTCCCAGAAACTGTAACTAAGGTCTGCTTACCATACTTGCAGTATAAACTGCAGGTGGGCTCTGTGGTTGTTGAATAAACATAAATGTACCTGAGCATGCGTCTGCAATAGGGATTGGCTGGTTGCCCTAGTAGATGACTATCCTCAAAAACTTTCAACTACTTCTGATTTTGAGTATGTCTTTTCAGTCCCCATTTTCTTTGTAACTTCCTTGTTACACCTATGTCTTGTCTGTGGTATTCTGAGCATCCATTGGTGGAGCCAAATCTGTTGCTTTAAATCTCTTCATTTGTAAGCAAATTGTCCAGCGTTCACTGCTGGGTAGGTGGTGGGGTAGATATTACACAAAAATTCCCGTTCTTTGTTTCTATGGAATTTTGTTGACAATACCACTTTAAAATAACATTCTTTTTATCTCTATTTCTCCCTCTCTTGTCACCTTTCACATTTTTATGCTAGTTTAACTTGATACAAGGCTTGGGAGCCACTTAAGGTAGTGTCTGTAACACAATGGTAATACTGAATGAAGAGTCTATTATGAAGTTAAAGAAGCTCTAAATGCCTTTTTGAAATGCTACATTATTGGCTCTTCAGCTGGGGAAGACAGAAAAAAGAACATAATAATAATTCTCTATCTGTTGCTTCAACATAGATTCTGATTAAAATGCAACTGCCAAACTTTACTTGCTTCCTCAACCACCATGTTGATTCCTTTTCAGAGTCTGATCACTACTCCCACTCCAAAACCTTCATTTATGTAGACAATTTCAGATTTTAATCCTTACCTCTACATAAACACTTTTTAAGAGCTCTCTCGCACACATTCTCATTCTCTCTCTCTCGCGCTCTTCTCTGTCTTTATATATATATATATATATATATAATGTGAAACTGCCTCTGCATCTCATGTTTTCAATTAAAGGGACACAACCCTCTAGCTTTCAATTCTCAACTTTATCTTCTAGAATAAATGCAAAAATATGTGTCACATTTTCAAGTGACACAACTTTCTGAAAAATTCTTATAGCTAGAACCATGTTCAAAGACTCAGCCTGAAAACAAACATGAGTGTGAGAATCACAGGTGACCTTGAAGTAGGAAGATTTGCTGTTGCAGCTTGGTAATGGAACAATCAAAATTGAGATTTCACTCTCAAATGGTTGCAGAGTTTCAGTCTCAAGTATCCAAGACTTGACTAACCATGTTTATCCCAACATTAAACACCACTTCATGAATTCAAACTGGCTTTGTGAGAGGGCCATATTAGCTCCCAAAAAACAAACTCTGGATAGCATCAACTGGAAACTTCTCCAAGAAATTCCAGAACAAACATGAAATACTTTTCCATTGACACAGTGGTTGAACAAGAGCAGGCATTGAATTATCCAGTAGAGTTCCTGAACTCATTGAATCCTTCTAGAATGCCATCACACAAGCTGGAACTGAGAGAAAATGTGCCAGTTATGCTATTGAGAAATCTGGATTCTCCAAAGCTTTGTAATAGAACATGGTTAATTGTGAAGATGCTTCCTCATCTCTTGGATGCAGAGATCCTTACTGGCCCAGGAAAGGGTGACAGTTTTAATTCTAAGAATCCCCTTAATTCCTCCAGATCTTCCTTTTGAGTTGAAAAGACTTCAGTTTCCAGTGAGAATGATCTATGCAATTTCATTCAATAAGCCCCAAGGACAATAATTGAAAGTAACTAGATTCATCTGATGGAACCCTACTTTTCTCATGGCCAGTTCTATGTTGGTTGTTCAAGGGTTGGGAATGGAAACAAGCTTAAAAGCCACCCTATAGGGCAGCTTCTAAGCTAGTAATCAATATAAGTAACAGTTTGCCACTTAACTGATTGATGTTACCTTCAGCATCCTGATGCCAGAGTATGAATAAATTGCTGATAACCCTGAAGAGTCTATGGACAGGTCCACTTACAAAACCCTGGAGTCAGGATGCTTAAGGTAACATCAATGAACTAAGTGACATTAATTAATAATATTAATTCTATTAATGTTCTCTTTGATATTGAGCACTTTATTGCAAAGAATGCTTGCTTTCAATGTCTTTTCTCTCAGTATCCTACTGACTGACATCATTTTTGGCTTCTGACTATCTTTGGAAAGCTTGAAACCCAAGGCAGTGGAATCGTCTGATCTTCTAATTTTTAATTTTTTGTACTTATATATATATATATATAAAAAGAACACTTTTTTTTATTTTTTCATATATATATATATATATATATATATATATATAATAAAAAATTAGAAGATCAGACGATTCCACTGCCTTGGGTTTCAAGCTTTCAATATTTTCAGGTGATTTTGGTCAATTGATTTCCTAACATTTTATTTTTGTTAATATAGCCAAGCAGTCTAAAGTACTATCGTTCCTCTTACAAAGGGGGGGGGTGATTTGAACACTACTGAGGAGTACATTTTCTTAAGCACATAGATCAGTAGACATAATGCAGTGTTTTTTTTTGTTTTTTTTTTTGTTTTTTTTTTTTAATGAAAACAGTCTATTACAAACATGGGTATCCACTAAAAATATACCATTTGAACTTTTGTGTGTTGATAAAGAGGCTAGAAAATGGTAGTTTCTTTTCACTGCTCCAGAAAGTACCCAACTGCTCCTTATATGCTCTCTTTACAAAGGTCAAATCTGATCAAAAATGCAGTATTACTACCATATATGGGCTGGATCCGTGCAATCCTCACTTTCCACATTGTTTCAACACCCGTTTAGCAAGAACAGGTATTTGAAGGACCCTGAATTTGCATTCCAAGTGACATGATCTACAAATTCCTTGTAATTAATCTACAACTGGGCTTCTTTAGCCTATCATCTGTTCTTATGAAACTGGTGTTGAAGGAACATGGGATACAAATAAATCTTTCAATATCTCTATATTTCTGAGATGAGGTATTGTAATTATTTACACTGTTTGGACTGTTGTCCTCGTCTTCGTTGTCATATTCACACTGTTTCAGCCATTGTATGCTCCAGCTTTCTTCAGGTGATTGGAAACTTGAACTAAACCCTTTATTTATCCACTGGGGTAGATTGTTCTAGTTCCACGAGCCATGGCTCTTCCAGATGTCTCGGTATCAGTTATCTTCCTTTAACCCAACTCTCCAAATTTTTGTTCACCTCAGCTATAGTTTTTAACAACTGGGCCATGTCCTTGAGGGTAAAAGTGTTGGTTGAATCCAGTGACCTGACCCAAAAGAGTTGAGTTCAATACCTAGCTATAGCTGAGGTGAACAAAAACTTGGAGAGTTGAGTTAAAGGGAGATAACTGATACTGAGACAATCGGAAGAGGCATGTCAAGTGGAACTAGAACAGTCTACACTGGAGAATAAAATAAAGGGTTCAGTTCAAAATTCCAAGCACCTAAAGAAGGTTGGAGTTGAATTATTGTTAGCACTCAGATATTTCAAACGACTCTTTCTCTCTCTCTTTTCCCCCATGACTCTTTCTCTCTCTCTCTCTCTCTCTCACTTTCCCCCATGACTTTCTCTCTCTCTCTCACTTTCCCCCATGACTTTCTCTCTCTCTCTCACTTTCCCCCCATGACTTTCTCTCTCTCTCACTTTTCCCCATGACTTTCTCTCTCTCTCTCTTTCCCCATGACTTTCTCTCTCTCTCTCACTTTCCCCATGACTCTCTCTCTCTCTCTCTCTCTCACTTTCCCCATTGACTCTCTCTCTCTCTTTTCCCCCGTGACTCTCTCTCTCTCTTTTCCCCCGTGACTCTCTCTCTCTTTTCCCCCGTGACTCTCTCCTCTCTCTCTTTCCCCCGTGACTCTCCCTCTCTCTCTTTTTCCCCGTGACTCTCTCCTCTCTCTCCTTTCCCCCGTCTCTCCTCGCTCTCTCTCCTTTCCCCCCCGTGACTCTCCCTCTCTCTCTTTCCCCCCGTGACTCTCTCCCTCTCTCTCCTTTCCCCCGTGACTCTCTCCCTCTCTCTCACTTTCCCCGTGACTCTCTCCTCTCTCCTCCCCCCGTGACTCTCTCCTCTCTCTCACTTTCCCCCGTGACTCTCTCCCTCTCTCTCTTTCCCCCCAGTGACTCTCTCCTCTCTCTCTTTTCCCCCGTGACTCTCTCCCCTCTCTCTTTTCCCCCATTGACTCTCTCCCTCTCTCTCTTTTTCCCCCATTGACTCTCTCCTCTCTCTTTTCCCCCATGACTCTCTCCCTCTCTCTCTTTTTCCCCAGTCTCTCCCTCTCTCTCTTTTCCCCCGTGACTCTCTCCCTCTCTCTTTTCCCCCCGTGACTCTCTCCCTCTCTCTCTTTTCCCCCCGTGACTCTCTCCCTCTCTCTCTTTTTCCCCTCTGACTCTCTCCCCTCTCTCTCTTTTCCCCCCACTCTCTCCCTCTCTCTCTTTTCCCCGTGACTCTCTCCCTCTCTCTCTTTTTTCCCCGTGACTCTCTCCTCTCTCTCTCTTTCCCCCATTGACTCTCTCCCTCTCTCTCTTTTCCCCCCGTGACTCTCTCCCCTCTCTCTCTTTTCCCCCCCCATTGACTCTCTCCTCTCTCTCTTTTCCCCCGTGACTCTCTCCCTCTCTCTCTTTTCCCCCGTGACTCTCTCCCTCTCTCTTTTCCCCCGTGACTCTCTCCCCGTCTCTCTCTTTTCCCCCCGTGACTCTCTCCCTCTCTCTTTTTCCCCCGTTGACTCTCTCCCTCTCTCTCTTTTCCCCCCGTGACTCTCTCCCTCTCTCTTTTGTTTCCAATTTGTTTATATTCCACTTGTGAAGTTTCTCGGCTAATTTTTTTTTCATTCTTTTTTTCTTCCAGCAAGATTACATGGCCTCCTCCTCTGATGGCAGTGGAGAAGACGTGATTACAGACGATGAAGATCAAGGGTCAGGAAATGGTGATGTCTATCCTAGCTCGGGCACTTCTGTGCAGCCAGGTCAGAGATTTGGCTTTCTCTGCAGTCATACATCTTTTATTCATCTTGCTGTAGCAAATTTAAAAAATAGACAACTACATGTTCAGAAACTTGAAAAAGAAAATCAAAATTAAATCTGATTACTTTTTACAAAATTTCAGTTCTTCTTAGGGGAGGGGTTTTATATATATATATATATATATATATATATATATATAACCCCCAAATTTAAAAAAACAAAAAAAGACCTATGACTTCAGTTGATATTAATACTTTATAATACAAACAAAAGCAAAAGGCTGTCTATATTTCTGAGATGAGGTATTGTAATTATTTACACTATTTACATTGTTCAGACTGGGGCACAATTTAAAAAAAAAAAAAAAATTATTATAATAATAATGTATTTGAATCTACACATTGGAAATATTTGATCTCTTTTTATAGATAAAATTTGAATGGCTGAATGAATCTCTGATCTCAAGCATATATGCACACTACAAGAGATTTGTGAATTTTTCTGACTTACATATTTTCCCCACCATGTTATTACACTTGTAATTGCAAAAAAAATAAATAAATAAAAGCAGAAATAAGATTTTAAGAAAAAAAAATGAATTCCATTATACAAAGATGTCTACCTCATTTATGTTTGTATTTTGCGCATAAAAGTTAATGTAAGTTCAAATCGGAAAGAAGGGACAAAGCATTTTGAGAGTTCAATACAACATGCTGAAAACCTTGTATAAAAGTTAAATATTTTTCTCTTGAATTTTTGGCTTATGGTCACATATATATTTGAAACACAGGTTCCTTTATGAGCACCAAAGTTGAGCAATGTCAAGCCTAGTCAATACCTAGATGGGTGACCACTAGGGAATACCAGGTGCTGTAAGACTTGAGAATTTTTAATCGGAGTTCTGAGTTCATTATATTCGCTTATGTGCAAATACTCTCAGGGAAAACTATGATTATTTTTTGAAACAAGATTAGGAGCAATTCTCGAGGCTTAAACTAGGTATCTAGATTAATAGTTACTTAGAGCTTACAGTATATCCGTACTCTTTGCAAAAATGCCAGATATACAATTCAATAAGACTTTCATATATATATATATATATATATATATATATATATATATATATATATATATATATATTATTTTATTTTTTTTTTTTTTTTTTTTTTTTTTTTTTTTTTTTAATGAAAAAACAGACCACTTTAAGGTACCATTACAATAATTTATTTCACCAAAATCCTTTTTAAAGGACTCCGGATCATCAGGTAACAATTCCAACAATGAAAAATTATTGTAATGGTACCTTTAAAGTGGTCTGTTTTTCATTAAATATTAGCTCTGTATTCACATTGAGCTTTCAAGATTTCATCCTCCTTGGAAATACCCATTCGGTTTACCAAGTTCTTCGTAATTTAATTATATATATATATATATATATATATATATATATATATATATATATACACTCTCTATTATAACATTTCACCATTCCTGAAAGATCTTCTCTTATCACAGTGTGGGATATCTAATATCAAAAATGATGGAAACAAAAAGAATAAAAATGGAATCACCTAGATTATATACCTATAGCACAAAAAAAAAATTATTCCCAGCATCCCTTGTTCATGCACAAGTCATTGCGCCAAATAACAAATTCAGTCCGATGAAGTTATAAAGAACAAAACACATCACATGAAAACTTTTCCTTGTTCTTTTTTTTTTCTTTTTTTTTTTTTTTTTTACCCCCATATTTTTCTTGATATATGAAAATTTATATATCATTCTCTCTCTCTCTCTCTCTCTCTCTCACACACACACACACACACACACACATGTTTGTGTTAGTAGATTGTATAATAGTATCCAAAACAAAATTGGGGATAACTATACAGAGTGGGAAAGCTTTTTGACATGTTTTGCCGACATGTATGTGGTTTGGATTCTTCAAGTTGGAATGAAAGACAAAAACTGTGGATAGCAGATGAGACATTTGCAATAAATTAAATTACCTTCTCCTCAACAAAATCCCGAGGGTCTTTTCCTTACTCATTGTTTTGTCTTTCATTCCAACCTGAAGAAATCAAACCTAATACATGTCAGCAAAACACATTAAAAAGCTTTTCCCCTTGTTGTATTATCTACAAAATTGCACACATGATGAGGGTGAAAGAAAATCAGGTCACTTATAAGCATCTGTTTGAGATATATATATATATATATATATATATATATATATATATATATATACATACACACACACACACACACACACACAGTTACTCTTTTTTCTTTTGCTCATGGAATGATTGTTGAACTGTGTGTTGAAACACTGTAGGGGATGCTGGATAACTTGAGAAATGAACAAATTGATTAGTCTGGAAATTCTCTGAACTTTTAATACAGTGACCTCAAGAAAGGTTAAACACTCCCATCCTATCAAGAAAAATTACATTTCCCCTCATATGCACACACACGCACAAAATATTTATAAGTATTTAAAAGAATGGTTTAATAATGTAAATGCTATACAAAAATAACGTGTATATTTTTTTTTTTTTTTTCTTAAAAATTTTCATTTATACCCTGGTTGTTTTTTCTTCATGGCTAATTGGGAGTCATTCTCCAAATAGATTGTTTGCAAGAAATCTTTTGAAATGATACAAAGTTGTCAAAAATATTCCTCATTAGAAAAGGAAGAAAGCTGATTTTTTACAAAGCTAATGCATTAATTATAATAACCATAAAGAAAGTTTTCTGCTTAAGATCATTTTTAAAAAAAAAAATGAATCCTGTGTGGTATTATCAAAACGAGAATACAGTATTTTTCCCTTCCTTGTTTAAATCATTTTTGGAAGATTCCTCTTTTTAGCCGCTCTCCAAATGTTTCTACAAAAATGAAGAGTGACTCAGAAACGATGTACTAAATATTTAAAGCTTTACATCTGGAATACAAAAAGAAAAATTGCATAGAAATGGGTTGGGGAGCAAGTGAAGGGAAGCTTATTGGAATGGGACCCTCACAATGTGAATAACTAAGTAATCAAAAGGTTTTTACAGTCTTATTGTGCCTTCAGGTTTATTGAATAGATGTCTCAGATTAGGAAGCTAATGGATTTTTTTTTTATTTTGCACACAAATAAACACACCTGCTCTGCAGTTAAAAGAAGAAAATTGTTTCAATTAAAAAAGAAAAAATTAGGGATCTGTTCTGTTTTTCCTATTACTTTCTCCTCCATTCGACCTTCATTTGATGGGAAGATTTATTTATGATCCTCCATTTTGACTATTTACTCTTCTGTTTTGAAAGTTATTTCACCAGCACCTAACATTCCACTGTATGCCTTATACTGACATGCTATTCTTTGCAATGAGAAATTTCATATTAAATTTTGGCATTTGTTTAAATATGAAATTTGATTGTGTAATTCACAGCCTTGAAAAATGTCTCAATCATCTCCGCATTTGTACATTTTCTACAAATCATCAATAAACTTTTCAAATATAAACATTTGCTTTGAGTAATTTGTTTTTTTTTTTAAATAGAAATAAAAATTATCTGTAAAGATTTCAAATTTCTAACCTGCTTATTTTTTTGTGCATTATTAACACTTAAAAGCCACCATTGATGCCAAATCAGTTCATGTTTATAGAATTTTGGGCAGTATTTAACCTTTGTGCCCACAAAAGAAAAAAATGTTAAAAGAATTGTTATTCTCCTGGCACCATTATTACTGTATACACTTTTGACTTTCTTGGCAATGTTTGTTTGTTTGTTTGTTTTTTTGGTTTTTTTTTTTAAATGATTAGAATT
Organism: Acanthosepion pharaonis; assembly: GCA_903632075.3. NCBI lineage: Eukaryota > Metazoa > Mollusca > Cephalopoda > Sepiida > Sepiidae > Acanthosepion > Acanthosepion pharaonis. Next base: position 217,560 of record CAHIKZ030000382.1, on the reverse strand, counting down.
TTAATAAAATCCAAATATATATAAATAGATTTATACCTTTCCTTTATTCTTGAGAATGACAGCAAAGATGCTAAACACTAATTATTAGATTGAATAAAAAAAATTGTTTTCATAATTATTTATAAAATGGTACGTAATAAATATTGCATTGGTTTATGTATTTTGATAACTTTGTAATTTTTAAAACGATCTCTGAATAAAAAGATTTATTTTCAAATTTATATCTTTATAAAATGGTAAATAAATATTGCATTGTACTTGGTTCACATTTTTATAATCCTGTCAATAAACATTGACTTGAGAGTCAAAAGTCTATACAGTAATAGTGATGTCAAGAGAATAACCATCTTTTTAACACATTTTTTTTTTCTTTTTTTTTTTGTGCAAATGTTAAATATTGCCAAATTTTTTATTTGCCAATAACTAAGATAAAACAATTTTATAAATTGTATTTACTATACATAGTTATCTCCCTTGAGAAATCAAATCATTCCTGGTCACTATAAATGTACACCCTACTCTACTGTTATTATTTAACAGGAAATTGCTTTATTCTTCAAGTTGGCATTTTCCTAGTTTTGCGCTAACACAAATCCCACCATAATGACTCGTTTATAGTGGCAGAGCTACATTTTGGGAGCCCTGAAGCTTGAACAGATGTAGGGGCCCCTTTGCAACCAGCAACAATAGATTTGCAGATCCAGCTGCCAAAATGTAATCTATGAAATAGATTCTGGCAAGCTCAACGAGCCCATATAGCTGTGGGCTTGGCTGTTGCAAGCCTCCAAGAAAAATTTAAAATTTAACCAATTACAATGAAATTTTGAGGCCATATGAAATGGGTTATTTTAACTAAGAGGTCAACATTAGCTTATGGTTTTAGCATTAGAATGGCTTTATTTTAATATTTTGAAAAAAAACAAAACATTGATTTTGTTGAAAGATTTCCTCATTAAAAATAGTTGCTTCAGGGTAATCCTGTGATTAGGGGCTCTAAGATTCTTTAGTTTCATAGATCTGCCACTGCTCACTTATAATAATATACAAACATAAATTAGCTCATTAACATTTCCACTGCTATGGATATACTTATATATGTCTTAATGAAACTCGTCTTGCCTATTGTTGATGTATATTTAAATTTTCAAGATGCTGTGAAAAGTTAGCGTTCGTTAATTGGCACTTGTTGCGATTTCCGAACCATCAGAGACCTGAAGTAGCATACAATATGATCTGCTTTGTGTATTTTTATTCTGTTGGAAGTTGGGGATGCTGTTTAGCTTAGTTTCTACTGCAGAGTATCTGATCGGACCCAAAATAGTGGCACCCATGAGAAATTGCCATCAATGTCTTTATAGTTAGTTATTTCCACTAAATGACCTATTTCTTATTTTTCACAAAATAGGCCAGCATAGCCAGGCAACAATGCTATAACAATGGAACAGTGAAAGTGCTAATAAAATAGATTTTAAAGATTTCTACTTTCAAAAAGTACTTCAATTTATGAATAGTTAATCACATTTTTCAGAGATATTGTTTCTTTTTTATAGCATTTGTGAATGAATATTAATGTTAAATGCCATCATATATTAGATGAATTTAAATTTAAGGATTGTTAATTAACTTTTGACAAGTACTTTCCCTGCTTCCCTAGGGTAGGGGAAATGGATAATATTATCATTACTATTTCTGTTGGTTCTTATCACTATGCAAGGACTGTCATTCTCTGCTCTTGGGTATGCAATGTAGATCAGAAATAAAGAATACATCACTGGCTAGATTCAAACATTCTTCCTTTTCCTTGGGAAGTTAATAACCTAACTATATCATGCTTTCATCCTTTATTTTCTTTGGCAAATAAGTATTCAAGGGAGAATAAGATTCACTAAATGGTAGACTTCATGGTCTAATTGGTAAAGCAGTTTCCCTGGATAGACTAAGGCATGTAAGTTCAAATCTTTCCACTGGTTTACTTATTCTCTGTTGACATACACTTACCGATAGAATGGTGGTTCGAGAGTTGTAATAAAAAAGCAATGGAAATAAGATGAATTTGCAATAACTACGTGAAATTAAATTAAAATTTTTATGTAAAATCATTTTTCCTAATGACTTTTTGCAAACTTTACTATAATTTTATAGATTCAGCTTTTGATGGCGATTCATGCTTGACAAAATTATTGCCTCTGTTAATGATTTGTGGAAATACAAGGGAAATAATTATGAATTAATACATTCAGTTTTTGTTATTTCTTTTTAATTTTTTCTTTTTAATTTTTTCTTTTTCTAATTTTGCAATAATTTATGTTGTCTCCCAAGGAGAACAAAAGAAATTTTTTTTCGGAAAGAATCTCATATTTAAATCCAAGACAAATTGAATGATATTTTGAATTTAATGCATGTGTAGTCCATAACGTTTACTTACTGCTTTTTGCTTGCAAATGAAACTAACAATTAAAAACACCAACTAACACTTAAATGAAATTGATGCAATATTGTAGCTGCACTTTTATTTATATAAAAATTTTATTTTTCATACATACACGCACACACCAATAAATTCTCATCAGAACCTATTTCTAACATCAGAATCTCCAATGATTTCCTTGTCAGGCTCAGCATTCCTCTCCCTCATATGTAAGTGGACATTGAAGTCAAAATCCAGTGGCAACAGTTTTTCATACTTAAATGCAATCATATATGCTGGTCAGTGGTGCATTATGGGTAGGTTTATTGTATTACTTTAATGGTTATGCTTAATACAATACTTACCCATAAGGCACCACTGACCAGCATATATAATCAAGCCAAAGCACATGGCCTGTAGATTGCATTTAAGTATGAAAAAGACTGTTGCCACTGGGTGTTGACATCAATGCCTACTTTTATATCTACATACACTCTATCCCTGATTTTGAGCACCTTAACACATAAATATGGCATACCTTAAAACATATATATTTAAAAAAAAACAAATCCATTAATTTTTATATATAAGAATTAATGGATTTGAATTTTTTTTAATCAGAAATATTTTAATTACTTCAAATGTTATTTTTAGTGGATGCCCATATTTGAGTAGACGCTCCATTTTATTTTAAACAGTATTTTGTCTGGACATTCGATAAAGTTTTCTTGAGCATGTAGACCAGAAGAAATAAATATTGTTTAAAATAAAACGGTGTCTACTCAAATATGGGCAGCCACTAAAAATATTTGAAATATATATCAGTGGCGTAGCTGGGGGGTGGTGGACTGCCCCGGGTGCCAGCACAGGAGGGATGACACAATGTCACCCCCAACAAAATTTTTCAACCAGGCTAAGGTGCCAAAAATAGTCTGAAAACAGTGGTGGAGACACAGGGTTTTCCGTCAGAAAAAATTAAATAGAACATTTTTGTCAAGAAAAATACTTTCAAACATCATTGATAATTAAATGGTACCCAGAAAATGATGCAACGGAAAATTGGACACCGGAAAATTAGCAACAGAAAATTACGTCAGCCATGAGCCAGTTGAGACTGTCAGATCTGGCTGTGCTGTCCATTGAAAACGAGCTTACAAGACATTTTGACGATGTCATTGACCAGTTTGCCACAATGAAAACAAGAAAACCTTCATTCTAAGACCATAGTATCGAATGTCATTCTCTTGTGTATTGCCGTGTTTTGTATTTAGTTGTTCTGAAAGTGAACAGTTGCATTTTAAAAATCTTTTGATTTGAACTGATTATTTTGTGGTATTGGATTTTGTCTTGGATCATACATGTAAACAGTAACATACCGGTCAGTAGAGTAAAGTAGAGGTAGAGCATGTATGAAAATTTAGCTACAAGCTAACCATTCAGAATAGTGTGAATCGGGGTCATTGGGGTGACATTTGAGCAGACCGCCCCGGGTGATGTTTTCTCTAGCTATGCCACTGATATATATATATATATATATATATATATATACACACACACACACACACACACACACACACACACACACACGTATGTATGTAACACAACTGAAAATTACAGGCTAGCAGAACTTTCACCCAAAAACTTCCAACAGAAAATAAGCCCTATAATATTGAATAAATCAAGATTGTTCAACTGACTTTTCTGGTTGACCAACTCAAGGATTTCACATGAAAAACTTGTGGTTCTAATGAGCATTTCAACACAAAATATTGAGTCAGTTAACCAGATAAATCACTTGAACTTGGGTTTGCTGAATATTTGAACTTAAGTGCAACAACATTTTTGAAAATTTTAGCAGCAACAACAATGCATAGTTTCTTGGCCACAGGCTTTTCTCAGTGTCACACTAATCACAAACAACCATTGCACACTGTCATTGACTTCTGCCTCCAACCTCTGCAAGCAGCATAAATTCACCGACCTTCTCTCTCTGCCAACAATCCCTATGCCTGATTCAAATTTATGTGAACCCCCTTCACCTAACAAGAAAGGATTCAGACAGGCATTCTTGTAGATGTAAATTTCTTTGTAAAAAATTAAAAAGAAAAACAAATGAATGAAACTGATTTTACTCTTGCAAGGTGTGTACATCTAGTAAGTCATCTCAGCTTGCAAATACAGTATTTTCATTACTAATATAATTTATTTTTTTTGTTATTACTCTTTTTTTGTTTTTGTTTTTGTTTTCCTTATTGTTTTCCTTATTGTTGTTTTAAATCACAATACTCTAGGCTGACTATTAACCATAAAAGTAAGCTGTAAACAGGAAATTGTCACCTGGCAATATTTTAACTTGAATCACACATCTTAATAGCTCATCTTATTTAGTGTGTAAATAAATCCTAGGTAGGCACAGAGCCAGAGTAGCAATTATTTAACCTTGATATAGTCTTTTGTATCATACCTAAACCACAGAAGATAGTCCAATGCTATTCTTTTGCTGTAATATAGAAGACCTTATTGTAAAATAAGTAGATTCTGTATACCACAAATCAAGCCAAAAAAACTGATTTCCATAACTGTTAATGTTTTTGTTTCCTTTTTTTTTCTTTTTTTTTTTTTTTAATAGGAAACTGTATAATTATTTTGTCACTTGTGTTGTTTGTATAGATTCTATTGATCTAGATGTGTAAATATAATCCAAACTGCAATATTTATAAGTGAAAGGGGTGTTTGCCTATTTTTCAGAACTTTCAGCAGTAACTGATGATCCAAACTTAAGAACAAAGTTAACTCCATGTCTTCGTCAGCATAAAGAACATAAAGCATCAGGTAACATCTATGTGCCGCACTGTACAAAGAAAGGGGAATACCATAAGCGGCAGTGTACGAATTATGCTTGCTGGTGTGTTGATCCTAATGGGTTGATTATCAAAGGAACAAATAGAAGTGAATCGGATGAAAAACCAGATTGTGAAAATGGTAAGTAAAGTCAAATTTTTTTTCTCTCTCTCTCTCTCTTGCTATCTTGGATAATTGAACCTTGTTGTATACCTGCTTTTGTTGACAGTAGTTTGGCTAATCTATTCATCAGCCTTCATAAGGTATATACCATTAGCAAACATGCACTTTCACTTTCTTTCTCTTGCTCTTTTCCTTCCCCCTCTCTCTCTCCCATTTCCCCCTCTCTCTCTCGCCCATTTCCCCCCTCTCTCTCTCCCCCATTTCCCCCCCTCTCTCTCTCGCCCATTTCCCCCTCTCTCTCTCCCCATTCCCCCCTCTCTCTCTCCCCATTCCCCCCCTCTCTCTCGCCCATTCCCCCTCTCTCTCTCCCCCCCCTCTCTCTCTCCCATTCCCCCCCTCTCTCTCTCGCCCATTCCCCCCCTCTCTCTCTCGCCCATTCCCCCTCTCTCTCTCCTTATTTCCCCCCCTCTCTCTCTCGCCCATTTCCCCCCTCTCCATTTCCTCTTCTTTATGAATAGTAAATATGCAAATAGCATAATCCTTTCTGAACATATATAGGAAATTTCAAAACACATCGATGGGAAACAGCACCAGCCTACAACAATAAAATCCAAAACTTATAAACTTTGTAGGAGAAAATATCTATAATCACCTTCCCAGACCAACACAAATTACTAAATGAACAAACAACTTATTTCAAAATGCGGACACAAAAACATTTTTTTTACTGCATTGCTTAAAAATCACAAACTAACAAGGAGAAAAATGTGAATATATGCATTATATACAATGCATAATCACACCTAAGCAAATTTAATATCAATAATAAATTGAATAATTGATGAATAAATACAAAATAGCCTAAGTAATCATTAATAAATAAATCAACAAATACCCTTATACAATGGCTATAAAATAACTGCATTCACTCCCTTATTTCTACTCAATAGTCTTTAGAATAGTTTAAAATATAACTGTTTCTACTTATCCAGTAACCATTATGACAGCACAATAAACGAGAAATACCTGACTTCACTAACCAGGTCCCGTGTGTACTATCCCTAAACCCAAGCTGGGGTGGGGGGGGTGTCCTGGTATCAATATTTGATTATTTTTAGCTACATTCATATATGTTACAAATTAAACTAAGTACAACCAACTATTAAAAGTTGAAAAATTTTTGTAGATTTTGATGCCATTCAGGGGGCTGGAGGCATCCAAATCCATGCATTCATTTTGCTTACGCTAAATCTCGACAAAAAAAAAGCTAACATTCATTATTTTTTTTTATCCATTATGATAAATAAGTTATTGTTCAACATTTTAACAAGAAAAATCTCAAGTTGATGTTAAACATTACTGCAAAACATTGATGTTGATTTATTTAAGATGGAATGATCTATTGTGACATATCTCTAATCTGTATTTAAATACATTGTATTTATTTTCAATTTTTCTAATTGTTCACCGGCATTTCATATGACCCATAATTAGGTTACAATAAAATTTGTATTTTATATGAATAGTACCTTATGAAAATTGGGATGTACTAGAGTGGGGGCCCCATATAATAGAATGTGGAGACGTCACAAAACCCTTGCACCAGCCCTGTCATTACCCATAATGCCCCATTGACCAGCATTATTAGTCATGCTATCAACCAACACGCATGGCCTGAAGATTGTGTTCAAACAAATAATAGACAGTGACCACTCGATGTTGACCTTAGCATCCACACTTACATTTACGCATGCTCTATCCCTGATACTAAACACTTAAAGATGTAACATATCTTAAAACTATGAGAAAGAGATACTGTTGATAAAACCATTATTAGTCAGAAAACATTCCTTTTTGGAACAAAACATGTCACTTAGGTTTTTCTATTTTGTCATTCAATTACCCTCTATTAGTCTGATGTTCGGATTTATATGTCCTTATCTTCCAGTATTGTTAGTACAGAAGCTTATATCACATTGAAACATGGGTTCTCATACAGTTGCTGAAGTTAAGCAACATTGAGCCTGGTCAGTACCTAGATGGGTGACCACTTAGGAATATCAGGTGATGTAAGCTTGGATGTGTGTCTAGTATAATGAATAATGGCTTGGAATTGGAAATCAGAGAGCTGAGTTTGAATTCCAGTCAGGTTCATTGTATTCACTTACTTGCAAATACCTTTTGGAAAAGGTATGAACCCAGCTATGGATTAATTAGTATAACTTGTATCAGTAAAAAAAAAAAAAATCATTATCTCCAAAAATTCTTACAAGCTAAAAATATTTTCTGGCTTTAAATAATCTGCAAAAGGTTAAGTCGTAAAAAAAAAAAAACAAAATCAGTTGCATCAACAGGGAAAGCTCATTTTCTGTTATATTTTTATCTATAATTTTAGAGGATCTCTTTCATGCCATCAGTTTGTGTAGCACCTTGTATGAACACAAGAATAAGGATGTTTGCTTCTTAATTTATAAATGCCTATTTCTTTGTTCCTAGGTTCCAATTTGGGTCTTTGCTTAAAGTCTCTGTTGAAACATTCAACTGGTCTGCTCGGCAGCTTCCGTCCAAAATGTTCTGAATCTGGAGACTACAAAGCGATCCAGTGTCACGAAAGCAAATGTTGGTGTGTTGATAAGCAAGGGACAGAAGTTGAGAGCACAAAAGTTAACCTGCCACAAATTCCGATTTGTGTTGGTAAGTCACCTTTCTACATTTCTTATTAATGATTTATTTAATAACCATTATTGACAATGTCTTTTGTTTTCACCTGTAATAGCCTTTAACTTCTTGCACTCTGCATTATTAATATTACTTCCCACTGCATTCTTTTTCAAGGGCTCTCAATTGCAGTATCCTTATTATTCATTTCACTTAGTTATTTTCTGTTGCCATAGCAGGATATGACAATACAACTATGAAATTCAAGCACACTATTCTATTCTTTGACCCTTTTATACACTGATATCTTTTCCTGCCCAGACTATCTATGAACCAACTTTTGCAGACGTCAATCAACACAGTGTTTTAGCAGGTAGCAGTCATATATTTGTTTCTCATAAAATCCTCCTTTAATAAAATTGCTTCTGCTGTCTATTCTTGATAAAATACGAAGAAAAAATCTGCAATTTTAATGGTCCTGACCTGACATCTCAGTTTCAGTCACTTTTCTACCACTGTAACATAGCTTCCCTGTGCCTTTTCTATAAATATTTTAATAGTAATTGTTCTGACGAGCTTTTCTCTTTGGTACCTTGACTTTATGAATTTAAGCTCAGTACTAAATTGACAGAAAGGTCTCCCCATTTTACAGTTGAAATGGCGAGATGTAACCACAAGTTCTATGTTAAGTTTCTTCTCTTGCACTTCTCACTTGTGGAACTCTTCCAGCTTCTTGCTTTACACTCAACATTGGCATTGCATTTAAATTTTTAAAGATCAATCATTATTTTCTTTATTCTTAATCCCTACTCTTTATTTCTCTTTCCTTAACATTTAGCACTCTGCATCATTTATAAATATTACTTCCTCTCTTACTGTGAATGGAATCCCCCCTCAAAATATAGTGTTTTATATATTAGTTCTATATATTTGAAATTGCAGTATCCTGGCTCTCAATTTCAGTTTAGGTGGTTTTAAATGTTGCCATAAAAGGATATGACTACACAATCAAGAAATTCAAATTAAATTTGCATTGGCAGGATTAACATTTTACTTGGAAAAAAAGAGTCCCCCACAGAGTGCTAAAGGTTATTAATGTTTTCTTTTTCTTTCATACTTGGTAATCCCTTACCTATTGGGGGGCTTTATTGCCTTACTTGAAATAAAATTAATTTTTTAAATATCCTTTATCAGCTTGAAAACTATTGAATCTCAAATTCATTTTGATGAAATATTTTCATATTCTGCTTAATTTATTTTTTCTGTCTATGTAAACTGAAAATATCCATTCATTTCTTGATTTATTTCCCCTTTAATTTCTTAATGATTTATTTAATAACCATTATTGACAATGTCTTTATTTTCACCTGTAATAGCCTTTAACATCTTGTACTCTGCATTATTAATATTACTTCCCACTGCATTCTTTTTCAAGGGCTCTCAGTTGCAGTATCCTTATTAATTTCACTTAAAGTTGTTTTCTGTTGCCATAGCAGGATATGACAAAACAACTATGAAATTCAAACACACTATTCTTCAGGGATCAGGGTCATCTTCAGTAGCAGGCTAAACTTTTTGTACAACAAATGAAGTCACATACATCGTGATGAAGATTAATTTTTTCAGTAATTCTCACCTTGCTGCCAATCTAGTTAGTTAGGACTAGTTAGTAATATTAATGTTGCTACAATATTTCAACCGATCCATTCAACAGCCTTCAGTGTATGATTCATAAGAGAGGAAGGATTCCTTGTTTTTTTATAACACATGATGGCACCAGAAACCAATCTCTAATATCCTGGATTTGTCTATAATTATTTTAGGAATTAGACCATTACTAAAGTCGGTTAATTTTTGCACAAGAATTAGGATCCTACGTTCCTCACATTTTTTTATGCTTGGATATCCATAATAATGCATCAACACGGTCATAAGTTGGCCACAGTCCATGATCTAGGCTACATACCGTTTTCAAAAGATGGATTCTATATCTTTCCCAAGGCTATTTGCATGAAAGTAAATGTAGCAAACTTGACTGGAATTATAGCTCACTAATATGACACCACCTGCATGTCCTATGCTTGGATATAAGTACAGAAGAAAAATTTCACCTTAACAAAATTAGTGAAATTGGTAGATTTCTTAAATACAATATAAAGTAAATTATTTAGTAAATCTTTCTACATCCCTTAGTTCCGCCAGTTTAGACCATTCATTACAGCACAGCACAGATTCATTATATTCCATTGGTAAGGAAGAAGTTCCATGCAGATAGCTTCTTTCTAAGAATTGCTGCTTTGTAGAACAGACTCCAGAGAGAATGCTTCCCAGTGACTACAATCTTAACCTCTTCGAGTCTCTGGTCAACTGTTAGCTATTTTCAACAACAGCATTCAGTAATCCTCTACCATTCAAGGTAGAGGATTACTGAATGCTCTTAGACCTTTTCTTGGTGAACAACATTAAAAAAAAAAATCTTTCAGAAAATTTGTACCTTCATGCCCACAAAAAACGGATTGTCAAAAAGACAGTACAACCTACCCACCCCCACCCCCCGACACCACTATTATTTTAACTACCTTCACTCCCTCGGCAATGTTTGTTGTTTTAAAAAGAAATTATTAGAATTGTAATAAAAACTAAACATATGACAGTGAACTTATAGATTTTCTTTGTTCTTGAGAATCGACAGCTATTATATTGTTTATTGGAATTTGTTTAAAAAAAAAACTTTGGTTAATTGCCAATTGATTCAAACAATATAATGGTAAATAATAAAGGTTTCTTTATAGTTTGTTCACATATTTTAATAATTTACTAAATGCTTATAGATTTATGAATAAAAAATTTTCATATTTATTTCTTTGTAAATTGGTAAATGCATTAGATTTAATTGTATTAGTTTTTAGAATGTTGTAAATATAAAATTATTCTTGTAAATAGTGTTTCGTGTTTTTATTGTAAATTCACAAGAACAAAAAAATGTATTAATTCATTTTCATGTTTAGGTTTTATTTCAATTTTTAATTGTTGCTTTTAAAATAACAAACATTTGTGAAGAGGTTAAACTGGTTAAAATAACAACCATGTCAATGGAAAAATTGTACCTTTTGACACTTATTTTTTTTTCTTTTTCTCCAAGTTTGGCAGACTTTAAGTTTGGTTTTTTAGTTGTTTAAGGCACGCCGACTTCGGTGTCGGAGTTGCTTGATTTGGTCAAATTTTAGTGCAGTTGCTTATTAACAAAATCATTTACTAGATACAAAAATTTCACTGCCTCTTTCCAAAGTTATTGCCAATATCCATAGGTACATCAGTAAATCCAAAGCATTTATTTCACACAACAAATATTTTTATCCTTTTCAACATAATTTCCTTCATTATCAGTGCACTTAATTCAGTGGTGAAAAGTAATCACATGGAGAGAGTGAAAATTTCAGGTCAAAATTTAGCTAATGTATGTTGGACTGCAGATTTATTGATACATCCACGTATATGATTTTCTTTTTCTTTTTTTTTTTTTCTACTTTGAATTAATTTCTCTTTGTCTTTGCTTCAGAAACCAATCCGATTCCTTCAACAGTACCGAGCACAAGCAGTACCACCACCACCACTACTGCCACCACCACAAAAGACACCACCACCACCACGACAGAAGCGACCACATCTTCAACTACATCTACTACAACTATCAAGTTAACTTCAACGAAGAGAAATGAATTCCATTTAAAAAATCCAGGAGTAAGTACTTTACCAACCCTCATAATAAATATTTTATTTTTGATTTATTCTCATTCCTACAAGATGAATTATACTCTCTGGTTTTTGTTTGCTATTTTTTTTTTTTTTTTTTTCACTCTCAAAACTTGTTGGTCACTATCTCATGTAGGTATTGATTAAGTGTTCATCAAATCATACACCAATTTAAATGTTTGTTCTATTATACTAAAAAAAAAATTTTTCTTGGGTATGCAGTATTTTATTTGTCTATATTTAATCATGTTAGATGCATTTTACATATTGAATTATTAAAATAGCAGTAATAGAAGAAAAAAATCCTATCATATCCTGTTTTCAAATTCTATACAAAAAAACCTTAGAACCAAGTCCCTTGTGTCATTGCTCAAAATTATTTTCCTTTCTCAAATTTCATTGGAATCTATACTGCAGTAACCTTTAGTTCCTCTTATTAAAAGTGTTTCTCTTTGAAAAGAAAAGGATTATTCAACCTGAAGAGACATTTTATTTATTAGCCCTCCTCTCTCTTTCCCACACCCCATTAAAGGCTCTGTCAGCTCTACCAGGAGTTGTTACTTCCATATGTAATGTGGTAGCTGCTGCTGCTTTTTGACTGCTCATTTCTTCAGCCAGTCGGATTGAGCAATGACTCATCCCTCCTGACTAACCACATCCAATCACTTAGCATATTTTTCACCATTGACTCTTGGATAGTTAAAACTGTCTGCTTGGTTATTCCTTTAAAATGTCATGTTTGCTTCTCTTGTTTCTCTTTCTCTCCCCAAGCCAGTTTTTTCATATATATATATATATATATATATATATATATATATATATTAAATTGTGTACTTGGATAGCAATCCCTCTTTTAAGTGTCATTAAAAACAACAGGCAAGAAGTTATTTTATTTAATTTTTCTTCATAAGAAAACGAGAAAAATTTAATAAAAAAAAAAATTAATCGCAGTACCTTATCAATCGTTTTTAATAAAACGTGTGTGTGTGTATATATATATATATATATATATGTATATATATATATATGTATTCTGTTTGTTATTTTTATAGATACAATTATTTAAGTAAATGCTCTGGTTAGCAAAGTCAAATTACTGTTTTTAAACAAAAAAATTTCGCATGATCTTTCTCGAATGATCATACCTGCTCAAAGCGTATCTTAATGTAAACGAATGACAACATCTATTATGAAATGGACTAAGCGCAACAATTATTTAATGTATTTTCTGTTTGTTATTTTTATAGATACAATTATTTAAGTAAATGCTCTGTTTATAATAAACAGTGTTAATTACATTTACCAGTCTGAATATCAGAAATTTCATAGAAAATGTGTCCTCCGACAGGAATCGAACCTGTATCTTACACAGAATTGTCATTTGGCCTGACATGCTATACCTGTAGGTAAACAGCATATTTATTTTCATCTACCAGCCAGAATATCTGAGAAATCTTATTAGAAAAATATGGGTTCTCTGGCAGGATTCAAACCTACATTCACTTAGGGGAAACCATAAAAAATATAATTGATAGTGGCTCAGATTGAGGAATTGGAGAGCCGAGTTCAAATTCCAGTGCTAATACCCCCACCCCACCCCTCAGCTATGGGTAAATAGCAGGACAGACCGGGTTCTATAGCCTTGGATGGCAACTGGTCTACCACAGAAAGAAATTGGAACCTACTAAAAATCTGCCTTGTCAGTCATGTATTGAAAGATACATGATCACCTAAGCATGTATTATGCATGCACATAACTGACTGATTGACTATATTTATGGGTAAAAGTGGACACAGATCAAAACCAAGCAGCAACAGTCCGTTTCATGCCTGTAAGAGAAGATAACTATAATTAACTTCCTAGATCAACACAAATTACTAAATAAACAATGAGAACTTCTCTCAAAATGCAGACACAAAAACAAATTTTTACTATGCTACTTAAATAAAAAAAAATAATAAAAAAAAATAATAAAAAAAAAGCCTTGTAAAATACCATCATAAAAAATGCAAATATAGGCACTATATACAATGTAGATAATGTAATCTACTTTAGACAAAGCCAATACTTTAAACTAAACAAATTAGTTAACTACCTCCCCCAATAAATAAAAGAAAATAAACAAATTATAAATAAGGTAAAGAATAAACAAATTAACAAACTATGAATGCACACATAAATACAAGTAAATGTAATAATAATAATAATAATAATAAACAAGTAAATAATTAATCAGTAAAATAAGAATAAAAAGTTAACAAACAACGTTATAAAATAGCAACAAATAACTTCATTCAGATTCATAATTATTTCTACTCAATAGCTTTTAGCATAATTTGAAATAGAACAGTTAATACCCACCTAATAACCATTAGGATAATACAGTAGACCTTCTGCCTATAATGCACCATTGACTAGCATATATAAATAGTTAAGCCAACACATTACACATGGCCTGAAGATTGCAGTCAAACATGAAACACTGTCAGTGTTGACCTCAGTGTCCACTTATATGTATGTGGGCTTATTATATTAATGAATGTTTCATTATGTGGAAATTGAGCTGCTTTTGTGCACAAAGATAATGGTTATCAAAACCTTTTATTTTTACATGTGAGGACCTAAAACATTTGAATTTAACAATACAAAATTGAAACAAATGCATTTTGAAACTTAGCTTGTGAAAAGTGAAAGTGAAATTATATTTATAATTTTAACTTGCATTACAATGTAATAATTAAATATATAAATCAATTTTTAATGTTTAAATTCAGTCTAATTTTTTGTTTTACCCCCACAACACTTTGACTGTGTACCCTCCATTCTCCCCGGGATGTCAGTTGTTTAACTAACTATAATGATTAAAACACCTTGCCAAACAAAATTTAATCATGGACTCTTCTATTTTTGTTTGAATAATATATATATGGTTCCTTCTCATCAAACAGTATATATATATATATATATATATATATATATATATATATATATATATTCTCATCAAAACAGTGTGTGTATATATATATATATATATATATATATATATATATATATATATATATATTTCAATTGTCTTGACTTATTGACTGACTTCAGAGTTTTGTTTAAATGAAATCTGGTAATTCAATAGATTTATCAAACCATGTGACTGACAAACAGTATTACATGAAACTTTAGAGTCAGTCAGTGAAATAAGTCCATTGAAATAGTCACTTTATTTATATATTAAGTACTTTTTTAGCAAGATTCTGCTGTTCTTAAAATGTTAAATTCTAGCACTTTTTATATATTTTGATAGATTTGTTGAGTTGCATTTTATATATATATATATATTAGTGCATTTATTTTTACTTCAAACTTTATTATAGTTATTAATTTGTATTTGAAATAGAAGTCCCATTGTTATTTATTAAACAGTGTATTGTCTAGCAAAAATCCCGATACAAACATTTCAAACCTCATTAGGAGTACGACAAGGAGGAAATGAGAGCCCCAATCTATTTAATCTTTTCTTATACTATGCCCTGTGTATTTACAAACCCAGATGTGAAGAGGTGGATACTGATCATTTAAGCACTCCATATCACATCCCAAGCGAATCTAATAAAAAACAGTGTCTGTATTTTTCCTGCCAATGCCAATAAATGTGATTGGGATAAGAATGATTTTGAACAGAAAATCAATGTCCCCTACCAAGTGTTCCAAGAAATGGTACTCAGGATAAACCCTTCCAAAACAAACTATTATCTGGAATTAGAGAGAAATCAGTGATAGTATCTACACTGAATCCATCATAAAAATTGAGAATGTGGAATTAGTAAATACCAAACACTTCAAGTACCTTGGTATGTGGATCAGTTATAACAAATTTAGTATAGGAGATTGTATATAGAATAGGCTGCACTAGAGGTAGTTTCACCCAGTACTGCAAATTACTGTAAAACCAAAACATTAACCTGAAAACGCAGTTCATGTTCTTAAACAGCCTCATCAGATCGAGACTTTCATATAGCTATCATGTATGGTGCCAAACCGGTTCGAAAATATTTAAACAGTCAGCTGTTTGAACCACTTTCTGAGATCAATGGTTAAAAATGATTTTCGGTGAGTCTTGGTGAAGATCACACTTCTTCATACCTTGTCGACTGGCATTCCAGAATCACAAAGAACTGTACCAAATAACAGGAACTACATCACTTGATGACTTTCACCAGTAGCAACTGCTAAAATCGATATCACCTGTAAATTGAAAAAATGATGACATAATCAAGTTAATGTTCGGCACTAATTCAAATAAAAAGTTAGGAAGGAAACCTCCATCAATACTGGAAAGAGCAATAATAGCTACTGGACTTGAGAAAACTATTTTCCTGAAAAAAATTGTTATTTTATAAATTTCAGCCAACACTCATACTGGCTGTTCAGGAAATTAATGCCAAATGTTTTCTTATAATGAAACAGCTGATATTAGCATTACAATTCCATCTGTCTGCCTGCACATTCAAGAAACTTTAGTAAAGAAAATGCATTCTTGGCAAGGATCAAATCACTGTCCCCATTTTATAGTTGGAAAACCACTGTTTGATCCAATATGATTTACCCTCTCAGTCATGAAGAACATAGCACACTGGATCAAATGGTGGTTTACCCCCACTACAAAGGGGAACTAAAGTTCAATCCTTGCAGGGGGAATGCATTTTCTTTAAGATTTCTCAACTGCGCAGACTGACAGGCATAAATAAAAATAGGGCATTTATTTCCCATATGAAGTATCCTCTATAATAATGTTAGAATTAATATATATGTATATCAAATAACCATTAGAATCAGATAGGAGCAGTGAATTTATTCATACTTCCTTTTTAACCGTTGTTGCCAATGCTGTAAGTATTGTTGTTGTGTGGTGTGCATGCGTGTTATATGTTGGATGTGCCACTCTGATGACCGTTCTCTTGCAGAATGCCCCTCTCTATCTCACTCCACTGTTAGCGGTGATGCCACCCTTGATATCCCTATTTGGAGAAAATGCCCCCACACCTAAAGCTAAGCGAAAAGGACTGAAGGTTAGAAAGGTGCACCTAACCTGTTGTCATTGTCTAGAGCTCTTTTCTTTTCTTTCTTTTTTTTTTTTTGTTCAATCACTCTTCCACCTTTTTGACATCACTGAAACTTCTATTTGTAAAAACAGTTGAATAATGATTGTAGAGTTTTGGTTTGAATGTCTGAAAGTGGTGTTAAGATTAGAATTCATTCTTTCAGGCTATTTTCCTTGTCTTTAGCATAATATTTCAGCCACTCTGCTCTCAGTCCATCCTCAGGTATCTGTTGCACTTGGATGTTATAATGTATCTTTTACTTTTAATCTACAGATGTTTGCTTTATTGATTGCAACAACTGAAGAAGGTGGCAGAACAATTGAACCAAAATATTAAGATAAAAGACAAAGAACCTAGTCTGAATGAGCCAATGTATACGTCATTGTTTGTGCACTGTGATCAGAAATTTCTATTATAAAATTTTGTTTACTTTTTTAATTCTTAATGTTTAGGTCATCCTTACTACTACAATTTTAGTGTATGTTTATATTTAGTTGGTAATAATCTAATGTTCACTTTTTAAATGATTTTTTTTTTCATTTAAAGTAGAAATAATACAATGTAACTATAAACATCATCTTTGAACGTGTGTGTGTGTGTACGTTCTCTACAGAATCATATTAATCTCCATTTTCTGTAAGTGTTTACCATTAATACAAAGGGTTAGGATTTTAAAACAATTTTATTCAAATTAATTCAATCAGCTAACTTCATTATTTTTGTTCCATTTCCTTTCTAAGTATTCATGTTTATAATGCAATGTTTTTTATTTTTTTTATTTTTTCTCTCTCCTTATGTGTTTCCCTTCTCTCTTCCTCCCTCCCTATGTCTTCCCCTTCTCTCTCTCTCCTTCCCTCCCTATATCTCCTTTCCTACCTTTTTCTCCCCCCCCTATATCTCCTTTCCTACCTTTTTCTCCCCCTATATCTCCTTTCCTACCTTTTTTCCCCCTCCCTATATCTCCTTTCCTACCTTTTTTCCCCCTCCCTATATCTCCTTTCCTACCTTTTTTCTCCCTCCCTATATCTCCTTTCCTACCTTTTTTCTCCCTCCCTTATCTCTTTCTCTTCCACTTTTTCCCTTCCTCTCCATGTCTGTCTCCCCCTTCCCCTTTCTTCTCTCCCTCCCTAGTCTGTTATTTTAGAAAATAAACAAAATTAAGTAGTGTTTGTTTTTGAATATTAATGTTTTTATTGTTCTGTTGGTGGTTTGTATGAAGCCATGTTCTATCTTTTGGCAAAATGTTTTTATAAAAACAACAATATGTATTCTTTATGCTATTTATTACCTGTAAATTACTTTCCTATGTAAATTGAGGATAAAAGATGTCAGTGAATGTAAAAAAAGATGTAAAGATGCTTCTGCAAACATTTTAAAGTTAAATGATTTTTTTAAAAAGTAAACCCAGATTTGGTTCTACTTGTATTTCAGCATGAAGTTCTCTATCATAGTTGATGCTTCTACAGGTTTCCCTCTGCTTATTCGGTTTATTCCCATGTCAAAAATGACCCTAGCATAAGCTAGGTTGGCATAATGCCTTAGTAATCTTATGAAAATATTATTTTTAAATAACTCTCAATTTTAGTCTGAACTACTGGGATAAAGAATTATCGTTATTTACATGCAGACTATTGTGATAATAACAATGAAGATGAGGACAATAGTTTGCATGTAAATATTGTAAATAATAACAACTTGATTTTTAAGCCATATTTGAAAATAAAAAAAAATAAGTGTAATCTTATTACATTACATATGAAAAGTATTAGATAAGGAATATATTTTCATGTCATAGGTTTTTCATGATTAGACCAATTAAAAATCAACATTTGTTGGTTTTCCTTTACAGTAAGAAAAAGAAAGTTTTAGTGAAGCTTTGCTCATAAGCTAGGTTTGACCATTTCTTTTATAGTCTAGTACAAGGGGGAGGCAACTATGATTGCCTTCCACCATAATTACCATACTTGTATATATTTTGTTTTATCAGATTATTAATTTGGAGCTTTATTTATTTTATTTTTTTATTATTTGTTTGTCACAAGTTCTTTTGTATTGTTTCTGTTTTTTGTTTTGTTTTTGTTTGTTTGTTTTTTTTGTTTTTGGTTTTTTTTTGTTTTTTTTTTTTTTTGTTTTTTTTTTTAATACGAGTAAATTTTGAATCATTGCAAATCCTGCCTGAGTTTTTCTCATTACAGAACCTCTGGAATCATATTGGTTTGTTGTGTTTGTGCTGTTATTGTTCTTGTTTCCACATATGTCAGTTTTGCACCTACCTGCCAAAATCAAACTTGATCAATCTATAAAAATATCTATATTTCTCTTTATTTTCAATCAATCAATTATTTTCAGAGAATTCTTAAATTCGCTGCAAAAAGAAAAAAAAAAAACATTCATAATAGTATTAAGCTAAGGGGACATGACTCTTCCATTTGTTCCAATATTTAAATCTTAAGATTAAAATAATTCAACTATCTGCAAAATTTTAAGATTATACACTAAACTAGATTTTCTTACAAGCTTTTTGATGATGTGAATTATTTTCCTTCAAGTGCCATTTAGCTTTAAACAATGCTGAGATTACCCACAAATTTTGGTATTTTAGTGTTTAAAAAATAGAAAACTTCCATTTTTATATAATGTTCTCATGGCTAGAGCATTGTTTTTATGGCTTTTCAAACAAGAAAATAATTCAAATTTATGATATCGATTTGAAAAGCCTCTTCTCAAACGTTGGTTAAGAAAATATAGTTTTATTCTGCAAATCTTAAGTAATTCTTATAATATTTTTCCCCTTAAATTTAAAAAGTTCAAATTTATACTAATTCATTTTTAACTTGAATGCTTCTCTGACCTTTTTCCCTATTTGATGCCTACAAATTCTTTATACTTGATCATTTTCTTTCCACATAAATTATAAGATTTCACTTTACATTTTCAGTCTTTATTGATCCATTCCTGCTTGGTTTGTAGTTGAATAATTTTTTTCTTGCTATAATTCTTTATTATACAAATTGTACTTACTGATTTTGAGCTGGAGTCATAGTCCTTTGAAAACCTAGAAATTTCTGTTAAATGTTACAGTGAAGACCTTTGTTCCTGAACTTGTGTTAGGGGTGGAGGGTTGCTTATTTTTATTTTTTATTTTTTACCCTCTGAGAGAGAAAAACTATTATTGCAACTTTCTGAAAATCTACAGGTAGGGTTTTAAGCTAGTTCCTTCTGAATGATACCTTATTTAAAAATCATTATAAACACCTGGAAAGATTTATATAGTGTGCATTTTATACGCAGATATTGCACACCAGAATGCTTCTTCAGTGATGTCTATTCTGGAGTGATACAAAGTTTTGGGTCGTCATAGCATCAGACTTTTTTCTCCCATGGACCCAGTTGAGAGCAATTGTTTTCCGACTAGCATTCTGGCATAGCTTCCACATGATTGCAAGAATTGTAACTATTTGTGCCCACACAAATGAGGTCCTTTTTATTCGATTCTATGTTGGAATTCTGACCAATCAGGATTTGTTGAATTTTTTTCTTCTGACTATTGACCAATCAAAGGGGCAGATTCCAATTTGCCCTTAACCATTATTCAAAGTGTGTGTGTGTGTGTGTGTAAAATATTTATTGCCTAAGCATTAATAACAATTATTTTTATAAAAACTTAAATGAAAAACTATCCTAGCAAAGAAAAAAATTAAATGTCCATGAATAAATAAAAATAGATCACATGTCTGGAGCTGGATGAAAACCAGACTAAGTCTGCAACAGATAAAGATAAAATGAAGAAAAGGACAAAATGATCATGATGCACATCTGTACAGACGTTTGTGTGGACACAACACAGAGAATACACGCAGATGAAAATTTACACGTGTTAAATGTGTATAAAAATATAAACAGTAAATTGAAGAGTGAATGAACAGATCTGTCTATGAAACTCTAGAGTCAGAATGCTGAAGGTAGCATCAAGTGACAAATTTTACTCCTATTAATTTTTTTTTTTTACTTAAATATCATGTAAAAAGATCATGAGTTTGTTTTCCATTGATGAAATTTTTAACTAAATATCTGCTTTATATAATAGAATAAAAATTCAGTTGAGCTAACCTGTGTTTGTAACATAGATTTCCTGTTCAAAGTTACTAATCCTATGTGCCAAGTTCAAATACCAGTCAATATTGTTACATTCATTTTCACACTTTGGGAAAGGGATTAGTCTATCTCTTCTTCCTAGCTCCAATCATGAGTTAAATAGCAGGGCAAACTTGGCTCTCTCTAGCCATGTTTGGCAACCAGTCTAGGAAAGGACGTTTGAATTCAAAAACCATATATAGCCCTAGCAAAGCAAGTATTATGCAGCCATTGAAAAGATAATGGAGTTTAAACTAACTGCACTCACTCAGGTAACTAACTAACTAATCTGTCAGAGATAAAGTAAAGGTCCAATTTAAAATATTTAAATTGAAAATTAAACCCCTTACTAAAATTTTTACAATTGAATAAAAAGATTGTTTTGCTGACCTGACAGAAAAATCATTATATTTACATTGTAAATCTGTTGTAACCTAGAAAAGGTTACTGAATGAGGAATAACCAAAATGAAGGTTGGAGATAAAATTGTCATTTTTATAACCTCAACAAAATACAATACTCGCCAGCAGGCTGAAGTAGGCAAACCACTGCTAGTGGTGGACTACTTAAAGAACATATTACCCCCACTTACAATAGTGTCCAACGTATTTATGAGGATTGGGACATACCCATTAGTGTTCATAGGTACGCTATATAATAAAATCCTTGCTAAAAAGTGAAACAGTTTAGATATTTTCAAGAGCTAAAATAATAAAAAGATTTTCTATAGTCCCATTAGTAAACTGGAAATTTGGTGGTCATAACTCTAGCTATTCTTGAACTAAGTGATGAAGTAAGTGATGACACACAAAAGCCATTTGATGAATTATTGTAAGGTTCTTTGATTCCTTCTGCAAGAAAGTTTTTTTTGTTTTTGTTTTTTTTTTTCTGCCAGTACCGGCTTTAAACAAGTCATGTAGAATTGTACTATTTCTCTCTACAGTTTATGAATTTTTCAGTCTCAGGTCAGAGTTCATTTCCTGCATTATATTTTTTCTTTAAAAAAAAAGATATATATTCATATGTAATATATTCATATTTTTCTAGGAAAAATTCAATTCAGTGTCAATTTTTAACACTGTTGAAATTGTTTCAGTAATTCTTTTATTTGTTAATATTTCTGTGAAATAATTTGTTATAAATTGAAAAAATTGAAATCGAATCTTTCATTTGTGACCAAATGATGAACACCTAAATAAAAACCCAAAAAACAGGATGTTAAACAAGTTCTTTTTAGCACTACTTATTTTTATAGATGATCAAAATTCCCATGTCTGTCTACCACATATGTGTGTGTTGTGTACTTGATCAGTTGTTTGTTTTTCATTATTTTGTTTGCTTTTATTGTTTTTCTGTTGTCTGTTGCATTGTAATTTTGAATGTATGTATCTTTTGTCTTGTAATTTGTTTCAACATAAATTGTCAAATATGTGATTTAGAAAAAAAAAATATGATAACCAGTGTTAGTGCTAAAATAACTAAGAATTGTTTAACACCATACAAGGGTATCATGGTTTAAATTTAAAACGCTGTACTTTCCAAACATATAAGGCACACTTTAAAAAAAAAAAAAAAAAAATCCCCTTCAGTTCACACCATAATGTTTGGATTTTGGTTCTAGAATAACACCTAACCACTCAGTTTCATACACAAGTCTTCTGGTGACCCCCCCCCAAATTACATTATGATTAAAAAAAAAAAAAAATGTTATGTAAATATAGAGAAATCATCACTTGAATTTTTTAACCCTTTCCAAAATAAAGCTGTGTGTTATATGCTGGAAAATATGGTAATTTGATTTTATTTATATATATATATATATATATATATTATATATATATATATATTGCACTATTAGCATCTTCTCTGATTAATTATACCAAAAACAAAAAGATTAATTTCTGATATATGGAGTTATCATTATTTACATTTGGACTTTATTATTATTGTCAGTACACCTCATCTCAGCCTTCTTCAGATGTCTCTCAATCAAGGTAACCTTCTGGAAATTTAAAACTGAACCCTTTATTTAATCAGTGTGGATAAGCTGTTCTTGTTCTGCTTACTCTGTTCAGAGATATCTCGTATTGTTCTTTTTAGAACTGCTCCATTATTAGTCCACCCAATTTCCATTGCGCTTAAGTCTGCACTACCTGGCCTAAGAATTATTATGCCACCTGGGCCATTCCTACTTAGTGGAAGTAGCACTGTGAGAGGGAGTGGAGATATCTTTATAGGCAGTGGAATGAGAACAATCTATCTTGTAGATTAAATAAAGGGTTCAGTTCAAAATTCTCTGAAGGTTACTCAGATCAAGAGATACCTGAAGAAGTCTGGTGGGCACAATGGCCGAAACGTCATAATAACAAAATAATAGTCAGAAAGATGAAGTGGAAATAACTTTTTCTCTTTGCTCTGATATTTAAATTTATTTAAAGACAGCTGGTTAATTGTTTCAATGTTTGTGAAATTGTCTTGTCTGAAAAGTTTTTCAAAAAAAAAAAATCATTTATGTTCTTTGATAAGTTTTGTCTTTTTCTTCTTTCTTTTTTTTTTTTTTATGGAAGCAGGCTAAACAATTGAACGAATAAGTTTTTACTTGTAATCAATCCAGTTGCTTATATTTCCATTTAATAAGACTTATTTTTGCATTAAATTACATATAGAAACTAAAAATGTAATTGTTAATCATTTTGTCCATTGTGTTCTGATTAGTTTTTAATTTATTTTTGCAGTATGATATAAATGATGTGTCGGTCAGTTCAGGTAAGTATCTTTTTTTTTTTCCTTTCCTTTTAATTTGAAATATTATTTTTTCTTTAAACCATAAGTTTTGGAACTTGAAAATCTTTCATCTCTTTAATAAACTTTATTTTCACCAGTACTTATCACTTCTGCCACTGTAGACAGATCTTTACAAAACTTTGCTCGCACACATTGACACACACACACACACACACACACACACACACACACATGTGCACAGTTTTGTATCCAAAGAGAAATCTTTCTTTTAATAAGATTTCTCAAACATTCAGGCCAGTAGAAAAAAAGTAAATATATATGCTGATTAATAAGTAAATGGAGTGCCTACACAAATACGAGTATACACAAAAAATAACATTCAATGCTATATTTATTGGGTTGAAGTGCTCAATATCAAGGGTAGTGTGTGTATATATATATATATATATATATATATATATATATATATATATATATATATATATAATAATACAGGGTGTCTGAGAAATTGTTGTCTGCGTCTTTATAAACAAATTTTAATAAATTGTGCATTCCTGTGATGGGATCTTACTAATCAGGCAACTCAGAAAATTTCCAGACTAGGCTGAAACGAATAAAATGTAAAAAAAAAAAAAAAAATTTTTTTTTAAATATATTACTTCAATCTGGCCCCCATCCCCTTCAGAACAGTCCTCCTTCAAAATCCCAACTGGAAAGGCAAATTTTACACCAAGATACAGGGTTGAAATTTAGGGAAGAAATTCTAGAATCAAAAATGTTCTTTGGAAATCTTTTCTGTGAAATCAAAATACAAGTTATTAATTATATAATGAATTTCTTAAAAATGATCAGAATTCTAAAAGATTCTGTAACTGCTTCAAGGATTGCTCAGTGATAGTCCCCCATTAAATTTTTCTTGAAATTTTACTGGTGGTGGTCAAGTACTCTGACAAACTTTGAGCACCCTGAATATTTAGTATCCTGAACTGATATTTGATTGGCTTTGGAATGTGTGCCATTCAAACACCTGCATTCAACGTATAATAGTTCAACGTACAAATAGTCACCATAAGCACAGCCATTTCAGCACATTTATAAAAAACATCCTTCTATGTGTCTGTGTCTGTTCTTTTTAGTTGTTACAGCTATTTTTTTTTATAAACCTTATGTAACAATTTAGCCATTTTTAAGGATTAAATATTTTAACTGTTGAATAAGAAATAGTATGTATGTTTTATAAAAATGTTTTCATTTTTCAAAACACAGTCAAGATATTGTATCCATGTTCACAGTTAATATTATTGTTTTTTTTTTTTGTTTTTTTTTTTTTATTAATAAGGCTTCCATTATTTTTAGCTTTTTTTTTTTTTATTTAACAGTTAAAACATTTAATCCTTGAAAATGGCTAAATGTGTAGCTGAATGCGTTTGGATGAAAAGAACATTCGGACAGTTTTTATATAATTTATCATCTGAAAAGAAAAAAATTATTAGATCGCATGAGAAATTGCATTAAAAAAACTAAATAAAAGCACCTTGTCTGTTGAATTCTATGAAATGTGCATATATTTCATATATTTTCACCCCAAGCAAGGCAACTAAGACACAATGGGCTACTGGGAGTGAAAGAGAATGAGAAGAAACCCAATCCTAAACAGGAAACACTGGATAAACTTCTACTCATGTTAAAAAAAACAAAAAAAAACAGAAGAGTGTGAACCAGACATATCCTAAAAAATGAAATGCCAGAAAAATGATGTTATACTTGTATTTATTTATTCCAAGGCAAATAACATAGACCCATTGCATGTATGTAGCAATACGGTGAATGGAAATTATGGAAAATGAAGACTTCTGGAAAATTTTATTGTAAATAAATTACAACTGGAATTAGATAAAGATAGACACACAACTTTTGGGGGCCTTGTGCCAAGTTTGTGATTTTGCAAATATAATTTATAAAAATTAAAAACACTTTTTTTCTGTGATTTAAAATAATAAGGATTTTTCGTTCTATTTAAGAGTGCTTGGAGAATTTGATGCTCACAGAATATATTGAATGCAAGAGGGACAGGAGACATAGCAAGTAACGTTTGTGTAAATGGTTGGCAGAACAGGAATTGAAGGATAGTGGAAAGATGAAGCTTACTAAGAGCTACAAAGGATAGGAAGTTGTGGAGAGCCATGACTACCCATGTCCTGAAGGGATACAACATATAGAAGAAGAAATCTTATGTTTTGTAACTGAAATCACTTTTGCTTTAGTAATTGAATTAAAAAAGCGAAATATCTGAGATGTAAATAAACCTGGAATGTTTATTATCTTACTCCTAACACAATTGTGCAACTAATTTTTTCATAACCAGCTCATTGTTTAACTTGCTTTCACCCTTGGAAATTTCTTCATGTGCCATGTCCCTTCAGGACGTTGGCAATCAAGGCCCTCCACATCTTCCTGTCCTTTATAGCTCTTAATAAATTTTGTCTTTGTTATTTCTATCATCCATTTACTCAAGCCCATCGAGTATGTTATTCGCTGTTTTCTTCTGTCCCTCTTTCCCTCAATCTGTCTTCTGAGTATCAGATTTTCCAAACCCTCCTTCCTCATTACATGTACCAAAGATTTCAACTCTCTTTTCCTGATGTTAAGTATAAGTTTCCTTTTTGTTTCTATTTTCTGTAAAACTTTGTCGTTGCTTGTATGTTCAATCCATGGTATCCTCAGCACCTTTCTGTAGAACCACATTTCAGTTTCAAGTCTCTTCATCTTCAAGGAGAAAAATTACCTATTTTATAGACATGAAAAAAACATCTTAAGTAATTGAATACCAAATTTTAAAATACCATTATGGATGACTTGTTTCAGGCATTTCAAAATTTGGAGCAATTTTGAAGATAGAGGATTTTTTTTTTTTTTTTTTTTTTTTTGATTTTTTAAGACTGCAAATATTCTGAAGCCATTATATAAAAGTTGATGAGCCTTGTAAATATGTGCTTTATTTTATGTTTGCCACAAAAAATGATTTGTATTTAATTTTAATTCTACGACTCAAACTAGTATCCTTATCTTTGTTGTTTTTTGTCACATTCAAGGATCTCGTGTCTTTTCAGCTCTGTTTGTCTCTTTTCTGCCCCCCTTCACTTCTCTGTTCTGTCATCCATTTACACAAGCTCATTACTCACTGTTTACCTCTTTCTCTCTTGCCTTCAACATATCTGACCTCTGACCCATTAATTATGCAAATCTCGTTTCTTAAACATTAGAAACAGAAACAAGTTTTTTTTTGTTTTTTTTTTATCAGTCGTTTTTATTATACATGCTTCAACTAGTAGAATGTTCAAAATTGGTAATAAAGTAACTTTTAACAATTACTCTTTGCTTAAAGCAAAATTTTGCACTTTAGCATGACCAAGTCCAAGCTTATTTACAGTCTATTAATTTTCTTTTGTAAACTAAATGTCGATTCCCAATTGGAGGGGAAACTGTTTTCATGATAGCAATTGAATAAATGCATTTAAGTTCATACATCTCTAAGAGATACATGAACTCATTATGTGTTTGATACTACTACCAATATTAGATTTACATGAGGAAATATAATTTTCACTTTTGTTTGTCTTCTTTTGTGTTGGGGGAATATTTGAACATTTAACTTTCTACCATGAAAAATGTGTTTACAGCCGCCACATGTTGAAACATCAGTTCCCGTACGATCACCCAAGTTAAGCAATGTCAGTAGGTAGATTGATGATCACTTGGGAATACCAGATGCTTTAAGCTTCCATGTGTGGGTGGTGTAATGGCTCAGAATTGTTAATTAGAGAGCCAAGTTCCAATTCCCATTGGGTTCATTATATTCACTTGCGAGCAAATTGAGACTTGGGGAGGGTATGAATCCCCTTCTTCTCCCTCTCCCCTGCAGCCACGGGTTTATTAATAAAACTTGTATCAACATTGTAGAGCCATTATATCAAAAAAATAAAAATAGATAAAATTTTATACAAAAGATTTAGATTTCGGCATTAAATAACCCATAGAGGTGTTGAAATGGCGCTAAACAAAAACAATCAATCATGGATAATGGGTCCTGTTAAAAGTTCTCATTTCTTATTTAGAGGTCTAAATTAATGTCAAGTTCAGATGTTAGCAAACACCGAGAAAAAAAGAAAAAAACAAAATTCATAGATTTCATTTATTCTTTTATGTGTGTGTGAAGATTGCATATTTGCATGAAACTCCTGCTGTCAACATGGGATATTATATATATTCCCTTATATATATATATATCACTATTATATATATATATATATATATATATATATATATATATATATATATATATATAGTGATGTCAAAGATAGTATGAAGCCAAAAATATTGACAATCAATGGGATATTGAGAAGAATGACATTTAAGGCAAGCAGCCTTTGCAGTAAAGTGCTTGATATTAAAGATAGACCATTTAGAATTAGTATAAGTAAAAGTTTGTCACTTAACTGATTGATGTTACCTTCAGCATTACAAATCCAGAGTTTCATAGGTGGACTTGACTTCCACTCTTCAGGGGATGCCAGCCTTTTACTGCTTATTTTTTTTTTATACACTTATCATTGGTGAAAGTTTTTTCCGTATTGTTTATTAGTTTGAGTGTGTGTGGTCATGCAGTTGTCTGTGTGGATGTACTTTTGCGCAGGGTGTCATTTCTTTTTTTTTCTCTTTTTTTTTCATATTTTGTAAGACATTTATGGGATTTCTACAGTTAGATAATTTTTCATTATTATTGATTTTCATTCTGGAATCACTATCATTATGATTTTGGTTTAAATATTTATTTAAAATTTTTTTTTTTTTATATATATAATTTTCAGTACAACTATAACTTAATTTTAGCATATTTTTATTGAAAATCTTGCTAAGAGGATTATTTCTTAGAAAATGTTTTTCGATCAAAGTAAGAAACTTTTGCCCTAACTTTTTTGGTTAAAAGTGGGTATGTACCAAATGATTTTTCTATTTCTTCTCTGGTTATTTTTATTATCCTTATTATATTTAATATTGGGGCATTTATAGCGACTATTCTTTAAAGCTTTATAATAAAAATTACAATGATTGTAAAATATATCTTCATTTGTAGAATTTATACTAATTCATTTCTCTATGGATGAGGGTAAAGATGGTGGGATGATTTGACTTCGGATGGCTAAAGGATTGGTATTTGGTTTCTTATATGGTTGGTATATATTTTTCATTAAGTCTAATATCACATCAAGGAAGTTTACCTTTTTTTAATTTTGTGCATAAAATTTTTAGATTGGATTTTTATTAATCTCAGACTTGTATAACTAAGCCATTTAGCCAAAGGGTGCAAATTTTTCTTTAATAAGACTTCTCAAATATTCAGTGTGGTAGGTGAAAATATAGTGTTTAATAAATAAATAGATCCTACTCAAATAGTAAAAAATAAAATATCCACTAAAAATAACAAATGCGTATGTACAGTATTCATGTATATTATTTTTTTATTTGGCTTTCTTTTTCTTTCCTTAATTAAGCCAAATTTATTACCTGCTGAATCTTGACAAATCTGTTGACTAAATCAGTTAAGATTTTGCTAAGATTTCAAATTATGAGCACCAGTGTTTCTTTTCCTTTTTTTCATTTGTCAAGATCTTTTTCTTTTCTTTTCAATACTATTCATATAATTTCTCTAATTTGCAACATTTATTTAATTTTTTTTTTTTTTTTTTTAACAGTAAATGAGGTCACAAATTCTGGAAATCTGGCAGGTTCTGACCAGAGCAAAAGTGATAATGCCACACCTGTTACGAGAAACCTGGCATTATGGCTGGTGAGTTGCCTTTTTTTCTTTTATTCTTTTTTTATTTCCCTGTTCAGTCCATGGTATCCTCAGCATCTTTCTGTAGAGCCACATTTCTGTTGCTTCAAGTCTCTTCTTACTGTACTCAAATCATTTGGCAGTGGAGGAGAGCTTCTTCATCTTACTTTTAACTTTGGCAATGAAAGCATATATAGAAAGTAAGTACTAAAATTTCCACCTTTCATTTGCTCACAGGCAAGTCTGTCCAGAAATGTAAAAAAACAAAAAAAAACAAATCCTGCCAAGGCCAATGGTATTTTTAGTCCCCTTCAAAATACTCCCCCTATCTCGGCATACTTCCCACTTTTCAAGTCTTCTTTTGAGATCTTAATGTTCTCTTTAATCTGATGTCGCAGGAAGCTGAATATAGAAGTTGGGCTGCTGATGAATCTTTTTTTCTTTTGTTTTCTTATAAAGATAACCTACACAAAATGTTGCTCAGTCATTGTGGTCACAGAGCACACTAGCTTGGTAAAAGCTTTTTAAAAAAAAAAAAATTAAGTAACCCTGTGCCTGCATAGTAACTGTCACCAAAGTGGTGACAGTTCCATCAAGACCATTAAACAGGTTCAAAATAGCAGGGCACTTTCCAGACAATCATTATAATCTTCAGGGGAAAAAAATCTTGGACAGGATATTTGATTAACATTAGCCCAAGAAAGTTCCATGTTTTCTACTGTCACCAGTGGTTTGTATATTTTTAAAGAGCCAGGATCTCAGCAAGAGGTTTTTCAAAGCAACTGAAGTATCCACTTGTGTGTAATAGTCTATTTCTTCATATTTAATTTGGCCCATTGGCAGAATAAGTTCACTGGCCAGCAAAATACATGTCTTTGTTGTACTCTCATGAAGTTGAACCAGCACAGAAAATGGAATTGATATTCAGTTTTGAATTTGGTTGCTTGCCAATGTTTGCCTTGGACTTACTCTTGGAAAAGATAGAAACCAACATTTTGTTTGTCATCTAATGAATGAATAGAAGACAAGGAATAAAAACAAAAAAAATGCTTACACACTGACATTCATACCATAATAGTTGGGGGGGGGGAGATATTTCATGGTAATTGTTCTGATGAGCTTTCTTATTTGGTACATAGTTTTTATAAAATTAAGTGCAGTACTAAATTGGTGGTAACATCTCATCCTTTTACAACTGAAATGGCTAGATGTAACCGTATGTTCTATGCTAACAGTTTCTTTCACAATTCTCACTTGGGGAAATCTCTTCCAGCTTTTTGCTTCCCAGACCACTTTAATCTTCAAAAATTTAAATGCAATTGTTATCTTCTGTCTTCTTAATTCTTGTTCGTTTATTGTTCTTGCTCCTTAATAGTGATTTTTTTCTCATATTCTCTAACACTTGGTAACGGTTTGCATCTTCATGGCTTTATTTACACTGATACAATTGTAAGGACCAACAGTCTAATTAGGAAACTGTTAAAAATCTGAATTCAACTAATTTTCCTCTTGAGAGATAAATTGTCAAATATGCATATTTGATAATTTCTGTAAAACTGAAAAATCTTGCTGGATAAAAGATTAGTTTTCCTTTTTGGAGTTACCAAAATTTTTCTCACAACTCGACCCAAGACACAGTAACATTGTTGCTAGTTAAAATTTCTTAGGTACAAGTATGTAGCTTTGCATTTCTTTCTACAATGCAACTGCAATGTTATTGGTCCTGGCCTGGCATCTCAATTTTAGTCTTTTTTCACCACAGTGACATAACATGCCTGTATCTTCTCTAGAAATATTTTCATGACCTTTCCTCTATGGTACCTAGACTTTATGAATTGAAGCACACTATTACTACATTGGTGTCAAGGTCTTGTCATTTCACAGTTGAAATGGCTGCTAGATGTAACCGTATGTTCTATACTTAAAGTTTCTTCTCTCATACTTGTTGCTTGTGAAAATCTCTTTTGGCTTCTTGCTTTCCAGTTCACTTAGATCTTCAAAAATTTAAATGCAATGTCAATCATTATCTTCTGTCTTAATTCCTGTTCTTTTAATGTTCTCTCCTTAATGGGTTTTTATTCATATATTGTCACCCCCTTGCATCTTAGTGATTTTATTGCTTTGCTTGGGGTTAAAATGAGATATATATTTGGAAAGTGCCTAAAAACCATACCATGGGTTGATCCAAACCTTGTGAGTGAAATTGGGTAAATGGAACTCTTGTGGACTGTCAATAGCTGTGCTAGCACAAAGCCACAAGTCATCATATCCGAGGGATTGAGCATGCTAGCCTTGTTCAAACTGATGATCACACTAGATAACACGCTCTCTCCCGTAACTGTAACTGAGGTCTGCTCAGCATAGTTGCAGTATAAAACACAGTTGGGCTTTGTGGGTGTTGAGCAAACACAAATGTGCCTGAGTGGGCGTCTGCAGTAGGGATTGTCTAGCCACCCTAGTAGGCGGGTATCCTCAAATACGAGTGGACAATTTTAAGGAGCATTTGGGTAGACCATTTTATATACTACTTTACAGTAGTCAAAAGATGTACCAGCTATCAACCTTGACAGGGACTCTTTGCATTCCCTATCACACACCCTCTTTTAATCAGAGATGAGTTCTTCTAATAAGCTTGTAATAATGTATATTACATTTTTTGCAGAAGTCAAGTTTTTGCTTTTTGCTTATTTCTTTGTGTTTTCTTTGTGTCTTTGCA
Source organism: Acanthosepion pharaonis (assembly GCA_903632075.3). Lineage (NCBI taxonomy): Eukaryota > Metazoa > Mollusca > Cephalopoda > Sepiida > Sepiidae > Acanthosepion > Acanthosepion pharaonis. The sequence goes on along the minus strand of CAHIKZ030000382.1, from coordinate 185,250 downwards.
GCCATCATAGCAGGTGCCGTTGTTGGTTTATTTGTATCAATTCTGCTGGCTATGTTCGTGGTGTACCGGATGCGGAAGAAAGATGAGGGCAGCTACCCACTGGATGAGCCATGCAAAAACAATTACACATACACAAAGGCCCCAGACAAGGAATTCTATGCTTGAACATGAGGGGTCCTCACATGTTTCAACCATTATTTTCATGCAATGTGCCCTCAAGTTGCACTTGCTGCTGCCGCTGCTGCTGCTGTAGTAGCCACCCTTGCTATTACTACAATTAACTGTTATTATTACTACTACTACTACTACTATTACTACTACTACTATCTCTACTCCAAAAGGTTCTAAACTGCTTTTATCAGGCAGGAACATTTTTTTTTTTTTTTTTTTTTTTTTTTTGACAGATTGTAACAAACATTTTTATGAAACCATTTTATCCTTTTAAATTAGTTGAATTTCCTTTATAACAAGCATGAATGAGGTGAGTGATTGTGCGGTGAACATAAAATGATATGAAATGAATGTAAATACAATTTTGAAGGAAAGAGGAAAAAAAAAAAAAAAAAAAAAAATACCCCACCTTCCCCCACAAAAAAATATCAAATGGAAAAAAAAAAAATCATCATATAGCCAAATGAATGTATAAACACAGTTAAAGAGGTACATATTTTGAGGGTGGGGGGGATTACAAAGGGATAGTATGTAAATACCAAGAGATGGACAAAAAAAAAAAGAAGTAAAGAAACCTGGTGGATATATGCTTTTGGAATTACCTGCACCAATTGTGACATTGAATTCATGGAAATTGGTGGAGAAGTGGGGGGGGGAGAAAGAACGAACTGCAGATTGTTTATTATTGCAGTAAGCTTGGCTTCACTCCTTTCTGTGTAGGAAATGCTTCATTTTCTTGAAAATATATTGCAGGTTTTTCAAACCCTCCCCCCCCCCAAATAATAAAAAAGAAAAATGTTCTCTTCAAAATATTGTTTTTTAAAAAAACTGTTAAAAAAAAATTTTTTTTACTCTCTTTAAACTACTTAACTGAAGGCTAATTTTTTTTTTTTTTTTTAGAAAAAAAAAAAAATACCTTTTAGCCAATTAATCACCCACCTGTGCTGTACACACACAAATACACACATATATATATATATATATATATATATATGCAACCATCTGATCGTTTTTAAGAAATTGATTATAAAATGAATAATTTGTATTTTGCTTGCACAGAAAATATTTCCAAAGAAAATTTGATTCTAGAATTTTTTCCCTAATTTTTAACCCTGCATTATCAGAAGAAAATCTAGAATTTTTCATGGAGTTCTTAATTTCTGTTTCATTATCATTTATTTCCCTGGCTAGGTAGTTTCCAAATATTTTTAGCAAATATCATTTGGTAAAAATAATGACATATGGTTAAATCTTAATCCTAGATAAATTTATGTCTGCTATCTGAGTTTTTTACCTGACTAAAAATGTGGAACCTGCCTTGTTTCACTGAAGCTGATTGAAAATTAATTTATACTCTTTTGTTATATTACCTCCAACAGATATTTCTTTGAACAAAGCTGCTCTCCAAAGAGTAACTGCTTTTCATATCAGTTCAAATGCTTCAATTCTGGGCTGTGAACATTAAAATAGTTCAGACATCAAAAAAAAAATAAAAATATCACACCATTTCCTTTATTCTTTCTTTCTTTTTCTCTCTTTATGCTGTTATTTTTCCCGTCCCACAAAATGTCTTTTTGTGTAAAGTTTCCAAATGGAAAACTGTTTTAATGAAACTTTCATATAAATTCAGTTCGAAACAGCAATTATGATTCTATTCAAGATGCACTGGTGTAATGAAATTAAAATGCATGAAAAAGATGGCTAAGGATTTTAACTAGTATTTTGCATAGATTTAAAGTGTCGATATTTTAACAGACTTTGCAAAATTATTTGTCTGTGTGTAAATTAATTAGAAAGAAAATTGGGAGGAAGTCTAAAAAAAAAAAAAAAAAATGTTTAAAATAAGCATTTAAGGCTTTGTGTTGAAAATTCCTTTTTTGCTGCTGCTCCTTCTCAGTGGGAAAGGAACAACTGACAAAGTTAACAAGGAAAAATTTTTATATATATATTTTTTTTTTTTTTTTTTTTTTTAACCTTACCCACTCCCACATTTAAAAAAAGAAAAAAGTCATTTCATCCCCCCCCCCACCTCCACCAAAAATGGCGTTGTGACTGTGGCCCTGTGACTTTTGGTTTCAAACTTACAACCAACTCTTTGTCAATTTACCTCTTCAACATTTTAAATAACCTAAGATGGAAGTCAGGTGGACGACAATGAACTGGATCAATTCCTGCTGTAGGAAATCAAAATATTTGCTTCCCTCTTTAACTATTTGCAAAGGTTTTTTTTTTTTTTTCTTTCTTTGTTGTTGGTTTTTTTTTTTTTTTTTTTTTTCCTTTTAGAATAAAAAAAAAAAAAAAAAAAAAAAGCAATTGGTGAACAAGTATCCAAATATATTATTTTTTTAATGCGCTTCCCTGATTGGGGTTTTTTGTTTGCACATTGAAAATGGGAACATTATTATTACTATTATTATTATTATTATTGTCAAGGCTAAGTCTGACAAAAAAAAAAAAATGTCTGGGCTACAATTTGTCTTTATTCTTTCTCTCCCCACCTCCAATCATTCTTTTATTTGCCATTGATGTCTTATCAGAAATTGGCTGCCACCGTTTGATGATTATCAGGAAATGTATCATTTCCAATTTCTTCTGTCAGATATCTACACTTCTTTTGTTTCTCTCTTTCTCTTAATTTGTTATCTTTTCCATCTTTTTTCTTTTCTCCCTCTTTCCTGGCATTCTTGAGTTACTTTTTCATCACTAAGCCACTCAATATTCTTCTTCACTAAAAACATAATTTAGTAAAGAACATAAGTTTAAGCATCTTCTCATAAAAGAGGGAAAAAAAAAAAAAAGCCTGATAAATTTCCAAATATTTTTTTGCTTCTGTCAGCTCTTTGTGCATAAATTTTCCTTCATTTTGCATTCAAAGTAAACTTAGTTGAACGGACCATTTTTCTCCGGTTTATCTGTGGCAAATTTAGTGTATGAAAAACTTAAAATGTCAACTGTTTCTAACAATGGGGCAGCAGAGGTAAGAGTGATTTTTGTCTGTATGATATATATATTTATAGATATATATTTATATATAACCCAGGTGCACATAGACTTCAAGTGATAATTACTATTAATGCTACTAATAATGTAAAAAAAAAATTAAAAAAAAAAAAAAAAAGACCAGAATACCTACAATTGTTGATACTGAACAAAACTCATTCTCTCAATTTTGGAATCATGCCAAGTTTATGTGAGTTTTTTTTTTTTTTCTAAAATCATTATTATTACTATTACTACTACTATAACATTATTCAAATTTTTTTTTTTTTTTTAATTTTTCCCATGCAACCATACCATCATGAATAAATAAACAAAATAATTTTTCTTTTATCTGGTTGTTGTCATTTATTTAATTACCTTATTTAAAAGAAAGAAGAAAAAAAAAATAAACAGAAAGGATTTAAAACTGATGTTTGATTATATTGTTTGGAAAGTGGATCTGCCAAAGAACATTTCAGCATCTTGTGTGTGTTTTTGTTTTTTTTTTATATTAGGTATCTATCTCTCACATTCGGATTGCTGCAAAGATAATGTCTTATATTTTTTTTTTCTTACTATGTTAGTAATAATGGCAGTAGAGATTGAACTTTCCCCACAAATAACTGAGAAACACCTGTTACATATAGCAGCAGAATGTTGTCTGACATAAAATTGCATATCAAGTAGGCATCTGTCATAGAATTCCTTCATCCAGGAAGAGAAGTGTCTCTTTGTTGAATATGGGTTAATACATTAAAGCAGTGGCAAAAGCCACGTGTGAAAAGCTTCTCTGCTGCTGCAGATTTTTCTGAATGTGGGATGCTCGTTCTTCCTCATTACAGATGATGGATTTATATATTAGTGCTCTCTCTCTTTAAAGGAGAAATAAATAGAATGACTTAATTTAGAAACATTCACTAACAAATATGCTGAAAGTTTCTCAGCCTGACTATGAAATCCTTTAAAAAAAAAAAAATTGTTGAAAGGATTTTTTTTTTTTTTTTTTTTTTTGACCTCAATATTACCATTTTATACGCAGTTTCATTTTTAAAATTTAATAAAACCCAAACTTACTACATTGACTTAGGCATTTTTTGAAAAAAAAGTTTGCTTGTTCAGACTTGTAAATTTATGAAAACTGAAATAAATACATTAGAAAATAATTGACTTTTAAAATGCCACAAATTCACTATAAGACTGTTTAATAGTTTTGTTGTCAGTTCTCAAGAAAGAAAAAGAATACATAAATCCAGTTTCATGTTTGGCTTTTATTAAATTTCTAAAAGTAGTCCTTTCAAATAATGAAAACAATTATCAGTCATTTTAATTCTAAATAAGAATTTCACAAAAATATAAGATTTAGAACTGTATTAAAATTTTATAACTAAAAATTAAGCCTAAAGTCAGACATTAAGGAATTAAACTAAAATATATTTATAAAAAAAAAAGAGACTTATTTAGTGTACATACTCTATGATTTAGAAATAATGAAAAATTCTTTCTACATGAAATGTAACTTTATTGGACTAATCAGTTTGAATAATTAATAAGTGTCTGGATTTTTTATGTTATGTTAAAACAATGGCAAAATAAGACAATTTGGCACCCAAAATATATTGGGTTTAATCAATCTGGAATATGTTAGTCTCTTTGGGGGGGGGATTAAATTGTAAAGTTTAATTTTCAACAAAATTGCACTAACATCATATTCAGATTTTTCAATAATGTTTGCAAAGCTTATTTCCAGTTTAGTGCCTTTACTAAACTAAGTCTGGCAAAAGGATACAATTATGGAGTACCTAGAGCAAGATAAGCAATGTAATAGGCAAGTATGACCTCTTCTTATCCATACATGAACTTTAGAATATTAAGGAATATCCCAAATTGTAATTCTAGTGATAGCACTTATCCAGACCCAACCATGTGGGATAGATTCATAAACTTTCTCTAAAAATTGAGTAAATTTCACCTTATCAGAACAACTTGTGTAATGATACGAGCTGTGAAACAGCAAATGACTTGTAAAAAGTTGCTCATAGGAACGGCCTTTTTAATTTTTTTTTTTTTTTTATTTATTTGAGTACATGATGTTATAACAGGTTCTGAGATTATCACATCTCAGAAATACTCATGTCACAAGATCGTTACCTATATCAAACTGCTACATAGAAACTTAGTTCAAAGCTATGCAACATATCTTGACAAAATGTTCTGTCACCAGCATATCATACTGACTGATGGAAAATAAAAAAGACAGTTGGGTTAATGTGATATTATCTGTTCTTGCTCCATATTCAACTTTAACAAGGGTAAATGAAAATCCCTCTCTAATCACCACAGTATTTGAAAATTAATTCTAACAAAGATTTTAAGTTTAGTTAAAAAAAAAAAAAGTTTAAGGAGGTACTGCCTAAGAGGAAAGCCCCGAGATTTGGGCTTAGAATTATTTGGAACCCCCCACCAACCACAGAGGGATTACTAACAAATGGTATTTACATAACAATTTTTGGAAAGTATATATTTAATCTGCATTATTTTTCAGATTTAAAAAATCAGCATCAGGTTCATGTAAAAAAAAAAAAAAAAATTTTACAAAACCTACTGTTCATAATTGTTATCAACTGATATTTCACATTACTACAACTTTGTCAAATAGATCAAAAAAAAATTTACGGAATTATTGAATATTCCCCTTAAATTATACTAAATTATTTACACAAGCAAGAAAAAAAAATAGTAAGTCTGCTGAAATCATTTTTATTATATCTTATAAATTCTGTATAACTACCCAACAAACTTTTATGTTTGTAGAACTAGTATTTGGGTATATAATGGACTCTCCCGTCAGTTTATAAGGATCTGACAGCTTAGTTGATTCAGTTATGAAATTTTGTGCAATAATCTTAAGTGGCACTTAAGACCCGCAAGTGATTTACAAAGAAGGCCACATATGGAGCAAGAGTGAGCATGATGAGATGAGATCAGTTAGATTGGCTGGCCTTTTAGATTTTGCTTTTCTTGATGATTCGGACAAGCAGATTGAAAACTGCTGAGTGTGTGTGTGTATATATATATATATATATATATATATATATATATATATATATATATATATATATATATATACACACACACAAATGAATGGAACTATTTAATTAAAAAAGCTTTTAATTGCTCTTATTTATAAGATATATTAATGACACTATTGTCTTAAAAAATTTTACCCCATGATATGAATTTTTACAAGAATTGTAAAACTGATATAAAAAAGGGACACTCACATCATTTTCTTCAATTATGTTTTACAGATAAAGTATCTCTAGAACATTAGACCTTTCATCAGACTATCAAGACAGATACTGTCAGGTTAAAAAAAAATGAATTTCTGCAATGTTTTAAACTTAAATATTTGTTTCAAATCATTAATTATACTTTAAATCATCTTAAAATATACTTTTCTGATAATTTATTTTTTTAATAAAGAATGTGATGAAAGGGTACTACTCAGCTATTTTAGTCAAAAACAAAAAATTCCAAACAATTTAATTTAGTTTTTGAAATACAACAGAGTATTTTCATAATTGGAAATATTAAATTTAATCTATTAGCTTAAAATTAAAACTAAAAATGGAAAATCTTTCCGGAAGCTTTTATTTTAAACCTTAAGCATCATGCTTTTTGTGAAGGTCTCTACATAAAATAGATATCTTGCAAAAAAAATGTTTATACAGAAATGTTATAGAGGTAAGAGAAACTGTATAACTTTTTTTGTTCATTTAGCTAATCAATTCAAAAATGAACAAAACCTTAGTGATAATTCCTGAAACCTTTTATATGGTTGTTAGAAGAGTTTAATCATGAAAAATAAGCAAAACTGGCATGGTAACTATGCAAAATATTGCAATTATATTGAAGAAAGTTTAATGACTTTTAATGGATTTCTTTCATGTGATTTGAAGAAGTTTTATTTTATTTTTTATTTTTTTCTTTCAAATATCAGTCAACATTGTCCGTGCGGATTTAGGCAAAATCTCACTGGGCTGAAATGTATTTTCTTTCTGAATAATCTTCAAAGGTTGTTGCCATAATCTCACAACAGAAAAGACAATTATTTTAGGATTGAATTAGTAACAGAGATTGAGAATTTGGTAAAAAGCATAATTATTTTACTGTGAAATAACAAGATAGTGTTCAAAAACTGTTTAATATGTGTTAGCCAATTGAAATTTACTAAATTTAGTTTGGCAAAAGGCCAAAGGGACAGATTTATACATTTTTTTTTTTTTTTTTTTTTTTGCACAGAGAAATATCAGTATTTGTCTTTGTTCAAAAATAAATAGTTTTGGTTTTTCACTAGGTGTTGTTAATCTGTTGAAATAAGTGATAAGAGAAATAAATCATATGATCACTCACCTGTAATGAAGTCATATGCAATAAGGGTCTTAGAAGCTACTGGAAAGAGTTCATGTCTCTGTAGAAGTGATAAACATTAGCAGATAAGCCAAGTATTAAAAGAAAAAAAGTGTATCAAGTGTCAGAGAGAAAGAGGAGATATTATATTAATAGCACAAGTACCCAATTCCATTTGATATTGAAAATCTGCTTGTAGTAGTGATTGGCATGTTTGTTTACCAAATCCTTGAAAACTACTTATGAATGCCGATTGCTTTAATCATTAAACAGACTTTTGTTTCTACAGTGTCTGAGTATGCCAAACCAGTTACTAATAAACTAAATTGTATGGAAGTAAACATTAAACAGTGATTTTCTATAATATCAATAGCAAAATATTTAAGTTCACAGAATTTGAAGCACCATTTTACAAATGGCAGCGACCATTAAATTAAGGCTAGCAATATAAGGGAAGTAACTTTGCAAGTGCTTTTTAGATAATGATCAACACTAAAAATCGGCAGTTTTTTTTTTCCTAATTAGGATCGTCGTGATAGTAACTTTATTCATTTTTCAATCAAAACTTAAAGTTCCAATAAAATCTCTTTATCAAGTAAACCATTGATAGCACTTTTTATTAGAATTAAATTCTCATTGTAAAAATTAAATAAATGAAAAAGAAAAAAAAAGCAATTTTGACTTAAAAAGATATCCATTTACCGTATGCTTCCTGATATCTCAGTGTAGTGTTTGTATTGTTTAGGTAAAAAATTTCTTGCGGCTCAATTTAGCTCTCCATATATAAACATTAAAATGATAGAACAGCTGCTCTGATGGAACTGACACGAATATATTTTCAAACATGTGAGACTATTTTAATGTTAATGAATATAAATATTCTCTTCAGTAGGCAAGAGCAATTTCAACCAGAATACACACTGATATATAATACTAAATCATTAGCTTCTCTCTCTCTTTAAGTATTATGACCCTTTGAGATGTAAGTGACATTAGCTCTCCACAGCCACTTTTATTTAATATACATAAACCCTGCATTCCTATGACTTTTTCTTGGAAAAATATAATGTGGTTTCCAGTTGCCATCTCCAGTTTTTAATTCAGTTATCCTTCTCCTAGACTGGTTACCAACCAAGACTATATGACCCAGTTTCCCCAAGAATGTGAGTGAAAAATGTAACATTGAACTTGCCCTGCTGATTCTATTCCTTATACTGTAAATCAACCAGCATACCCAACCTCCACATACACACAAAATTAGAAATACCTGTCTGTTTTTAGTAGTCCCAGTACAATTCAAAATTTGATCTCTATTATATGAAATATTTTTCTAGGAAGATAAATCCTGAATAAAAAACAAAAACACGTCACATTGACCTAAAGTGTCCAATAGATTTAATTTCTCCTCTGACTCTTGTGGAAACAGAGATGCTATAAATAAAGATCCAGACGTGATCTTTTGATTTAAAGCCTTTCAGGAAAAATTCATTGGAAACACAAAGAGAAATCCAAGACAACTGATTCTAAGCTGAAATCAGTGACTTTATTCATATCATTTTTTTTTGTTTTTTTTTTTCTAATCAAAGTCTAAGATAGATGACAACTTTACAAATCTTTTTTGCACTCTGAAGAATCTATCCACCTGTAGGGGTCAAGAAAAAGGAAGGCACCGAGCCACTGTGTGATCAACTCCGCACCAAACATCCAACACTTCAGAAGGAACAGACACCTAAAAATATATATGTGTATATAAAAAAAAATTCTTTAGAACATAGCAGAAAAATAAAATGAACAAATATTTCACGAAACTCTTAACATTAGATTTTTAGATAGAGCATTTCATATAAGAATATATATAGATATAAATATTGGATAGGATAAGGAACAAATAGGAAACATAATTTAACACATTTCACTTTTATTTAAGCTTCATCATATGAAAGAGAAAGTTTTGGTAATTTTTTTTTTTTTTTTAGTTCTGCATTTGCTTGTACATTTTGGGGGTTTACTTAACCTATAAAAAACAAATACAAAACTAAAAAAAAAAATACCAAAACATTCCCTTCCATAATTAATTTTGAATAAAACTTAAATAAAAGTGCAAGAGGTTATATTATAAATGTTTCCAATTTGTTCCTTATCCTATCATTCTGTCAGATTCTAACCCATATATATATATATATATATACATAACTTCATAGAACAAATCTACTATTTTCAGGTAACTTCATAATACCATCCCCACCCAGAATTTCATCTTTCTCAACAAAAATTTACCCCAGGTATCTTTTGAAGAATTCCAGGAAATTGTTTGTTTTTTTTTTTGTTTTGTTTTTAAAGACAGTTCTCTAAATGGTAATGCAAAGATCACAATCTGTTGAATACAACAAATAAGTGAAAACTTCCCAGCCAAGTTTTGACCTGTTCTCCAAAGAAACAGGCAATCTCTTTCTTTGCACAGAGACCAGCTTTTCATATGGTTGGTGGTGGTTCACTTCAATAGACACTTATGTTGGAGTGAACAGACGTGCTTTTTCAATGTCATATTTTTAAAAAACAGAAGTCTTTAATTATCCATTTTTTATTCTTATATTTTTCTTTGTTTATTATATCATAATTTTGTTATATTATTATGCATTTACAATATTTAATTGTTAAGATACATCATTTTTACTAAGTTGATGCATTCATCGATTGTTTTTTTTAAAGTAAGTGTTTTAGCAAGTTTACTTACTTTATTAAGAATGTCTATTATCACTAGAAATTGTTATATTAGGAACATTTATTGTATTGTTAAATTAATTATACACTGGCATGAATAACTCTATATTTAAGCATAACATTTCTTTTTTATTATGAAAGAGGACATAATTTTTCAAGCTGTAGGAAATCCATTTTGAGTTGTAATGTTTGTTTTTGTTTATTATTGACTATTGGTTCTGTATTGTTAATTTCTTTACCTATCATTTATCATTCAAATGTTTCTAACATTTGCCAATAATTTTATTCTGTTATCCGTTTATTTGATTGAAGTAACAACATTTTTTGATGGATGAGGACATATTTTCAAATTTGTAGGAAAAGCATTGGAGTCATAATATTTAAAAAATTTTGTTCAGTAATGAATTTCTTCTTTTATTATTTATCTCTCAAATATTTATTTTTTTTTAGCAACAATAAAAATGTTCTCATATAATGATAATTTTATACTTTTATTAAGTTTTATTCTTTTCCTATTTATTGATTTGTTTCTATTATCGTCATTAATGTAATGTTAAGTCAAAGTCGTACAATTGATAACAAACTGTTCACTCCAACATCCAGTGTAAAACATATGTGGTCATTCTTTCTTATGGTAGAGGGCTTACTTGTCCCAGTGATCCCAAGAGCAAAGCACTGGAGTTCCAACTCCTGTAGGGTCACCCATAGCAGTGAGGTTGAAGAGGAAGGACCAGACTGGATGCAACCAACCCCACAAAGACCCCAATGGCAGAATAGGCTAAGATCTACACAATCTCAATGACCAAATCAGTGGAAGAGGGCAGTGCCAATCAGGCTGTCGTAATCAAGGCAAACCTTGACAGATCAAGCATCCGACAACCCAATGCAACCAAGTTTACCAGATCTTGCCTGTCTCAATCCCCTTTGAGCTGTGAGAGGGGCACTTCTAGCCAAGTGTGTGGATTTCTCCTTCATGCAGTGTTGTCCACCAAAATCAAATTCATGCGAATGGCCATGTCAAACTCATTGATATACAGCCATCTCTGCCACCAGAGCAGAGAATGGGAATAGGGAGAAAGGAAGACGATCCTGACGAGCCAGTGCTGACAACTTCAATAGCAACCTAATTTCTTGCATTTCAGTCACACTTTAAAAACGTTAATTATTTTTCTTTTCTTTGATGTTAAAAATCAATAAATAGAAAAATTAAAAAGAATGCCATAATGTATAAGGTGTTACACATAACATTAAACATTCCCAATGCCACCTAACAAAAAACACTGAAAAAAAAAAAAAAAAATTCCTCTTTATATCTTATAAATACTTGATTGGTCTCAAGTCATGTAAATGTGGTGGCCACACCATTATAGAGACTTCCACCCACATTCACCAAAATTGAGCCCAATTAAGCATTTATGAGATGTAGTGGAGAGACCTATTCAAATGCAAGATCCTGCACATACAAATATCAGTGAATTGTCAACAGTCAAAACAGAAAGCTCAACATCTCCCAAAAGATATTACGATGCAACATAAAGTTTCTGAACTTTACCAAACTAGAGGAATTCCTAGACAGGGCTGGACTTTCACCTGCTGAGGCCCTAAACTATATGAAATTTGAGGCCCATCTCTAAAAAACATTTGGGTAAAAAAATTAAAAATAATTATACATGATTATTATATATTAATGATTATAGATAATTTTTGATGATTTAGTGTTAAAGAATAAAAACTAATGTTAGAATAAAAATATATTTTTAAAAAAATGAGGACCCCTAATCTATATCTTATAGTCCAGCACTGCTCATAGATGGCACTAGGCACTTATCCTTTTGGCATGTCAGTATCTCATCCTAAAGGAAATCCAACACAACTTCTAGTACCAAAGTGACACAAGTAAAATATATAACAAGGGAGTATCTGTTTTATAAGGTTGTCAATTAAAATGTTATTATATCTCATTATTCACTTGTCATGCACAGTAAAAGCAATTAGTTACATGAAAGAAAAATAAATTAGATTTCAGTTTTTCCTGATAAGTTTGACCAAGCCAGTATTTACCTTAATATTTGCCATTCATTTTTATCAGTTTTGTACTGATGGCAAAACAATCAAATCTCCAATCTAAATTGTCCATTTAAAATACTACATTAGAAATAATATTTAGTTTAAATACAGGAGTCATAAAAATGACTTCAAAGGGCCACACATTTTGGTTTACACATTTTTCCATTACCCAAGGGACTGTTGCCAGAGAGAAGGAAGAACTAGCCCTTCAGGCACGCATGTCCATTTAAACTTCATTCAAATTGTGTGCGTATGTACATATGTATCTCTTAATTCAATGAGAGACCTAAAAATATTTCTACCAAAAAATAAATAAATAAAAAATAATTTTATGTATTAAGGAATAATTTTCGAATATTCAATAAAATCTTATATTTATCTAATTATTTTAGGGTTTAAAAAAATTAACTTTTTTTCATATCTCCAACTTTATCACTTTATTGCTCAGCACAGGGTAGGGATTGTCTAGACTGAGTGAGAGGGAAAATGTATTCCAAGGTCTTATTTCAAACTCAGTGAAATTGTGTGTGCATGTATACATTAACCCTTTAGCATTCAGCACTCTCAAAACCAGCTCCATAAATATCAGCTCTAAAAGTCTCACTGTTTGCGAGACTACCTGCATTATTTGCAATATTTATGGCGGAGCATACATGGGGCGGGTTACAGTGGATTGAACACTGGGAGCTGATATTTACAGGGCAGGTTTGGGCGTGTTGAATGTTAGAGGGTTAAAATGGCACAAGCTCATGTAAAGCATAAACATTACATATGCACAGGCAGTCACATGCAGACAGTGAGTGACAGACACAAAATCAGCTTTTCTTTTATAATTATAGATTAAAGCTTGATTCTTAAATATCATTGTCAAATTTTTGTGTTATTTGAAAATACATTGCTAGACAAACATGTATGGACAGAATAGCTTACATCTGATGACAAATGAAAAATAAATGGATTGTATAATTTGCAGACATCATTTTTTCCCCTGGCTACCAATCACAATCAAGTTACTCCTCAAATGTTTATCTCTCACTCTCTTGAAAGACAATGAATAAAAACTTTACTTACCCGCCAGGGGAAGAATTGATCTTTATGGTGAGCAAAACCTAAATTGCCAAATTTATTTTTGCCCCACATGTACAAATCACCATGATCTGGAAAAAAAAAAAAGTGCAAATATTTAATTTGTTTTTTTTTTTTTAATATTAATCACTTGGTTTTAAAAAATTACAATTAAATTGCAGAATTAGCTTAGTTTCTTAAAAGTCATAAGATTTTTAATGTTTCTTTTTTTAATCAGTGAAAAACTGGATGCTTTTATGAATTTTATTGAAGCTACAGCTGACAAATGGTATCCTTAATGAATGAAAACTATCACTTTTTGTTTGTCACAGGCTTATATGGTTTGGGAATATAAATATGTTATAAAGAGAAACTAATGTAATAGACACATTCATTGTAATGCCATATAAAATGTACATCAAGGACAATCCCAATTTGACAAAAGCTTTATTTAAATAAATTAAATTTTTTATTTAAATGTAATGAAAATTAAAATCTTTTCAAAGACACAAAAGTATTATTAAACTTTAAAACTCAAACATTTCCAAAAGGTGTTTAATTCATACACTTGTGCACCCATGCAATCAAAATTGACAGCAAGAAGGACTATTATAAGTAATATGTCTTATATTGGTAAGTAATTTTCATTTATTCCAAGTGCAGTTTTTTATTTTAAAATAGCTTATTGTTAATGTTAATAATTGAGCAGTGTACAATTTATAAACACCTCAGGAAAGATATCCGTATTTTATCCTCATTGTGTGCACGTACGCACATACGTGTGCACACACATAATTTTGTACTAGATATGCCAACAGTATTCAATACACAGACAAATGGGAGATTTGTAGATGTCTAAGATGGACTCTGACAAGAAAAACCTTCTGGTATGACACAATAAACCAACTTTCCTTCCAGTAGATATAAAAATTTGATTCCAATGTTAAGACAATTGAATATAATAAAAATTAGGAATTAATAGATTTCAATTAAATCATTGCTTCTGGTTTGTTTTTTTTTCTTTTTAGCAGAATCAACCATCAGCTCAGATTGAAAAGGATTTTACCAACTCATAAAATTCATTGGAAATAAAGAAATCAATGTTAAGTATAATACAAATTAAACAATCCAACTTAACACTCTGCATCATTTATACATATTACTTCCCCTTTTACTGTATATGGAATCCCCCTCAAAATATAGTGTTTTATATATTAGTTCTATATATTTGAAATTGCAGTATCCTGGCTCTCAATTTCAGTCAAGACTGTTTTAGGTGTTGCCATAGAAGGATATAATTACACAACCAAGAAATTCAAATTTAACATTGGTAGAACTAACAATTTGTTTGGTGAAAATAGTCACCTACAGAATGCTGAAAAGGTTAATATTGATTTCCTTATTTCACAATAAATTCAGCTGAAACTGTCTAAAATATTGTGATGAAGTCTATAACAAAACATATAAGCAAAATGAATTCATTTTTCTCTGCATTATTTAATGTCAATTTATATGCACACTTACTTGTAATAGCTGCAAAGTGGTAAACACCACATTTCAGATTAACAACTTTCTTTCCAACATCAATTTCATTTGCTCCAAATAATGGTGAAGGTAATTTTGTTGGGGTTGTGGTTGCCTGCACATTGGGTCCCAAACCCAGAATACCATAACCCCACGTAAAAACTTCACCACTTTCTGTGGAAGAGAAGAAAAAATAGACTTGATTTTTAACAGAAATGCCAACATTATAAATTTCATTTTACATTATTAATGGTTCATACCGAAAAAGACAAATTCATATCTTCTATTCTTTACAATAATGATCATATTTGTCTTCAAGTAACTTGTAATTTAAAGCCTTAGTTTTCATTACCAAAATACTTGTCTACATCTTTTTACTCTCAAATTAAAAATGCTAGACTTCAAATTGACAAAAGCTGTATATTAAATTGAGATTTTATTAGTGCCTAAAAATACAGTATTAGTTTACAAACAAATTAATGATCAATATAATTGCAGACAGATAATTAGAAATTGAACAGTTCCCACATTGTCACACATTTGGAAATCTTGTGTCATTTTGGGGGAAAAATATTTCTGTACATGATTATATATTTACATGCTCAGTGCTATGGGAATTATAGACATCTGGTTATCAATTGCTTCTTTGAGGTAGCATAAACGGTACTTAGACTAACTCCTGTTGGAGGTGAAGTCATTATAGTTTCAAATGTTTCAGCCATCCAGCATTTCATAACCTTCACAACACACCAGCATTCCTTGACTGGATTTAGAAATTCAGCATTTTTTATTTTTTAATTTGAAGTTGATTCTTTTTTTTTTTTCAATTAAAGTTGATCCTTTTTCATTGAAGTTGAGCCTTTCTTTTTTTCATTTGAAGATAAATCTTTCTTTTTTTTTTTTTTTTTTCCATTTGAAGTCGATTTTTTTTTATTTATAATATGGAAATTCTTCTGTGTTTCTGGAGAAGCCATGTTTAGGGGGGGTGGTCAGATTCATTTACTATGTCCCAAGTGAGGACATATTCCATGAACTGGAAACAGCAAGTCTAAATTGAGGACAGCTAGCTGGAGATTTCTATATTTGGGGATATATTCCCAAATGGAAACCTCACTATGTGCTTATAAGCTGTTGTGGGGAAACAAATTTAGCCTAAGTACAGGCTTCTTGGCTTGTACCAAACAACCTCATTTAGCTCCTGGAAACCGAATGCTTGAGCAACCACTTTTATCACTGTATAAAGTGACATCACTAAGCAGCCATTATACAACCCACATGACTATCATGTCCCAAAAGGAGATAATTGCCTTTTGTATCCCATTTATACAAAAGACGAAATGGTAGATGGCCAAAACATGTAGCATATTCTGCCTTACACAAAGTGTCACAGACAACCTTTCATAACCTGACGAGATACAAAGCTGCTATCAATAATTTGTTATAACTACAATAGAATGAACAAGTTTCATCAAATAATTAAAATTAAGATAATTATTTTTTTTATGCAGCCACAAAATTTAGTGTTTGTTTAGAAGTAGATACAAAAGACTATATCTTTGATTTTAGGATTTCTCAATCTAGGCCGGTTCTTATTAATTTCATTGTTTAAGAAAATAGCGCGACTCAAACATGTGCAACCACTTAAAGTAACATTTACAATAAGAAATATATATATATTGATTTCCTAAGTGTAGTTTAGATGTGGTACATGTGCAAAGATATGAAGCAGCCAGTTAGGATTAAACTTATTACTCAATTGCAATTGATCTAGCAAGACACCATTATACCATATATATATATATATATATATATAATAAAAAATTATTCTGTTTCTTACTAACAACTTATGTTTGTGGTGTTGCACATGAAACTGCAAGAAGTGGGAAAAATTTTGGAAAGCATTAAAGTATATATATATATATTACTATGAAACTGAAGAATATATGAATCGCTCTTAACAATAGGATGCAATTGTTTTATAGTCAACAAAGTATATTTAATAAATAAATTAACTTACCATTAAGAAATCCACAGATGGAACCTCCTGAAGCAACTTTAATAATTTTTCCACAAGAAGCAGATATTGGAATGTTTTTGGGGACATTTACTTGGGTGTGGTCTGTGATGAGGGCCAACTGGTTGTATTCAGAATTGCCCCAACCAAATACATCACCCTTATCTAAAATGAGAAGACGACTAAGTATACAATTCCAAACAAGCAAAAATGTTAAGGCATTTGATAATTGTGTTCTTCAGAAAGGAGAATTGGTTAGCAACTTGAAAAAATATCAGAGGCAAATAAAGTTAAAGGTCCTGTTACAACAGCTTAAATTTCAATCTAAGGACATATATGAATTCAGTAAGTGGGGAGGGGAGACATTAACAACTTTAGTGTTATTTAATGTTGCGATTTGTTTAATCTGGGATATTTTGGTTTTGGTTTTTAGATTGAGTTAATTTAAAATTTTTGTATTGATAGGTATAGGTTGTACAAGAGTCAACATTTCTCATGATATTTCCCCCTCCTCCTCGGGACAAGCCCCTTTTCTTTGACATTCCAAGGGGTAATAAACTATACAAATCAGGGATGTTCAACTCCTTGAGGTATCTGATATATGCACATACCTGGTTAGATAGTTGTGCATTTCCCACTGGTGCCAGAAGTTAGAGTTCAAACCAAAGAAAAAGAAAAAAAAAAAGATACGATGTAAAAAAACGGTTTGCATTCTTATTTCTTGGCATGGCATTTTTTTTTCTTTCATAGTGTTACCTTGTCAATATGCAGCATACTCTTCTCCAGCTTTCAGTAAACATCGACGAGATCAAGAATTGAAATGCAACATGGGATGTTCATTGGCAGCTCTTGGGCAAAGGGTTGCGTTATGTTTACAAAATCAATTGGTATGAAATAATTACAACTTATAAAAAAATTTTAAAAAAGCGCTCAGCATATATAAAGACAAATCAATTAAGAGAAACTTTATAGCAACTTGTTAGCTAGTAAACTTTCACCTTTCAGATTATCACATGGCAAGTGTCAGAACATTTACAGACTCATGAAGCGACAGATGTGGTTCTACAGAAGGATGCTGAGAATACCATGGACAGAGTATGTGAGCAACAAGGACGTTTTAAAGAACATGGGAACAAAAAGAACACTTGCACTTAAAATCAGAAAGAGTTGAAATATTGAGAACACATAATGAGGAAGGAGGGTTTGGAGAAGTTGACACTCACAGGGCATAGTGAAGTCAAAAGAGCAGAGCAGAACAGGAACTGGGAGAAATAGTAAGGAGATAAACATTACTAATAGAGGCTACAAAAGGCTGGAAGTTTTAAAGAGCCATGATCACCCACATCCTGAAGGAACATGGCACATAAAAACTGGTCATACTAAAATTCATCATTCACATAAACACAAATGACCAATGTTAAGAGAAATTAATCTCACCAAAAAGGAGACTTCCTGATGTTATCGGAGTGGAGAGGGTCAATCCCAGTGTGTGGCACCTTTGGAAAGTGCCTGGAAACCATACAAAGGGTTGACCCAAGTCTTGTGAGTGAAATTGGGTAGACGGGACCCTTGATAGCTGTGCTAGCACAAAGTCACAAGTCGTCATGACCAAGGGCTTGAGCATGTTGGCCTCGTAAACATTGTTGATCATGCTAGATAACACGCATCTTTTCAGAAACTGCGACTAAGGTCTGGTCAGCATAGTTACAGTATAAAACACAGAGCAGGCATCTGCAATAGGAATTGGCTACCAAATGGGTATCCTCAAATACAAGTGTCTAGCTATATATATATATATATATATATATATATATATATATATATATATATATATATATATATATATTTTATTTATTCTTTGATAAAAGGGGTGAGTAACTTACTGTCAAAGCCAATCATTAGCTTGTAACTAACATGTTCAGGAGTGTAATAATCATTGCTATTCAATAAACCAGTGTTTCTCAACTGGTGTGACCAAGCACACTAACACACACTAAAAGGTAGCCATGTGCGTCTCAAATTACCAGAAGAGTAATTTATGAATTATTTTTAGATTTAAAAAAATCTTTACTTTTTTTAACAACTCTGGAAGGTTATCCAAGTTATTTCTTTTTATCTATAAACACTGAACAATATGATTGGATTAACAGCCTTTTCATTGACATTCCAAGTGATGACATTGGCTTATCGTTAACAGAAGAGGAACTGGTCAATATATCTGTTGATTGTGGCTTACATATCATGCATAAAGAGGTGTCCATTGATCAATTTTGAATTTCCATGAAAGAAGAATATTTTTCAATAGCCCGTAAAGCATTGAATATTTTATTACAATTTTCCAAATCATGTGAATTAAGATTTTTTGCACTTACCAATATTAAATGCAAAAATTAGATCAAATATTAAATGCATTGATGAGGAAATGAGAGTATATTTATGAGATGTAAGGCCTAACATTCAAAACATTGCCAGAGCTTATCAAACACGGGTTTCACACAAGCATACTTAAATATACAATGTCTTAAAAATAAGTGCTTATTTCAGGTGTCTTCTTTATTATTTTTCTATTTTCAAATTTTATGACTTGACTAAATTTTCCTTATTAAAATTTAAAGTGTGCTCTAGAGTTTTTAGTTATTCTACAAGTGTACCCTGGAGTAAAACAAACAAAAAAAAGGGTTAAGAAACACTGCACTAGGCAGATGTTATGTTTCGCATCATCTCTGGCTTCAATTATTCAAGCCTCAACACCACAACAATGCACAATTTCTTTATCTTATCTCGCTTTATAAGTGACAGTAATTGTACTATCAATTCTAGGTGGAAGGAAATGACCAGATGCTGACTCTTGGCTAAGATTTCATCACCACATGCCTCCCACACCTAGAAATCTGGGTGTGGGAGGCATGTTGACCCTTCAGATTCTTGTAGGCATGTACTTTCACATTTTTGGTCTTACATCAAACTTTAATAAAGGCAATCCATCACTGTCAGTAGTTTATGCTCATGGTGTCTTCTGACCAGTAGTTTGCTATTCTGGGCCATCCTATGTATTCGATAACAATTATCAATATTTATGATCATTCATGAAAAACAAAAAAAAAAAGTTGGAAAATAATGTTGTAGATGAGACAAATTCACCTGACAGTGCAAGCACACAATCACCGGAACAAGCAATCTGGACAATCTTTTCTCCTTCAATTGCCCCTTTCACTTGAGATGCTTGACCAATACTTTGATAATGACCCAAGCCTGTGTAGAAATAAAATAACATTGAATTAAAAAAAAAAAAATAAATAAGAAAAAAATAAAGAGAAAAATCCATCTAAAAGATAACAAAATGGAGGAATAAAAAACAGAAAAGTTTCAAATTCACCAATTTCACAATGAGTACAAAGAGCTGAAAAAGAAAATTCTTATTCTATGTTTATATCATGGGTAGGATTACATACATCAGCACTTTCATTCAAGCTAATACTCACACACACACACTTTAAGAAAATAATGAACTTCATTTATCCATAGTCTTACATTATTTATTATTACTATATGTTATATTTAGTGGATACAAGGGCTATACCTGTGTTCCCCTACATAAGGGAGACACAGATTCAAAACTTGTTGAAGGGCATATTTCCTTGTAAAACACAGGTCGAAATAAAAAAAAAAAAAAAGAGAGAGAGATGTCTACTCAAACATGTATAACTTCTAAAAATAACATCTACAGTAATTATATTTTATTATATATATATATATATATATATATATATATACACACACACACACACACACACACATACATATATACACACACAAGCCTGTTTTGCTGTATAACAGCTCATCAGTGTGACTAGACATCCAACTGCTTCAAGCTGGGATTGAAACTCAACTAATTTGGCATCAGTCAGAGACTACCCCTTTGTAGCCTCTGTCTATTATCAAACTTCTCCTAGGGTTTTGGAGATAGAACCCCCCCCCCCATAACCATATATATTCTGAAACTACATTACTCAGGGTACTTGGAGATAAGTATATTTCACTTTGATCAACCCCTTCATCACCACCAAATTATTTTTCCCTTTGATATAAATTAAATTTAAATTTGAACAAGGAAATGACTCCTATACAAAATATAGAAGGAAAAAGCCAGAAATGATAACAAAATTAAAAATCAATCATCATTTTTTTTTTTCAAAGAAAAAAAAGAAAAAAAGTGTGACAAAATAGTGGGTGATGAGAATGAACACAGTACTTATGATATGTGCGTACAGTATTCTGAATAAAATAATTAATTATATTATCTTATCTTCCAGTGATATAACTTTATGCTTAGCATTAGCACTGGGACTTTTCCTCGGAGGTGACAAAAATTTATTCTAAATTACAACTGAAATATAATTGAAAGAACGTCAATGGCAGAGCACAGATGTAAACCAGTGTGAATTCAAAATCGGTGTTGGAGAGGAAAAAATGGACAAGTGCTGCCTGTCAGCAGGAATTTCAAATATGAACATCTGCTGAACATACTTTATTATACTAATTGTTTTGCTTTTGATGATTCTAGGATATATATATATATATATATATATATATATATATATTTATTAAAGACATTTTATGTTTAACGTTGTTATTTTATAGATACAAGTATTTAAGCAAATGCTCTGTTTATGATAAACAGTATTAAATAACATTTACCGGCCTGAATGTCCGAGAAATTTTCATAGAAAATATTCGTTCATTGACAGGAAAATTTCTCGGACATTCAGGCCGGTAAATATTATTTAATACTGTTTATCATAAACAGAGCATTTGCTTAAATACTTGTATCTATAAAATAACAACGTTAAACATAAAATGTCTTTAATAAATAAATTGTCGGACGTTGTCCATTTCTTAACATATATATATATATATATATATATATATATATATATATATATATATATAGTAAACATAATATTATTTTTAAATTTATTTGAATATAATTTTGTGTGTTTATTGATATTTTAGTGTTTTGATGTTTCCAATATTTTTAACAGCTAACGTAAACTCAAGTAAAATGACCTAAGGCAAGTTTTATTTTTCCACATAATATTTAAGAAAAACCAATGTATCTTCAAAAATTACTTAAGTCAAAACAACTTAAGTCAAGGTATCACTGTACTTTGATTTTACCTGTTTTATCCAAATTGTTAAAAAATGAGTTAATTTATTATGTATAGGTGCAGGTTTTTATTTCATGTTGTAATATTAAGAACCCACTCAACCCAAACAAATCAAATTAAAAGCAACTATGACAAAATTCACCTTTCTCATAATAAAGTAAGAATATATTTTGCAGTTTAAGTTTGCATTGTGATTGAGACAATTGTGTATTGAGACATTTTCTGGTGTCACTGACCTGTGTTTGAGCCCAGGTAAAAAGGTAAAAAAAAACAAAATTTCAAAAGCTAATTTTCAATACACTTGTAAGATTGGAGCAACACAATCCTCCTAACTTCCATTTGGATTCATGCTTAGCAAATAAAATATACTTTGTAATCAATAAAGAAAAATTAAAAGAATGTAAATTACAAATTAACTTTTCAGGAAAATGTGAACAAAATCTTATATTTACAATCAGAAAGAGATGACTGAAATTTCAGGTGCACATAATGAGGAAAAAGAGCTTGGTGAATTTAACACTCAATACATTGCAGGAAAGAAGGGCAGATGGAAAAAGTTAATAACCTACTTAGTGAGTTACCTTTTTATTTTTTTTTTTATTTATTTATTTTTAGTAATGTTCACCCAATACAAGGCTCAAGAGCTACTGAAGGTAGAGGGTCACTGAATGAGTTATGTGATGAGTTTATATAAATGAATAGTAGAGTCAATTAGTAGGAAAATGCTACGGTTTGTGAAGCGCTATGATTACTCACATTTTGAGGGGATATGGCACATCAAAGAAGAAATAACAAATATTTTTTATTGGATTCATGCAACTTTGAATTATCAAAATATTAAATAAACTTACCAGTCTGCCCATCTGAACCCAGACCACAGCTGTAAACAGTTCCAGTTTTGGTAAGGAAAAGTGTATGGTCTTGTCCACAGATAACCTATATGTAGAAAGCAATAAAACAACACACAGATGAGTTTTTAACAGAGATAAGCAGAAAATGTAAAGAAAACAAAAATGATGGTTAAATTTGTGAGTTTGGCATGGGAGGAGGTTAATTTCACACAAAGACCTTTCACTACTATATTGCTGTTACTATGGCAAACTGTTGTAGCATACCTATGGGCGATAATGGGTATGTCCCTATTCACATAAATACAGTAGTAAATACTGCATGTTGGTGTGCAGCTGTGCTGGTCAAAATCTTTGCCCCTGAGCAGAGATGATCCCCAGACAAGGTTATGTTGAAGGGCAGAGTCTCGTCTCAGGAAACAGCTACCCAACCCCATTTTATACAGAGTCTACATGGAATTTTTGGCTGAGCCTACATGCTCGAATACCCCACATTAAATTTGGCCGTGTGCCACATCTGTCCATGTGGGGCAGTTGATAGATATCCTGCAGTTGGAGATTCATTGTGGAATTCACTTGACTCACTTCTAGCAGTTGACTACTTCTACGCACCGCTGGCAAATCTTATATGTGTTGTTCTTGTCCTAAGTATTATCATTCATTACCAACTTTCGTTTGATTATTCTATTCAGTAACCTTCCCTAGGTTATATCAGAGACATTCAGAGAAGTTACATTCCTTGGTGCCACAAGCTTGTACCTTTGCAGCTAGGACCTGCCATGCCATATTCACAGTGGCAAACTAACCCCATCCCTTTCAAGTTCAGCAAATTCTACTCAAACAGCTTTTCTCCAGAATTGTTATTGTGTGGAACAAACTCCCAAGAGAATGCTTCCCTACAACTACAGTCTTGGTTTATTTAATTCTAGATTCAACCAATATCTATCCTACTCATTCTCAGAATACTCTCTTACTTCTCCCTCACAGTACAATATCACTCAGTAACCATCCTCATAATAAGCACCTCTTACTCTCTGCTTGTATGCCAACTTCATTTTGTAACCCTCTACTTTGAGTGGCACTTGGGCCTTGTATTGGATAAACAATAGTAAAAAAAAAAAAAAAATCACAAAGTTGGCAGTAAACAACCAGTGGATGTGAAACTACATTTATGACAGCCAGAACCTGCTTCTGTACATAAACTACTTGACCTCCAGGAAAATTGTCAAATAGATCCTTTATTTGTACTGGTGGGTGTCAATGGCTACTATGGTGAGATGGAAGTTGACACAGTAAAAGCCATATCAAATTTGATAACCTGTGGGTGTACAAACCTGATAAGCCAAAACTCAAACCCATAAAACAGAAACTATTGCTACAAAACACATAGGCTAATCCAAAATGGCAAACCCTACCATATTTATCAGTACTCTGACAACCTGATCTAAGTGCGGGTAGTTCAAACCACATGAGCATGAAATCCTAGCAGTGATCTAGATCCTCTTTTTTAAGTTTTAATATAAAACTGAAAAACATGAAAAGACAGCCAGTAAGATTGCTAGAATAGGAGAGTGAATATGTCTTGCCACTCCCAATCTGATAAGCCGAAAATAAACTAATCAATTGATCATTGACAACATGTTTGGGGAAGTTATTGTTATGTTTCTGTTGCCTAGTTCTTTACAATATAATATGTGTTCAAAGAAGATATAATTTTGTCATGGAAATCGTGTTTTTCATAATGTTGTATTTGTTGTAGTTGAGAAGACAAGTTTCTGCCTGTGCATTTATTTATGTGCTGAAGTGGTAAAATCATGACTGTCAGGGTTGACTAAAAAGTCACAGAAAAAGATTTGATTATTAAAAAGTGAAGGACAGAATTATTCTAAAAAAGATTTCTATTTTGTCTCTTTTTTTGATAGTATGAACATATTGTCACTATAACAACCATATATGGAGGGTTTGGTGAAATTATCAAAGACTTTCTACATGCATCAAAAATGAACAGATCATTAACTTATTCAATCGTAAAAAGATGCACCCTTTTATGAACAGGATGAAAAAGCCATAGCAAATATAATTTGTCAGTCCCCAACAAACACTTTTAGATTTGTCATTTGCTATTTAAAAAAGTTCAAAACATCTAATCTAACGAAGAAACAAAATTTCAAAGAAAAAAAAAATCAATCAACCTTGAAACAAAACCAATGTACTGCAAATCTTGAAATGCATCTTTTGCACTGCATGGAAAAGTAGACAAACAACTTGCCATCTTGAGTCTCTCAGTAAAACTGAACTTGTAGAATATACAATATTCAAGATTGAGCCACTCCAATAGTTGCAGTTGTTAATATGGACTAATCTATTTCTGCTATATCCCAGGCTGTTGGCATGAACAAAAACAAATGAAAATCAAAGCCAAGCATATTTTAACATATAAATAAACAACTTTTATTCATTCACTGTCTGAAAACAGCAATGATTGTATGGATTAAAACAATGAATTCCATGTGCGTGTTAGCTGGTTGCTATGTTCAATTACGAGGGAATTTAGCTTCTCCAAGCAAATTGTGTAAATGACCATCAACAAATGTACAAATTTTTTCATGTTTCCTGAATTGAGGATTTGTATGCAAAATTGGAACAGGGCCAAAAGTACAGTAAATTTTATTTAAGATATGTGATATTTCACATATCATTAGATAAATAGTCAAAATAGTACATTATTATCAATTCTCAGTGTAGCCTTTATAGGTTTCACCACCTCAGTTTTAGGGGTAAGTTTGCTGAATTCATTTTTTTTTATTTTTATTTATTATTATTAGTAGTAATAGTAGTAGTAACAAAAAAAAAATTATTCAAATGTTTCTCTCATGTTCAGCTCTATACAGCTATGTCCAAAGCAGGAAATTAAAATGGGCAATAATGACAAAAAGAACTTCATTGATGTCTTGTTGAAAATGTTTATACAGAAATTTTGAGGAGGTAACAGAACTTCTGTGATTTGGCTAATTAAAATTTTTTTTTACTTTCTTGACGATTTTTGAAAACTTTTTTTTTTTTTGTTTATTGGTTCATTTCTGTCATATTTTATTCTTAAAACTCTTTACATCAGATCTGAAAAGTGTTGAAAGATGTAATGTTAGCTTTTCTTGTAAAGGATATGCTTGATGCGGCATAGTGATTATCAGTGCAGAAAGAAATAGCAAGGCTTGGTTGCCACCCATGCAATGAGTAGGAAAAACCAGCTTGAAGAGTGATGAGCTTTGTCAGGCTACCTTGCCCTAGACACACCACTGCTGCTATGGCTGCAGTAGATATAGTGACTACCTCTTATAATTTAAGAAATATATAAGGCAAATAACACTTACCCACCATATTTGAGCAGCTGTGGTTAAATAAAAAGTGTCTTAAAACTGAACTGCTTTTTTTTTCTTTGAGAAAAGCGACAAAGCATTCTTTTAAAAATGTGCAGATGATGCACTTAATGCTGAATTTCTGATTTACTTTCCAATTATATAATTCAAGAATTCTTGTAAACAAATTTTGGTTAAATCCAATAAAATTTGTCCTTAATACAATATCATCATAGGGTTAAAAAAAACAAAACAAAAGCGATCATCAATTTATCTTATTTTTATTAGATGAATCATTGTCAACCATTATTTTTGACTAGCACTTACTTTCATCTTTAGATTTAAGTTGCTGTTTATTGCAATTTTATTCAGGTCGTCAATTTTATAGTAGCAAATAGACAGAGCACATCAGAAATAAATGCCCTCAATATGATTCAAACTCAAATTCTTTTAGTCACAGCGAAGCTTGGTAAATGCTCTGCTTTTACCACTGAGTCACAAGAACAGCTTTACAAAACAACAAATTTCAACTATATCTAATTATAAATTAGGTGGGGTAAAAAATAAAAGTGAGTGCTGCACCTCATTGATTGCTGATAAATTTTATTAACATTAATGCAAATGCAATTAAATTTTAAGCCAATACAGGACAGTTGCTGATTTCATAATACACAATTATTTAATCTTTTAGATAAAGCCTTATCATTATTAATCTGGAAGGCATTGTCATGCTAAGAAAGGCCCCCAAGAATAAGAGATGCGAATTCAAATCTTGCCAAAATATTTTCTGTATTACAATTCCATCATCTTAGAATAATAAATTGGCAGTTGTGTTAAAAAGCAATGAAAAGTGAAAGTAAAACATCGATAACAATGTTAAATTATTTAGAATAATTTTACTTAATTTTCATATTTAATTGTACTGATTAATTCTGAATAGCTTTTCAAATGACATAAAATGAAGTTTACATTTATACTTTAGGATAACAGACATTTGTGAAAGATTTAATATCTTTCATAAATTTTTATTACCCTCTAAAGTCAGTGAAGAAGATTTTTTAACAGAAAACTCATCAATGCATCAACAATGTTCTGAATTAAATTCTAGTTCCTTGTGTAAAAAGCAACTGAAAACTGACTTACTTCAATAACGTCATCTGGCAATTCTTTTATTTTATGGATAGTAGCATTTCCACTGAAAAAAAAAAAATAATATATATATATATATACACACACACATACACACAATATAAAATTTTAATTCCAATTATCAACAATAATATTTTGTAAAAAAATATTTCATTCAAAACAAGTTTACATAATGAACAACATTACTTTTATCCTTGAATATATTTGTAACTAGCTTTAAAGCCGCTCTATTGGGCAGCATTTAAGGTATCTCCTGCAGAAGGCTCTTGATTGGGTCTTCGTCACAACAACTAGGAAGGAGTAGATGCAATAGGCAACAATAAACTACACAAAAAGTCAAGATTGATCGTTGCATTTAAGTATTGCATTAATATTTAAGCTTACCTTTTAAAAATTCAATAATTCTGCTAACACTTAATTTAAAGACAATTTGATGTATGTAGATTCTTACTTTCCCTATAAACAACTATTTTTATTTCAAGGGTCACTTTTGCTAGAATTCACAATTAATTTTGATTATTCACAAATTTATTTCCAAATTATAAAAATTGTTATTGTACAAAAAAATAAGCTGCAAAAAAAAAAAAAAAAAAAAAAAACAACACAACTGAAAAGTTTGCAGCCATATCACATTGAAACACCGGTTCTTATACGATCACCAAAATTAAGCAACATCAAGCCTGGTCAGTAACTAGATGGGTAACTGTTTGGGGATTCCGATTGTTGTAAGTCTGGATATGCAAATGTTGTAATGGATAACAGCTCAGAATTGAAAAACTGAGTTCCAATTCCAGTCTGGTTCATTATATTCACTTACACACAAATAACCTTGGAAAAAGAATGAATATACCTCTTCTCCTCCCAGCTATTGATTAACTAGTAGTTATCCCTCCACGTCCCCGACCAAATTCTTACAATCTACAAATATACTCTGGCTTTAAATAACCTGCAAAAGATTGATAAGCTGTAAAAAACAAATCAATCAATAAATCTTAACTGTAATAGCATGGAAATTAAAATTTATAGCCTCCAGTTTGGTACTTTCTGATAAATTTTGTGATGTGAAAGAAAAAAAAAAATAATCAAATATCTTACCTGTATTTTTCATTTTCAATGATAGATCGACCACACTGACCATATGCATTATTTCCAAAACTAAAAACTACAACAAAAGAAAAGTAAATATAAATAGTACGCATGCAGACACACACACATTTTATATATTATATATATATATATATATATATATATATATATATATATATATATATATAAAATGTATGTACAAAATAGTGGTTAGAAAGTTCTTGACTGGTTAAGTTCCCAAAATCTAACCACATATCAGATTAGATGGAAACAAAGAACTTTTCAGCACCCATTCATTCATGGATGAAGAAAAAAAAATTTAACAACTGAAATTATTTTTCTAACACAAATATACTGAACAAAAATACTCTACTTCTATATACTGAACAAAAATAATTTGTAAATAAAAAAATTCTCCCAATTATTCTTTTTCTTCTAACATTATAAAGTTCACAATTTAAATTAACTTTTCATAAACAGGTGTCAATCTATCAAAAGTTCATAAGAAGGCAAAGAATATATAAAAACTTGATTTGAAAATAAAAATAAAATTTCTAGGAGAATTATCTCTAAAATATATAACATTTAGCAAGTGAATAATTCAAAAACATGACCCAGTACTGAAAATTTACTGACCTCCTTCAGTGTCTGTTAGTAAAACTGTGTGTGCGCGACCTCCATCCATACTTAAAACTTTGGTCTTACTTGGGTGAAGCAGAGGTAGATCAATCTTTGCTGGCTCAATAATATAATTTAAATACCTTTCTGAAAGTAAAAAAAAAATGTATGAGCCTTATTTTATAATTTTTAATTTACTGAGTTCTTAAAGTTGTTCTAAGTTATCTCCCTTTAATAAATTAAAAGTTACCATAAATCCAATATCATGGTGATCCTTATTTAAATAAAGATCACTATGTACAATATTAACCTCTGTTCTGTTACTTAAAAAGCTTAAAATTTCTGAAAAATTATACTGCCTGCTCTAGAGTAGGTACAGACTTCATGCTGCCATAAGACTCACTCTTCCCAATAGATATGCAATGCAAAGAAATTATTTTCCTTTTATAAAAATTAAAATGTGTTTCTATAATCAAAAACGAAAATTTTCTATTCAGATCAGTAAATAAATTAAAAGTTAAGTAATACAATCATCAATGAAAAATGCATTGGAAACTTTTCTTCAATGAGAATATTAAAAAAGAAAAAAAAAATTCTCTGGGATGTTCTAAAAAATCTTTGAAAAATAAAACAATTTATCTGCAATCAACCTGGAATTTAAAATAAATATTATTAACTTTTCTTATTTTTTTTCAATCATTTCACCCCAAGCAAGGTAGTAAAGCCACTAAGACACAAGGGGTTAGTGAGGATGAAAGACAATAGAGTGAAGGAAAATGAGAAAATGTTGCTGAGGAGAAACGAACAATAAAAAGAACAGAATTCAAGGAGACAAAAGATGACAGTTGACGTTGCATTTAAATGTTTGTACATTGTAATCAACAGGAAAGCAAGAAGCTAGAAGAGAGTTCCATAAACGAGAGAAGAAACTATTAGAATAGAACTTACAATTACATTCAACAATTTCAAATATAAAATGATGAGACCTAGTTGCCAATCTAGTACTGCTCTTAAATTTGATTTCAAGGTACCAAAGAGGAAAGCTCATCAGATCAGTTGCCAAGAAAATATTTATAGAATAGGCACAGTGAAACTATGTTACAATAGTGGGAAAGGGATTGAAGCTGAGATGCTAGGTCAATACTGATAATATTGCAGATTCTTCTTTGGATGTGGCAACAATATTCAATGCATGGATGAATGGTAGACGTATAAAGGTGAAAGGTAATGTTGGGTGAAAATATTGTATAGCACAACATCGTGAACTAATTTTCTTAACAGTAGACTTGACAACTGACTAATTATAATCATTCCAATTCATATCAGTGGAAGACATTGGACTACGAAGACAAGATGAGTTACTTGCCTGGAAGTTAGCATCAGCCATGTTGAGAGAAGGCAAAATGGTTCTCTAAGCTGATTAAGAGAGAACTGTTTAGTTTTGGAGGCATTAAAACTAACATGCCATTTCTTGCCCAGTTAGCAACAGATTAAAGATCATTTTCAAAATCTGTTTCCCTTGTAGTATTTGTGCCTTACAGGGTGTAAGTGAGTACATTCAGTTAAAATGTGTTTCACCATGAAGTATTGGGTGAGCATTAGTATGAAAGAAAATGAATGAATATATACTCACCCGACTTATGGTCCACAGGATGGTAGCCAACTTGGGAGTCAGTGTTGATTCCAGTTCCTAATACTTCTTGAGATCCTTTATGATTTGCCAAAAATAGTGTAAAGCCATAACCACAGGCTACATTCTGAACCTGAAGGAAACAATTTTAAAACAATGAACAGAATATCTTTATCGAAAAAAATTCAAAGAGAACATCATACTGAGAAAAACACAAATCAAATAACTACTATAAAATTTTATCCTTTTGAACACACTATACCAGTTTATTGATACAATGCTGCAACATTTAATCACAAAAGAGAATTACATAGCCTAAATAAAATAAGGCTGTTCATATGAGCAATTTTATACTAGTTATTTGTTGCTCTTCATTTTTGTTTTACTAGAATATTTTGCAACAGGCTGACACGTGTTGAAATCCTTACAGTATTTAGTATTGTTGAAGTTATCACCAACATTTTTGCCGAGATTTACAGACTCTACATTTCAATTTCACAAACCAATCGATAAAATTTGAATAAGCCGATTTGTTTGGAAAAATACTTTGACAAAAACCCTACTTCACATTTTTTAGTAAAACCAACTGTACTTTGTACCCACTTTACTTGTTTGCACTTCTCCTCAAAATTTGGTTTTGATTGGTCAATGTATGGTTATTTTACAGGGTGTGGAAGACAGATGGACTAACAGAAGTCACAGAATTTTATATGTAAATTCCATTATACAGGAAGTTCTAAAATTGTGATATTCACCCAGAATACCCAGAGGTGGTGTATTGGCAAATAGCCAGGTCTCAGAGTTTAACGGGTTAAACTACCTAATGATTTTGTGTATTGCTCACAATGATATTTATAGTTGAGGTTCCTCTCAAGTAGGAAAATGCAGAAAAGTATTTCATCACATGCTATAAGGATATATTTAAACAAATAACCATTTTATTTGTGGGATGAACAGATTCATTCATTTATTGATTTTCTATTCAAAAGGCTGCAATTCATAGGTTTGGTTTGGTTTATTTTGTTTTACGGCATATCAACCTTAATGGGTCATTTAATGCCGACAACTTTTTTTTTTCCTGGTAATATTTTTGTTTTGTCAAAAATCTATTTCTGGTAATATTTTTTTCCTCAAAATTGTATAGCTGGTAATATCATTTTCAAAAACGTATTACTGGTAATAGTTTTTTCCTTCAAAAATTTATTTCTGGTAATAATTTTTTTATAAAGTATTTCTGGTATCAAAAGTTATTTTTACACTTTTATAATGCTTTTTACCTCAGTTTTGGGGTTAACTATTTGCCCTTAGCTGGGACCCTAACAGGTGCTACCACTCCTGGTCAGGGTAGACTTGGGAACATCAGCAATTATGAGGTGGTTCCACGCTCCTCAAAGCCTACTGATAAGAGGCTAAGCTGGATATAGTTTGTCTTACCCTGGACGCAGATGTAGTTTATCGTCATCCCCAGGATAGCAATTCATAGGAGAGACCCAAACAATTTTTAGTTAAATGTACATAAAAAGAGTAGACACATTCATTAAATTAACCTTTAGCTCCCTGCATTATTAATATTACTGCCCTTTCCACTGCATTCTTTTCTGAGGCCTCTCAATTGCAGTATCCTTATTGTTACTTTCACTCAAAATTGTTGCTATAGCTGTATATCTGTGACATTATTGGCTACAGGCAGAATTTCACTGTTTAAGAAAATAAAAAAATACAGGGATATTAACTCAAATACCTGTACCCACTAAAATAACGTCTATAGTTATGAGTAATAATATCAGATAAAAACTTCATTCAGAAAAATTACACCAACACAGGTAATTAAGACTAACCAAATTACCTTTCTTTTTGAAAATATTAGAAATGAAATAAAGACTATATAGTAACACAACATTTTAATGTAATTAGTCAATATTTAATTACAAAACATAAGACGAGAATTATGATTCAAAACGAACTGACATCCATACGCACATAGCATAGCAGTTATTGGTGCAGAAAGTACAGTACAAATTTCAGACAAGCTCGATGTGTTCACTTTCATACAAATACCCTTGGGAAAAGTATGAATCCATCTCTTCCTTCTTTATGAGTTAAATAGCACGGTAGACTGGGGCATCTAACCTTACCCTGGAAAGAGAGCTCTGGATTCAAAACTGATTGGATTTTTATGGGGCTGGCAACTTCACCACATAAAAGCCAAGCAGTGATACCTAGCTGCTGAAGCCATGGCTCTCTGCCATTAAGGAGGGAATGTATTATATAAAGAGGCAGAAACAAAATGTCGAAATTTCTTTGTAGAAATCTCTCAAAATAAATATTTTAAAATACTAAAAAAAAAGAAAGAAAAAGAAAAAAGATAAAAAGGAAAAAAAGGGAAAAAAGAAAAAGGTAAAAAAGAAAATAGTAAAAGAAAAAATTAAAAAAAGAAAGAAAAAAGGAAAAGAAGGAAAAAAGAAAAAAGGAAAAGAAGGAAAAAAGAAAAAAGGAAAAGAAGGAAAAAAAGAAAAAGGAAAAGAAGGAAAAAAAGAAAAAAGAAAAAAGGAAAAGGAAAAAAAGAAAAAAGGGAAAAAAGAAAAAAGGAAAAAAGGAAAAAAAAAAAAAATAAAGAAAGAAATTTACCTTCATGCGATTGGAATCAAAAAATTTCAGCTGTGCTGGTCGGTTCATGCAAGAAATTGGTTGTTGTTTCTTCTGAGGTCGTAAATAAGATTTGATACCTATAAAACAAAGAGCTTTGAGTAAGTCATTAAGTTAAAACTGTGACGTCACCCTGGCCCTGCCCCCGTGCTATCTTGTGACAATCTAACCCTTGGCTGATTCGGATGGAAATCTAGTTAGATTCGGCATCAGCTTTGTCATTCCCAGCTTGTCTCCAACGTCTGGTTACCGAAGTAACTACTTTGATTTCTAGTCTAACCTCTTCACGTTATGATTTGATCTTAGGTAGACGAAATCAATCAGTCGTTGGGCCGTAGTGCAAGCCGAATTCGAGCAAAGGTGATACCACACAAGTATATGTAAAAGAAAATAAAGTAACAACTCGAAAGATTCAAATGTGTTAAAAAAAAAGAATAACAAGTATCTTTATATCTGGTTGCTGAATACAGGACTGTGTCTTTCTCCCAAACCGCTTCTATAGATACGTGACACTTTGTGTTTCTTAAGCGAGTTTTAATATCTTAAGTTGTTTTTCAATAAACTGGTTTTTGGCATCTTCAGGCGATATTCGTAAAACTTGTTTTGGTGGTGTGAGTCTAAGTCATTCTTTAAAAAAAAAAATTGTTTTTGGTTAGAAGTCTAAGTCGGAATGTGTGGAAATCTTTCAGTCTGCTCCTGCGAGGCTGGTCTCCGAGCTCACAGCTCAACTCTGTGACTCCAACTCTGCTGCGTAACTCTACTCCGTAACTCTGTCTGCTCTGTGACTCTGTAACTCTGGGGACGTTCGTTTATATGGACACCGACCAAAACCGTGTGGGGACCTGTCGTGGTTTGGGTTCCTCGATAATTCCAAATCCGCAACAAGGATTCTCTTTGTTTTCGGACAGGAAAATTTATTGCTTCCCATTTTTTGGAAGTCAATTACTTTCTGTTTTAGAGGGGTTCTTAAGGGAATTGTCCTCCAAAATTCTTCCTTTCTCATATTGGTATCTCACACTAATCCCCTCAGAGGGCATTAACAGGTTTCCCTTCTTTCTCATATTGGTATCTCACACCAATCCCCTCAGCGGCGTCAACAGGTTTCCCTTCTTTCTTATATGTTTACCTTCGCCCATCGCTCACGCCACCATTCAGCCAATGAACGCTCAGCAGTGTGGGCGTGGCTAGACTGGCCTCAGTTTACAATTATCGCTCAAAGAAAAAAAAAATTATCTTCCTTTTTCTTATCTTTCTTTTCCCCGACTAGAACCCCCACGACTCGTACTGTGGTCATTAAATCTCTATCTTAACTGGATGTCATCTGGGATTCATCAACAGGATTTTCACCAAGTGATTATCTGGGTGGTCAACTGAATCTCTTTGTCTTCCTCAACGTCTTCGTACTTCTGTCGCCAACAGTCTGTCCAGGTAACAAACTTTTATCATGGCAAGGTCTGGACATAAAACAGGTGGTTCTCTTCCAAAACCAAATGATATCTCCGAAAGATAGTTAATGATTTATTCTTTTCCTTTTACTCTTCTTCCTTCCTTTTTCTTTGGGGTGGTCTCAGCCAATCCCTTTCTCGGTCGCATGCTTGACCCAATTCTGATTATCTTCCAGCATTCCGCTTTGTAAGCCACTTGACCAATTTGAAATTTTCATTATTGCCCTGGGCAGATTGCTATCTTTTATTTGCCGCATCATGGCATAAATTAATTCTGACAGATCTGAGATCTTACGAATTTCCTATCTTCTGCGAAAAAAAATACTTTTCTTCGCAATGAAAATAAAATCTTTACCCCCCCCCCAAAAAAAATAACATCACTCAGTATGTCTTTCATGATAGCTTCTTCTCGCCTTAAGTATTTCTTGCTTTTAAATTCCACGCTTAATTAGTTAGCCAAACGCTAAATAGTATCACACAACAGTCCCAACCTATGATGATTCGTGGTTATAACACAAACTGCATAATTTAGTTTTGACTATAACTTGGTAAAATCCCGATAAAAAGAAAAACAAACATGAGTTTGTTTTACTTTCCTCCACAAATTTTTTGCTGCTTCCAAGTACTGCAAGAAAGACATCTACTGAGAGCCAATGACATCACTGGCAATAAATATACAAGCAGCTTAAAAGAATTTTATTATATGTATTATATTTATGTCCTCAATGTGTTTAGTCCTAATTATTTTAACATATGTTATAGATTATTATTTTACTATATGTAAATGAGGTAAGTGCTTATTCACAGAAAACTGCAGGTACATTCCGACTTACATAGAAAATCGTGTTGTAGAAACAGAATTCTGTCATGAGTCAAGGCCCCTCTGTATTTTTTTTTTAAATAATCATAAAAAAAAACAAAAAAAAACAAATTTTTTTTAAAATCAGCATTTTTATCATCAAAAATTAAAAAAAAAAAAATTAACGAAGATAAACCCAATACTTCATGCTTGCTTGCTTGCTCTCACAGTTGACTATTGTTCCAGCGAAGTTTGCAGCCTTGAAAAATAAATTTGCACTGCATATACATAGATATTTTTCAAAGCGGGATGGTCATTTTACAAAGACAGTATCACTATGCAAAATCACTTTTCTTTTTTTTTTTTTTTTTCTTTCACTTCAATATGATGATTAATTGATTTGTTTTTGATGGTTTATCAAGCCTATTTAAAGCTGAAAAACATTTTTGGATTGTAAGAATAATTCTTTTTTTTTGCAGGTGAATATTTCGTTAACAATATTTTAGAGATAATGACTTTTCCAAATATAAGTCTTGCTATTTAACCCATGGCAGGGGAAAAGAGAGGGATTCATCTCTTTCCCAAAAGTATTTGTGTGTAGCTAAATGTAACGAATTTGATCATCAATATGATGAGAAATTGACAAACACGATAGTTTACTACCAATCTGCCACAGACACTTTGCTCTCACTTTCACAGTAGAGTTGCCCGTCTCCTAAACTAACTGCCAGGCTAGGGTCATCTAGATTTTTGGGAGGTGTACCCAACTGTGATATCATCCTGTCATCCTTCTCCAAGACTGGCTACTACACAAGGCTATAGTGGCCAGTTCGCCCTGTAACTAACCCAAACCTGGTGGGGATAAGGCATGAACTTGTGCCTTTCACAAGGTGATCAGTGTGAAGTGAATGCAATGAATTTGGCTAGAATTTGTAGATTCCATTTTCCACATCAATAAGCATCATACTACCCACATGTCCCTGATGGCTAAATATCATTTACTTTTCAAGAGGTGAATGTTTGATGTAGCAAATTCTAGCAAGGCATTTACCAAAGTTTGGTTTGGTTTGGTTTGGTTAGATTTTGTTTAATGGCGTGTCAACCCTGATTGTTCATTTTACATCAACCAGGTGAATACATATATTAAATATAGACATATGCTTTTCTCTTTTCATTTGGCAGCTACAATTCATTTTAAATAGATTGTTTAATCTGTCAATTTGTAGTCCTTCTTATATACCCATACACAAACAATTTTTAAAGGAATTTAAAAATTCCTATTTCTTTTAGAAATTTTATTATCTGGCCAGGGGCAATATCTTTAAACAATATTTTTATATTTGTGACATTGTAATATTTACAATATTTAAGCTGATAGCTTTTATATTCAATCAGAATGTGCTTAAGTGCCAATCTATGATTTCAATGGGTACATCAAGGTACGTTCTCAGCTTTTAGCAGATATGCATGAGTTAGTCTTGTATGCACAATATGAACTCTAGTTAACATAGTGTCCTCTTTTTGCCCTTTTAGTAGTTTTGTGTTTGCCTGTTTGATGCTTGACTAGTGTTCTGTAAAGTTTGTATTCTGGGAATGTGTCATGTTATAGGATTTCTTTTTTTACTAGTTCATCTATTTTCTCATTACCTTTTTAGGTATTTATCAAGGAATTTAATATGAGAAATATTTGTTTAAGTCTCTAACAGTCTGAATGCTTTAAACGATACAAGTTGTGCATTAGTGGGTCAACAATGCATTATTAAATTACTATTATACGACTTTAGTTGGCCTGCTAGAAGGGATAATCTAGTCTTCTTATATGTGACATGTCCGTTCGAGAAGTGGCCAATCATGGGCCTCCAATGCTTCTCTTTTGTAACTCTAAGCAAAATTTATCCCCTTTCCATCCCTTTCAGTCTTCACACTCCCATCCATTTACAAGCTCATTAGTTAGGTAATTTGCTGTTTCCCCTTTGTCCCTTTTGCTTTCCAGATGTCCTGTGAGTGTTAAATTCTCCAAACCCTCCTTCCTTATTATGCATCCCAGAAATGCCAACTGTCTGTTTCTGATTGTTAATATAAGTGTCTTTTTCATTCCTAACTCTACCAAATAACAGAAACCACAGCACTTGAGGACTTTCAACAGCAGCAACAACTAAAATGGATAGCACATGTAGCACCAAAGAGAAAATAATGAAATAATACTACTTTAAATAAAAGCTTAAGAAGGAACACCCCCCCACTCATCCACTAATAAATACTGAAAAACTATTTAATAGAAAAATTTGAATGATAAATTTCTGTCAACATAGCACTGGCTGCTCAGCCAATGAATGCTGGATGTTTCCTTATAAGGAAATGGCTAATATTACCATTGCCATTTTTTTCTTAAAAATTTCTCATTGCTTACATGTTCTGTTCATGGTATTCTCAGCATCCTTCTGTAAAACACCATCTCTTTTGCCTAAAGTCTTCTCTTCATCTTTGAGGAAATTGTTCAGTGAACTGAGAAGCAAAGGTGCTAGAAAACCGGTAGTGTGTTTGTACTTTTAAAAAAAGAAAATTGCTAAATTTTCAAATGATTAATCTCTGAGTGAAGCTCAAATTATATAATTATTGTCCTCTCAACTACTTCATATGCATGTGAAATTTGGAAATCTACCACAAAAGTTATCCAACTCTGAGATGTGTTCCATTTAAGATGCCTTTGCAAAATCCTAAAGTTATCTTGAAGAAACAGAATCAGGAACGAGAAAATGCTAAGATGTACAAATTTTAGAAAACTTAGGTTAATGGAGGCAGATAAATAGATACAGTTCACTAAACATATTCTGCAATTGTCTGACAGTCAGTTAGCCAAAGTTGCTCTAAACTGGATACTTCAAAATACCAAAGGTCATCCTGAAATGGCATGGTACATTACAGTTAAAAAAGGACAGAGAAAAGAAGCACCAACTGGTTCTAAAACACTGCGACTTGCCCAAGATCGATCTGTGAAGGTAAATTGTGGCTCTTTGCTGAGCAACAACTGGAGGAAAAAAGTAGCAAGGTAGCATTATCTTGATACTGCTATCTTTTTTCTCCCCAATTTTTATACTTGATTACTCTGCTACAAAAGAGGCACCTCAGTAAAATATTGACAATATAATTTAACAGATGTTATTAGAAGCTAAAAGATGAACATGTAACATAATACCGTTCAGAAAAAAATAAAAAAAAAGATAGTCTTTACCAAGAGCTCCTGTGGCTGCAAAACCCCATACATAAATTCTCTCATTCAGCTTAGTAGCATTTTCAACCGTAAACTGATATACGGTTTCTTTGATCTCTTCTTGCTTGATTAGCCGCTTTTTCCATGTTGAAGAAAAGCGATGAACAGTTTTAGAATATTTATGATTCAGTTGACACAGTAAACAAAGTTTACCAGCCAATGCCATCTGTCAAAGCAAAACAAAAGAAAATTAAAGTGGAGAAATAGTTTAAAGAAAAAAAGTAAAAGAATGAATAATCAAGGTAAGTTCCCACTGCAATAAACAATTGGTAATGTTTAATCTTTGTGCCTGCAAAAAAAAAAAAAAAATGTCAAAAGGACAATTATTCCCTTGAGACCATTATTATTTTGACTACCTTCACACTCCCTCAGTAATGTTTATGGTTTTAAAAAGCAATGATTAGAATTGTAATAAAAGATATGAAAGTGAATTTATACATTTTCTTTATTCTTGAGAATTGACAGCAAAAATATTAAACATTATTTATTTATTAGATTGTTTATTAATATTAATATAATAAAAATATTAAACATTAAATATTATATTAATATTATAAAAATATAATAAAAATATTGAACATTATTTATCAAATATTATATTAAACATTATAATATTTTAAAAAATATTAAACATTATTTATTTATTAGATTGTTTAAACTATTGCTTATTGGAATTGTTGGTTAATTACCAATTGATTCAAACTTTGTAAAATAGTAAATAAAATGTGAAGGAGTAAAAGTAGTTAAAATAATAGTGATGTCAAGGTAAAAACAATTTTTTTGACCGTTTTTTGGGTTTTTTTTTGTAGGCACAAAGATTAAAGATTGCCAAAGAATCTTTTGAAGAAACATCTTCTGTACTTTCAATCATTTAAAAAAGAAAATCTTTTTCAAAAATAATCATTCAGATCAGTGGTTTTCAACCAGGGTTCTGCAGAACCCTAGCATTCTGCCAGTAAAGCTCAGGGGTTCCGCAAGAAGTTACACAAGTACTATGATTGACAGTAATTTTTAATTGCAGGTGTACCTCGAGCCACTGAAATGTTTCCTTGTGGTTCCGCTCCAGCAAAAAGGCTGAAAACCCTGATTCAGATACATGCATTCACATATTTTCTATCTCATTAACTCAAATATGAGTGGACATGGCTCATCTGCCATTAGTAAAATGTGAATAATTAATTGTATATGCGTATTTATATCACAATGGTTAGTTTTCAAATCCTAGAATTTCAATTGATTATTCAAGATTGTTATCAAAATACTGTTAAGTAGAGTGTTTTTCACTTTTTTTCAGGACATGGATAATCATAGCTCCCTACAGATTCCTTTTCTTTATTATCTGTGAATTGCTATGTCCTATCAAAATGCAGACAATCATGGCTCTTCACAGATTCCTTTGTCATCCATGAATTATAATTTCTTGAGAAAGATAGTGGAATGGCTTCCTGTTGCCTTCTCCATGGTTTTCAAAGTTTTCAATTCAGTGTGGCCCTTCTCAGAGAGATTAGTATATCCTACTATTTCATCCATAGATAGAGGTGGATAAGAAATTGATTCATGTTTTTCACAAGGGTATAAAGGCGAAGTGAATGTAACAGACTAAACCAGAAGTGACTATTGCTCACCAATTTTAATTCTCACACGTCCTTAACAAAATATAAATACTTACATTATTGTCAAAATATGCATTTTTTTTTTTGTATTTTAAACATAATGATAAAAAAGTTATACATTTTTTTTTTAATGAAGAACAGAGAGTAAAATTAATTTTTGTATAGAAAAACAATGATTGCTCTGTTTGATCAGGCTCAACTAACCAGAGACCACTCACTAGGATTAAGTTTGATTCTCATCATATGTGCTTGAGTCATGTTAGCTAAACTTTGTCAATATAAAGTGATTGTTAAAAGTGAGTCAAGCACTATTTTAAAATTTTAAGTAGACTGGTTCACTTGTGAAAAACAGAGAAAAGTTTGTTTGTTGTTTTTTTTTTTACTTTTGTAAATTAGCATTCATTAGAACTTCCTCAAGCCCAGACACTTGTCAGAATCGAAAAATATTGATTTTTTTTTAATCAATTTAGGAGGGGGGGGGGGTCCTAAACAGAGCAAAATCGATCCCTGACTTTTACAGAGTTATATCTGAACTTACTTTATTTACAAAAGTCAAGGTTGAAACTGTGTTTATCATTGATTTACATATAAAAACGGATATAGACATTTTTAAATTTTAAAGGACCAAAAATTTACATAATTTCTGTTGTGTCCACACTCCTTCCCCGTCTTTTTGAACAGGCTTCGTTTCGGTTTATCCCTTGTTTTCATAGTTGGAATTGTTTTCGATTCCTTCTCCTAAAATCTTCTCATTTTCTTTCATCCATAAGTGTAGCCCCTTAGTGGCATTATCGTCTTGTTTGGGATAAAACAATTTTTAAAAAGTAAAATAATGAAAAATATGTCGATATCAATGGCATAAACAGAAACTGAAACAGTTTTTAAAACTTGATATTTGATTTGTAAATAACTCTGTAAAAATCAGTAATCAATATGACGATGATCCCTCTGCTACATCGATAAAAATCGATTCTGACATGTCATGGTTTGCAGAAAGTAATGAATGCTAATCTACAACAATCAAATGTTTTTCTTATTTTTTTTTTACAAGTGGATAAGTCTTTATTTCGGTAGTCAGAGAGTCCTAATTTCACCAAGCCAATGGTAGTGTGTTCAATCCTCAGTAACGTTGCATTGTCTGGCCAACATTGATTTTTTTTTCGTACGACGAACGTAACAACTACATATTAAATATTAATTGTTAATCAATTGAAATTAAACTAAACAAGTAAACTGAAATATTGATAAAAAAGGTTGGAAATCAAGGTCAATTAACTACAATTGTATTAAAAACAAATATAAATTTTTAAAAACATTTTTTATGAGAAATGTCTGGTTTTAGAGAATGTGTATTGTTACACAATTGTAATTTGATTTGAGAGAAAAATATATACCATTCAATTCAAAGCACTCCCTCCTTATCGATTTTCCTTTTTTTATTGTTGTTGTTTTTGTGTGAATTCAAGCTGCAGTCAGAAAATCCATCCATTCATCATAGGTTAGCACTCAAACTAAAGTTTACTAAAGTCAATAAATTTCTTTTGTTGAATTTTAATACGAAGAACACAGTTTTTCCTTTTAATATCCTTAGACCCCAAGGAATGTATGTACATAATTCGATACACAAACAAAATTCCAGCATTTCTAATTTACTATCGGTTCTTTAAAATAAAAATGTCATTGTCATGACCATTGCAACGTATGTTGCATTTAACATTTTAATGACACAGGTGATATGAAATATTTTGATAGGTCAAGTAGTTCACCTTCTAGCCGATAACATAAAATAAATATATAATGATATATGGTAAAAAATAAATAAATGCAAAGAATCAATAAGGAAACCTACTTTTGAAAAGCACGAATTAATCAATAAGCCATGAAGTTAACACACGACCGGTCACCACCGAAAAATTTCTCTGTTGTTTATTTCTACAAGTTACCGTCAATATTACCTTAAATCCTAAATGGTAAAAATTTAATAAAATAAAAACACCAGGCGCT
This sequence comes from Acanthosepion pharaonis, assembly GCA_903632075.3. Classification (NCBI taxonomy): domain Eukaryota; kingdom Metazoa; phylum Mollusca; class Cephalopoda; order Sepiida; family Sepiidae; genus Acanthosepion; species Acanthosepion pharaonis. The sequence goes on along the minus strand of CAHIKZ030000382.1, from coordinate 142,666 downwards.
TTAATATCAAAATTATGTAATTAGAGTAAAGTCAAACAAGTTTTAAAATGCCTTCTGTAAAATACAAATTATTGTTTTGTTTTTTCAACAAAAATAAAATACAATGTGAGCCGAATTTTTTGCAAGCGTGTGTTTCGTTTATGTACTAATTGGGAGAAAATTGTTAATATTGACGACACTTTAAAAAAAATTTAACTACCAAGAAAAAATGGTCAAGTTATTAAAATACAAAATCTTGTTTATAAAATAGATACTTAAAATTATCTGACATGTATTTAAAAAAAAAACAACAACAAACAATGTTTTATTCCGTTCATTCATTAACTCTTTACTGTTTCGGATTTATGGCGATCAAATTTTTTTTTAACTTTCCAACCGTTGGCAAATAAATTACCGGCTTCTTTTGTTAATTCTTTATCTTATATTAAAGAATGTGTCCTTAACTATTTAATTAAAACAAAAATAATTTCAACAACTTCAAATTATTTATGTAAAACTTCAAAACAAAAGTACTGTAAATCTCAGTCGTCATCATGAGTTTGAAGGACATGTTGACACGGAAATAAATAGGATGGTATTTAAACGGAATTTCCGATTTCTTCAAGATCTTATTTAAAATCATTCATTTAAAATAATATTTACAATTAGAAACTAAACTATTCATGACTTTATGATTATACATCGGTTTATTAGCTTAATTTTAAAGACAAAATAAGTGTTTTTTAAACTAAACACGCCTTTAACTAAAAAAGACAACCGGCTTTTTATTTTTTTATTTTTATCTTAACAAGGTAAAAAAATATACTTCTCATTAAAATGAATGAAAAAGATGAATTAGTTAAATGCGAAATAAATCTTTTGTTATGAGAGAAAGAAATAAGAAGAGAAACTTACTATATTTACGAGCGGAACAAATAATTTCCCTTTTTAGTTTATGCTGTCATTGAGTGAAAAAATGAATGACTTCGCGGATGCGTCACGTTTTGATTTGAAAAAAATAGTTATGCCCGAACTTTTAAAATTACGTTTTTCTGTGTGAAATAAATTCGTAAAAATTACTTGAAAAAATATTAAGCAACTCAACAAAATATATTCAACATTTTACTTGGAGGGAGGGAAACTATGGCATGAAAACTAAAAGTTTAACAACTCTTTCTCTGTTTAGAGAAAAAAATACCATAACTTCAGTTGATGAGGAAAAATATGTCATACAAAAAATAAATATTTTAATAAAATATTTAATAATGTGTTTAATATTTTAAAATTAATAATGCATTGTTTTAATTTATAACTTTTATTTTAATAGAATTAATTATAAAAAATAAAATAAGTAGTAAATTTAATAAACTTTAAATGTTGAAAACACTAAAAAACTTTCCAAGTCTTTCTTAATCCTCAACTATTCAAACAAAACATTATTTATTTCAGTCGTAAAAATTAACCACTACTTTTATTTTATTAACATATAATATAAATATAAAATATTTTTAGTTCATTTAAAAATATTACTTAGATTTTGATACATATTTTGTTAAATGAAAATATTATTTTCTCTATGGCTTTGTTGATCAAAGACTATTTCTTTTCTTTCGTGACTTTTTCGTATAAACAAAGTTTAACTGCAGTTTACATTTTTATCAAAATAAATAAAGCTACTGTAGGAGTACAAAAGAATTTTAAACATATTCAGAATTCCTTTAAAAAAATATTTGCAACACAAAAGAATACCTAAGCTTTTTATGAGAAAATGTTACGTTTTCGTTGAAGGGTTGAAAAATAAACTTGTAACTTATTTGAACCTATATTCATGAAACTGGTTTCCAGCCCAGAAGAGTTGGAAACCAATAAAAATTAAATTAATTCTTATGCCAGGTATCCATTCTCCAAGTAGCACCTCCCCATTGAACAGACTACTGCATGGAGCACACCTTGATGCCTGTGGCAGTTTGGCAATGTCAGAGGGAACAACGTAATTTCTAGAAAACCCATTATGTGGCCTTGAGTTGTGTGTGGATCACAGGATACTTACTCTAAACTTTAACAACCCTGAGTCACATTTGTCCTAATATGATGATGTTACATATGTATGGGATTTAAAAGTTGCATGTTAAGTGTATTTTAAGTATATGTGTGTTCATATGTAACCAATTAAGAAGAAGCATACAAAAACTTGGGTTTCTACTAGAGTGTTATGATGTTGATTTGGGGTTAGTAGAGACAAACGCCAAATAACACATAACAATAAAAAGGGTTTTAATAGGTTGGTAAAAAGGTACAGAAATCGCCTGAGTAGTCAATAACTAGCTCAGCTAAGAACTTCTCTGTCTATCTGTCTTCCCCATGTCAACTGACATGCCACTATTTAAAGTCTTTGTTCACAGACGCAGACAAGTTCATCTTCAAGAAGGGTGGTAGGTTTCCGACACAACATAGAGACAGTTTATTCTCTTTTTTTTATATAAACTGTGGTGAAACAAAGTATACAGTGTCTCTTGGGTATGTCCATTTTCTTTTCTTGGCGAAGAAGTTACAGTAAGACTAAGCATTGTTAGAATGATATAACTCAAGTCAGCCTTGCACTGAATTGGAATAACCAAAGAAAAACTGTATTTACTTCATTGTTAGTTATAATAGTTGAGCTTAAGTCAGCCTCGTGTTGAGCTGGAACAAAGTAAAACTTTTCTTATTTCATCGGTGGAGTTTTGATAAAACACATGTGAACACTATGTATTGGAAAATGGAAGAGAGTTTCTTTTTCTGGTCTAAAAATAAGTTCAGACAAGTCATGATAAGCATGGTTATAATGGTCAAGCTCAAGTCAGCCTTGCACTGAGTTGGAATGACCAAAGAAAAGATTGATTTACATCATAGCTGGAGGTTTTGGAGGACAGATATGAATGGTATGCACTGGAAAGCCAAAAGATAGTTCAGTCATCAGTGGACTGGAGAAATGAACATGTGAGGACATTTTTTGCCATGAATATACCACAGGTAGCATTTGTAAAGTTAAAGTTGTGGAAGGTTGAGGAGGGGAGGATTTAGACTTGTAAAAGTATACAACTCGTCCACAAAGAAAAAGAAGAAAACAAATAAAATGTAAATCCTAAATTGTTATATTCCAGAACTTGTTAAGGTGTTTTACAAAAATTTTCTTCTTTTTTTAGCTTAGTTTCTTTTTATGAAGACAGTTTTTGTGCAACAGGAAATAAACTGGACATTGGAAGATTTATCCATAACTTTGATTCTGACTGTTACATGTGGCTGCTACTTAGACTCTCACTCCATCACCAGTAGTCCACAGTGAGTGTTACAGCCCAGCAAGGTTAAGTGAAGCTCTCTGTGGCTAAGCAGTCTAGAGCATACCAGATCAGATGGTGGTTTCCCCGATGATGGGAGACATAGGTTCAAAAACATGCTAGAGAGCACATTTTCTTTAAGTCCCTGAAATGTGCAGATAAATAGATGTAATTCACACTGTTTGAAAAAAAAAACAGGACATCTATTCAAACAAATGTATCCACTAAAATATATCACTTAGAATAATAAAAAATATGGCAGGATTATAAATAAAAATCCACTAATTCCTTATATATATATATACTAGTGTACCCGCGCTGTTAAAATTGATGGCAAGAAGGAATGTATCATAATATGTATTATATTGAAAGTAATTTGTCTTTAATATAATTTCGTAATTTAAAATAGTTTATTGTTAACGTTAATAATTGAATAGTCTACAATTTATAAAATTCTCAGGAAAGATATCCATATTTTATCTTCATTGTATGTCAGCATGTGTGCACATGCATGCATAACTTTTGTATACACACTTTTGTGACATACCTTGGGTGTTTTTGAGAGTCAAATTTGCTGAGAAATTAGAACATCATCGCTAGTGATAGTCAATCCCACAATCCAAGACACTTCAAACAAAATTAACTTTATGTGAAGTTTACTTCAAGGTGAAATAAAATATAAACCTTGGCCAAGTTTTGACTGTCATCTATTTATTTCCTCTTTCTATCTCTTTCTCTCTCTCTTTCTTTCTTTCCTTCATTCTTTGTTTGCAGTTGTGTATCTGTTTCTTTTTGTGTCTACTTTTCATCACTCCTTTCACCTTAATCGTAGTTTGCAGAGAGAGGGAAAGAAAAGGGTTGCTTTGTAGTTTGTCAGCGTGGTGGTTTTTTGCATGTGGATGTGAATGGGGTCATGATTTCTGTATACCTCATATCAAAATTTTGCACACTGCCCCTCAATTGTTACACACAAAAAAAACTTATATATATATATATATATATATGGAATATTAGTGTTTAAGCCTTTTTATTATATCCTTACTATGTCCTAGACATTGAGTTCTACCTGGACCCTTCCTCTTGGAAAATTTTTTTCTGAAAATATACATGTATAGGAATTTTTTAGATATATTTTTCATATGTATGTATATTTTCCACTAATATTATCTATATATATATATATATATATATATATATATATATATATATATATAGTTGTATATTTAGGCAGCAATCCTTCCTTTATGCATGTTTCATTAAAAAACGACAGACAAGGTACTACGGTTAAGCTTTTTGTTTAATTTTTCTTGTGTTCTAACAAGAGCTTTCTTTTCTGGACAAAGGGTGTGTAAGAACTGTCCAAATGTTTTATATTTTCGAGCGCTTTTGGCTATACCTTTAGCCATTATCAAGGATGATTCGATTTTTCAGCTTAATTGAGTGTGTGCGTTCTGTGTATGTATTAGTGTATGGTAGGGACGTTTTTACTTTCCGAATACGGTTAGCACATTGTGGCTTTGTTCGTAGTTAATATTGTTAAGAGTTGGCTTTTTTATTATTAAAGCTTCCATTATTTTTAGTCTTTTTTGCAGGTGGATGCAGTTAATATATTTGTGTTTTCTACTAGTATGTTCCTAATGGAGTCTGTTAAATTTGTGTGTGTGTTTAAATGGGTTCTAATGGAGCTGTGATCAGATAGGTGTAACGTAAGACATCTAGAAAAGCATGTGGTTGTGTAATGAAACATGCATATATATATATAAGTTATATACATATATATATATATATATATATATATATATATATCATATTATATTTAAGGATACACACATAATCTCTCACACACACATATAAGTAATGGATTTTAAATCTAACATTATTACTATAAACATTGTATTGAGTGGGTATACATGTTTAATTGCACATCTCTGTTTTTTCATTGTTGTTTTAATGCTGAAATTAATATCAACCAGCCTAGTGAATTAAATCCACTAAAAGAAAAAGAAAATATAATAAATAAACTAGGTACATAGTCAATTAAGTGCCATATGTGATACATGCTTTTTCTATTCATGACTGACTAGGCAGAAGACTTTCCCGCAGCAGGTTGCCATTTCTTTCTGCAGTAGACTGGTTACCAACCAAGGCTATAGGATCCAGTCTTCAACCCATAGCTGGTGGTGGGGAGAAGCAATGGCTTCATAGTTTTCCCAAGGTTATTTGTGCATAAGTGAATGTAATGAACTTAACTAGAATTCAAACTTAGATCTCCAATTTCTCATTCCAAGCTGATATCCATTACACAACACACATTACTAACTTCATATGTCTCTCTCTCTCTCTATATATATATATATATATTATGTCCTTATGCATCCAAAACCCATAAACCACATACATTTTACACTTAGTGACCCTTTCAACTTCTCTAATAATATAATACATTAGCTATCCCTACCTCTTTCAATCTATAATAGTAGTCTGACCCCAGCAACAGATCTGAATAGAAGCTAAAAATAAATTCTCATACATGCAGAATTACATGAACAAGTATGAATGTTGAGCGGGAAATATTAGCTGAATACCAGTTGAGGCAAAGAAACCTGAAGGAGTCGGACAATCCATGAAACTGTCGTGCAACTGGATTCTTCAAACTGAACAGAAGGAATGCTACCTCCAACTCGCACAAACTTCCAGTAGAAAAATAAATTTGAAACCAAGTCTTGTGTTGAACAACATCTCTTTTTACTTGTTACCATCAAGCAAAGGGAATCACACAATAAAGACAAATTACAATTCAACTCAACACACTGTGCTGCTTACATCAAATGCATAAGTGAATTGCTAAGCATGACAATTACCTAAGACAGGCATATGTGAGCCACTCAGTTGGAGGAAGGATCTGGATAGTAAAATCTACATGGCTGAATATACAACTTATATAATGAATTGCTGAACGTAAAAAGTAAAACGAGCTTTTGAGGTCAAAACTCATAACAGTGAAGAAGGAAGAATAGATACTGCTGCTCGAGTGAGTGAACCAAATTGAAAGTAAAAAGAACAAAGAGCAATATAAAACAAGAGAAAGTGAGAGAAAAGGGAAAAGAGAAAACTTTATTTTATTTCAGTCAAAAGACTGAAGCTAAGTGATTGTTTCGACTCTTAATCTCAAAATATAACACATACATCTTTCCACACAGAAAAATATAGCACATCTTTCCATGCATTCTCTTGCATTAATGTTTTCATATATTGTCTAGTTATAATTAAATCTTGTTAATTGTATATATTGGCATTTGTTGTTCATTAGTTGGCTGTCATTTCTCATTTGTGTATTTGACACTGTAAAAAATCTTGTCCCCACCCCATCACGCCACTTTATCTTTATCTTTTGGAAAAAGAGGTAACATTTACCTTTGAATTTTAAAAAATTATTTAATTACCAGTCACTTAACATTTGCCTGAAGAGGTAAAACATAGTACCAAAACATGAAAGCTATTATATAACAATTTCAACATGTTTTTATCCTAATATCTAAAATAAAATAATAATAATAATAATAATAATAATATATATATATATATATATATATATATATATATATATATATATATTAAGAAATGGACAAAAGTTAGACAATTTATTTATTAAAGACATTTTTTATATTTAACGTTCTTTTATAGATACAAGTATTTATTTATATACTTAAATAACTTGTATACATATTAAATAATTGTATCTATAAAATAAATTTAAACCATTTTTAATATATGACGTCATTTGTTTACATTTGATACGCCAGAGCAGTTATGAATGTACGAGATTCATGGAAGATTGAAGTTTATAAGCAGTAAATTCGACCTTGTCTACCGAACGCGCTTCTTTGTGGCCGATCGGTAAGGCATATCAGCGTAAATGACGGTTCCGTATAGGATGCAGGTTCGAATCCTGTCCTGTCTATGAAAAATTTCTCGGACATTCAGGCCGATAAATGTTATTTAATACTGTTTATTATAAACAGAGCATTTACTTAAATACTTGTATCTATAAAAAGAACGTTAAACATAAAAAAAATGTCTTTAATAAATATATATATATGTAATTATTTATTCAAATATTATAACATAAATATGTTATAAAATCACTACAAAAATAACCATTTTGTTTCAACACTTCTGGTGTCTTATCAAGTGATGGTATTGAATCAGTTGTTTAATACATACATACATATATATATATATGTGTGTGTGTGTGTGTGTGTGAATCAAACCTGTATTCATTTTTTAATCTTACATTATTTTTTACTATAAATGTTATATTTAGTGGATACATTTGCTTGAGTAAGAAAGCTTATTTTTTTTATAAACTAAAATTAATGTCAACCAGTCTAGATGGAGAAGTACTACCAAAGAAAATGTGCCTCCCAACAGAAATCAAACCTGTATTCATTTTTTCCATCAGGGAAACCCATTTTAAGCCAAATGTCTTTTAACAATTAGTCTGCAAGAGGCCATCATGATAAAACAAAGTTTAATTGCTCTATTTAAACAATAGATATCTCTCACTGGGACTGACCTCTCAAATCCTAATAAAATAAATGAGTAAACAAAAGGAAAAAAAAAATAAGAGAAAAAGAAAGAAAAATAATCTTATGGCTTTGTTGGGGAGATTTGTTCTGGAAGGCTAAGAGGATGAAAATTTCACCTTGTAAAAATATTCAACTCATCCACAAAAAATAAAGAAAATGTAAAGAAGAAAGCAGATAAAGTGTAAATCCAAAACTTTTGTATTCCAGAAATTGTTAAGGTGTTTTAAAAATCTTTTTTTTTTCTTCTTTTTTTTAGTTCTTTTTCTTATAAATACTTTCATACAACAGGAAATAGACTAGATGCAGGAAGATTTAATGGCCTTAGCTTGGACTTTTCATTCAGTTACTACTCAGGCATGAAGACACAAAATACACATGAATATTTAACAGAAAAATGTTCAGCTCTATTTTAATGTGTGTCACTTGAAGTGTATAAAAACTCTATTAATTTAATAAGTATACCCGTTTAAAAGCTGAAACCTTGCAGATTGATAATTTCGTATATGTTTTAAATACAGTTTAATTTTCATCTTTTTCTGTGAATTATGATTTAATTGAATTTTATTATAAGTTTGTATGCACTCAGTAGGAATATTGTATGTTATTAATAATTTTCAATAAAAAGATGTTTTTATTTTGTTAGAAACTGATTAATTATTAGAACATGTTCTAATATTCCCCCAAATGATTTTCTTCATTTTTAATGACTGAACCAGTCTATTTTAAGTAGAGTTGCTACTTGAATGTTTCCACTGGCATAAATTCTCCTTGGGCCCTGAAGTAATTTTATAAGTAACACCAAGAAACTTGACATTACAAAAATTATAACCATGGAGGCTATGTATCACAAGAAACATCTACACAGATCATGTGACAAGCATGGAAGATTTAGTATTCAGCTAACTATCCACAGGATTAGAAAGGCAGACTAGTGCTATGGAAGAGATAAACAATCTTCTTCAAGAACTTCTACATATTCAGCATGGACAAAACAAGTTGCTAACATTTCTGGACTTGTTTTCTCGTATGGGAAATTTCTTTCCTCCCTTGAAAGCTGACTATTCAATTTCAAATAAACCCTTTGGACATCGCACACATACTACTACTAATCACATATTTTCATTTTTTTTTTAAGTTGTTCATCTCTACACTTGTAAATATAATTTTTTCTTTCCATCTAACCTGTTTTCCCAATTCCTGCTACAATTTTAAGGTGAGAGAAGTGCATTAGCATTAGTCATGTGGCTTTGTCTCAATGTAGTTGAGGGATCTGACACTCACTGGATATTCTGAAGCCAAGAGAATGACAACAAAAATGTTAAACAATTTTTATTAGACTGTTTATTTACAATAGTGTTTAATACTTTTTTCAGTTCTCAATGAAAAAGAGAATACATAAATCCTATTTCATATGTTTGAGTTTTATTAAATTTCTAAAACTAACTTTTAAAACAAAAAATATTGCCAATAAATATTGCCAATAGTAACAGGGCATGTGATGTCAAGAGAAAAATTTTCCTTTCAGCATTGTTTCTTTGTCGGTATGTATGTTAATCTTTATCCCACATATTAAATAAAAAATGAATTTAATAAAAAGAGAAAACAACTTCAAAGATAACAGAAGTCATCAAAACCAATTGTTACCAAGAAACTGTTATAACAGCTAACCTACTCTAAGAATGAGTCAGTAAAAATAGTTTGTTTTTTTTTCTTTTTAATTAGTATTTGATTCCTTTTACTTTATGAAGTTTCTTTAAAGCACACTAACCACTCCTGTTAGCTAACTTTTAATAGAATGGCAGTTATTTTCTAAAGAAAAATGTTATAAGATTATTTCTGCCAAGGTTTATCATCCATAATAAAAACTTGCATTTTACAAAGAATACTTTCAAACAGGAAAGACACTGTTGCTACCTTTGAGCAATTTAGAATTTTTAAAAATTCTCATCTGTTATTAAATTGATGGATGCTATTAAGTTTATCTTTGTTTTTTAATAAAATATTTATATTTTAACAAACTACTGTTGCAGGAATTATTCTTAGTGGTTAGTGCACTTTAAAAAAATTTCATAATTACCCTTTTTCACCTGTTTCTTAATAATAACAGCTGAAACTTTTAACAGTAAATCTCTAAACTATATTGAGACAAAGCTACATGGCCATTCTGCCTGAAAGTCATGAATTGTAGCAAGAATTGGGAAAACAGGTTAAATGAGAAAGAAAAAATTATATTTACAAATATACAGATGGACAACTTAAAAAAAAATTTTTTAAAATTGTGTTTAGCAGTAATGTGTGAGTGGTGTGTGATGTCCACATGGTTTGTTTGAAGTCAAGTAGTCAGTTTGCAATGTGCGGGGGAAGAAATCTCCACTGCCGGAAACAAGTCCAGATGTTGTCACTACTACATCCCAGTGTAAAAGAGAGAGAGAGAGAGTGAGAGGAGGTTTATGGTCCATTCCTTTTAAAGTCTTGAATAGAACGCCATCTAGAGGCGTTAAGTAAAGTCCATTGTCAGACACAGTCGATTAATCCTTCACCAGTAATCTATACCCAAGCTTTTCAAACTGGTATCCATCCTGGGTATGATGATAAACTACATCTGCATCCTGGGTAAGGCAATAAACTACATCTGACAGCAAGGCCTCTAGTCAGATGGTTTTGAGGAGTGTGGAATCACCTCTTAATTGCTGATGTTCTCAGGGCCACTCTGGCCCGGGGTGGTAGCACCTCTTAGGGTCCCAGCTATGGGCAAATAGTTAAGCCCTAAACTGGGGCTAAAACACTATGAAAATGTAAAAATAGATTTTAATACCAGAAATACTTTGTAAAAACTTATTACCAGTAATACATTATTATCAGCAATACATTTTTAAAAACAAAAGATATTACCAGCTATACATTTTTGAAAAAAAAAATATTATCTGCTATACATTTTTTGAAAAAATATTTCCATCTATACATTTTTGAAAAAAATATTACCAGCAATAGATTTTTGAAGAAAAAATATTACCAGAAATAAAAATTTTGTTGGCATTAAATAACCCATTGAAGTTGATATGCCATAAAACAAGACAAACCAAACCAAACCAAACTGGTGTGTCATGACACTTTAGTGCAGGATTCCCAAAATATTTTATACCTTCAACCCCTTCATGAAATCCTTAAACCCCCATACATGAACAAAGGAAATATCAATAATAATTATTTCTTCTGTATGAATTTCTGGGATGAGATGTCATTATTTACATGTAGACTGTAGTCCTCATCTTTGTTGGATGAGGACAATAGTCTACATGTAAATAATGTAAATAATTATTTTTTATTTGAGGGTAGAAATTTCCTTTGCCATCATTATAGTTCTCAATAAGATATATTTTATCTTTATATTTTGTTATTGCTTTCTTAATTTCTATCTCTCTTCCAGTATGAGATGTGTTTCTTTGAATAATAATAAGATGGAAAAGAAAAAGAAAAACAACTTAATAATACAAGTAATAATAAATACATTAAATTAACTTTATTTAAATTTAAGAGTAATAACTAATAATATAAGAATATGGCAACCATTTTGGAGACACTTGTTCTTCTTTATTTACAGACAGAAATTCCTTTGCCCTTTCCTCATTGTTTCTTGATAAGGTTTATTTTAGCTTTATTATAAAATTTTTATTTTTACTACTTTAAAAATGTTAGTCTTGAATAAATGCTTAGTCATTTAGGTTATTTTTTTAGTACACCTTCTTTTAAGAGAAGTGTATTTTTATGAAGGCCAGACGGTTCGTGGAAAAAATTGTTAATTGTTACACTTGCACATCTTTTTCAGCTAAGCAGTTAAAAACTGGCAAAATTGTGAAGGATCCATTTCAAGTTTATGGAAAATTATTTTTTCATATATATAGACCAATGAAAGATGTGGTCCCAAGCCCTATTAAGAACTCGAATGGGGGACTTCTGTCAGCTTATTTTTCTGAATAAGTAGAACTCAGTTTGGTGGATAAAGGAGAAAACTTTTTGACAGCAAGGGAACAAGGTAAATTAGCATCAAGATGAGAGCATTTTAGAGAAGGCACAAGGTTATAAGCCAGCTGCAGAGAGACTAAAGAATTTTGAAGTTCAAGTAAAAATTCTCCTGCAGTTGGACAACAAAGAACAAAAAGAATTCAGAGAAATTTTCCCAACAATTTCCGAACAATGTGAATTTAAAAAGGACTTTTCTAAAATTACTATATGTCCCAGAGATACTCACGGGGCAAGTAAAAGTATGTGCTTTCATTTTTCTGAAAGATGGTTGCACCTTTGTTTTTCTGTCTTCTGGAATTGTTTTCTCTTTTTCTTATTGTGTGTCTTTTCCTAAACTGTGACCCTTTTTTCCATTTTTCGGTGGTAATCCGTTTTATTAGAAATTGTTATCCTGCCTTAATCAGTGCACAAAAGGAAATTTTTGTGCAAATTTTGCATTTGTGTCTTTTTTGTCTTTACTTGTGTAACAAAGGTTTTTCTTTTTTAAAATTTTACATTGTGGTTGAGCTTCATTTCATTATTTGCACCTATTTTGACCTCAAGAAGAGAAGCATGTGTTCTCTTTTCCCTTTCTTGTTCTGTTAACTAGGTTCTTCTGTTAGGCACAAGAATTTAGATTTGGTAGGGAGTTAAAAGTTTTATATTATGCTTTGTTATTCCTTTTTCTATATCTCTTCCTTTAAAGGGCAACCATCTTTCAGAAAAATGAAAACAAGTACTTTTACTTGCCCTGTGAGCATATCTGGGACATATAGTAATTTTAGAAAAGTTCCTTTTGTTTGAACAATAATAGTAAGAATAATAATTCTAATAATAAGATGAAGAAGAAGAAACTTCATAAATAATCTAAGTAATAATAAACACATTTAAATAATAATAACAATAATAAATAATAAACATATTAAATATAAATTAATAAACTTGTTCATTGAATTGATTGACATTATTAATAGTAATTTATTGTTGTTGATTTTTTTCTAATCCATTGCAGGTTATTTTAAACCAGAAATTATTTTTACATTACAAGATTATTTTTTTCAAGATAATAATGATTTTAGTGAGACAAGTCTTACTAATTAACCCATAGCTGGAGGAAAAGAGGTGGATTCATACGTTTCTCAAGGGTATTTTGCACATAACTGAATATAACAAACCCAACTGAAATTGGAACTCGGCTCTCCTATTAAAAATTCTGAGGTATTATCCATTACATCACGCACACATCAAAGCTTTCAGCACTTGATATTCCCAAGTGGTCACCCATCTAGGTAGTGACCAGACCCGACATTGCTTTAATGGGAAGGATGTGCTTTATGTGCAGTAGCAAGTGCAATGATATTTGGCTAGAAATTTTTGAGTCACCACAATTTATTTATTGACCCCCTTTTAATCCCCAGTCATTTATGTACACACTTTTGACCACTCAGGCATTTATTAACCTCTTGGATATTCACATTGACAAACAGTAGCCAATATTGACCACTTTGGTGAACTCTGCTTTAGTACAATTAATTACATATTCTTCCCATACTTATCAAGTAATTGTTTTATTGAATTGCTTCCTTATTTTTGAGTTATATATTTGGCTTGACTAAAAAAATTCAAGGAATATGTCGTAAAAAATTTTTTTTTTTAAATAGTGTATACCAATGCAAAATGTTTCAAAAGCTATGATCTAGGATGATGGTGAGATCAAACATTTCCATAGAGGAAACATTCCATATTCACTGAATGTACAGTTTGCATTACTCTTGGTTGAAATTTATGAAATATTTTTTATCAAAACAATTTTTCAGGACATAAAACTTATCCACTCTACTGCTATCACTCTTTCTATTATTAATGGGCGTTTACTTATGCTGGAGAACCCCTGGAGAGTGGTGGTGGGGGGGTGATATAATATAGGATATGGCCTGTTCACCCATGTAAAGATGAGTCACAAGAGGCCCAAAAACATTTAAAAATAAAAGACGTTAAACTGACAAGTTAACAAGAGGACAACAAAATGACAAACTCAAATTAATACAAAAATTTATTTACATAATATATATACAAAAGTAGTGTTTTGGTTAAAGAAATATGAACAAACAATAAAAATGGAAGAATAGTGACCAGATAGAATATCAATAGGCAAAGGTCCCAAAGTAATAAATCATCCACCATGAACATGAATGGAAGTAGTAGGGGCACTACAATACTTCCTATTCCAGTTGGGTTCGTTATATTCACCCATGCATAAATTTCTCCCTCAGCTATGGGTTAATTGGTAGACTTGTATCACAAAAATCATTATCTCAAAAAAAAAAAAATTCTTACAATCTAAAAATATTTTCTGGCTTTAAATAACCTGCAAAAAATACCCTTGGGACAGTATGAATCCATCTCTTCCCAGCTATGGGTTAATTAGTAAGACGTGTATCACTAAAATCATTATTATCTCAAAAAGAAAAATTCTCACAATCTAAAAATATTTTCTGGCTTTGAATGAAAAGGGTTGATAAGCTGTAAAAAACAAATCAATCAATCAAAACAGTTTCCTTCCTAACTTTTTGTCTAAGGTAGTGTGAAAAGTTTACAACTTGATTATATCATTATTTTCCCTTCTAGTTACATTTGCTTCCATTATAATTGTTGCTATTGGAAGTCTTCAAGTATTGTGGTTTTTGTTCTTTCATAAAGCTCTTCGTTTGTGAGTTTGCTTGTAATACCAGTCTATAGAGTCTGATGAAGGATTATCCTCTTTAAAGCATAAAGATTTCATTCGTTTGAAACCATTTTAAATCATTGATCTGAGAATACAGTTGCATATAGATGATAGTTTAATACTTCCATTTACATTGTACTATCTCTATCCCATAATAGTTGTTACATTTATATATATTTCATTCACTAATTGTAACGACTATTATAGGATAGGAGTAATATGAAGGAATGCTGAAAAGTTCTCGGCATAACCAATTTTCCTAAAAAACTGACTAAATGACCAAATATCAGAATTTTTTTTGTAATAAATTAATTTTTCACAAATTGTCAATTGTTGATTTTTATACTAAGAAAAAAGCTACAGGTTGCAAATGATATATTAATTTTTCACATTCAAAAAACAATGTTTCATTTAAAAAGAAAATTTTAAATGCATTAATTTTTCATGAAAAATATGTTATTTTTTTTCCAGAACTGTCAATTGTTGATTCCAATGTTATGAAAGAATGTTATAGGACACAACTGATGCATTTGTTTTTCACTAATTTAAACAACACATTAATTTTTGAAATAAAAAAAAATTTCAATACATTAATTTTTCACAAAAAAATAAAAAGATCTTAAAATACTTTAAAAAAGTTACAACACATAAAAATACATTAATTTTTTACAAAAAGTACATTAATTTTTAAAACTGATTTTTTTTTAAAATACTTTGCTTTTTCACAAATTTTATACATTCATTCATACATACATAGATGCACAAATTAAGAAAATACATTACGTTTACTCAAAACTTTAAAAAAAAAGTACATTTTTTCATAATTTGTCAGTTGTTGAGTTTGTAGATATTATATTGTTGGTAGGATTTTCTTTACTTGCAATTGTTGGAATAAAATGAATGATCAAGCTTGAGAAATTGTCATGGACATTGGTTTCAGCTAACATCAAAAATTTCTTTGTGTCAGTTTTTTTGATTGTCTAAATTATTTTATTTTCCTGTGGTTCTTTTCTTTTTCCTTTTTATTTATTTTCTGTAGAGTGATGAGTGAGTCCTTTGGTATTCAATGTAGCACATAAGTTTGTTTATAAGGCAGATATTGGTAGCAGTCTGGAGAAAGGTCCGGTAGTTGTGTTTTGAAGTAAGACCACAGTAGAAGTAAGCTCAGAAATTAGATCAGTGTCAATCTACTGAACAAGGTAGAAATATCAATAGCAGATAACCTCTTAACTGCTTCTTCACGTCACATATGGCTGGTTTCTATGTGGCAGTGTTCCTTTGTTCTATCTTCTGTTAGCCTTCTGCCTCTAGCTCAGAGGTATCAGGTTTATATACTTTGATCAGGCTTGAGAATTGGGTGTGAACATTGGTTTCAGCTAACATGAAAAGTCTCCTTGTGCCAATTTTTTGGATTGTCCAAATTATTTCCTTTCTTTTGCATTTTTTTAATAACAAGTTATGTGTGGGGCCACCCTGATTTTTGGTATTTTTTAGTCACAAATAATTAGGCTCTGCTTCTGCAAACTTCCAGTGTTTTTGACCAGGTTCAGTCTTTTCTACTTTTTCCTCTTTTCATTTGAGGGTTGCCTTCTCATTAGTTGAGATAAAAGTATATATATATATATATATATATATATATATATATATATATAGAGAGAGAGAGAGAAAAAAGAGGAAATAAGAGTTTTAAAGGAAATTCTTTTTATTTTTGTTTCTATATTTTATTTTTATCGGAACTCACTACAAATCCAATATTATGCAAAAAAAAGTTACAAGATACAAATGAGACAAGTAGGAATCAAGAGTAGTGCATTTAATTTGTTTTCAAAATTTAATAAATAAATGTATTCAATATTCAACACTGCCTAATGCAGAAAACCTTGCACATAATTCTTTCTTCTGATATTATTGAAAATACAACATGGAAAGCCTGATCTAGTATAAAAATGAATGTAAAATACTGCTGTTTAATCATTAAACACTTAGGGTCATCAGATTTACCAACAAGAATTATAGAACATTCTGTTCAAACTTTAATTCAAGTCATTACTTACTTGCATACATAAATTGAAATCAAATTACTCATGGGATGAACTTAGTATGTAACAAGGCAAGACAGTGATACATTTATAAGCTTTGCTATTAGAAAATGTGTGATGAGCCATGTGGCTGGCTGAAATTAACAAGATGGCCTGCTGGGTGGCAAAATCTCCCCTGGTGAAGAGAAGTGCTGTTCTTATTGCTATTACATTTCAGTGCAAAAGAGTAAGAGGGTTTATTGTCCCATCTTTTTATATTCAATAGCACCACTTGGAGGGTGTTCTAGCATACAAGATGGATAACCCCCACAAGCATATGCTAAAAAATATTGGCAAGTTCTTAACTGCTAAATTTTGTAAGCCCAGCTCCTGGAGGTGGGGGATGTTCAAGACAGGTACTATCTCTCCCAAGGGGGAGGACTAGGGATAATTGCTTGTGCCTGAGCTGTTCCCAAAAAGACTGGACAATTTTGGGCTTCTGGTCCTATGTATGCGTGAGACTGGTACTTTAACTCAGCTTTCTGCTATATTCTGATAGAGTGGGCATTTGGATATATCCCAAACAGCTGAATTTGTAAGTTCCTAGATGGGGGCATTCCAATCAGGCACTACCACTCCCAATGGAAATAGCTAGCATTAATCCATGGTCTTTGAAGTATCCCTACAGGTCCCTATGATTATTTGCGATTTTTGGTCCCATGTGTGCTTGGAACTTTAAACTCAGTCTTGTGCTATATTTTGTTTGACTAAATATACAGATAAATAAATAACTACTGACCACTAAATTTTGCATATTATTTATTTATTCAAAGTTAAATGCAGGTCAATTAGTGTGTCCTGATAAAATTAATTATTAACTTTAATATATCCTGTACATACAGTCATTAACATTAATATATCCTGTATATACAGTTATTAACATTAATATTTCTTGTACATACAGAAAGGTACATTCAAGGAAAAGTGATATCTAAGGTTTAAAATGAATTTTTGAAATTAAAAAATCTTTCTTAAAGCTTTTATTTTAGTTTTAATTTCAAGCTAGTAGATTAAATTTAATATTTCCAATAAGCAAAATATTTTGCTGTATTTCAAAATTTAAATTGATTGGAATATTATTTTATTTTAATCACTAAATGTGGCTGATTTTAGCCATATTTACAAATATCAGCACAATGTAATTCTCTTAAAAAATTTTCAAAAATAAAATATACTTTTCTGAAACTTTATTTGAGGAATATTAGTTGATTTAAAGTTTAATTAATCTGATTTGAAACAAATATTACTTACTTTTAGTTTAAAATATTGCAGAAAAGCATTTTTTTAAATGGATGTGAATGTTTTTATGAGGTATTGACAACTATCTCAATAGATTTTTGTTTGGAAATTTTTCTATGTGGGACATATCTGTAAAAATTACTTGAATATAAATTGAGAACCATTATTATATATTTTTTTAATTACCCAGTAATCTTAAAAATTTAAGAACATATTCTAAGTAATCTAATATTTTATTGAATTTTCGGGACTTTGACTTTAAATTTACTATAGTTATAGTTTTTTATCTTGTGTATGAACGTCCATATTTACAAAAATCGGCATATTTATACACGCACAAAAAAGTTCAAAATTCTTTTTAAAATACTGGGGGTTACTGAATTGTTGTAAGCTTTTCTATTTATGATTAGTAAATATAGTTTTTACTTAATAACAATATCACCTAACTAGTACATATTAATACAAAATTTTAAAAGATTTAAAACTTTATAAATTATTCTAACTAAAATTTAAAAAATAAAAACAATTCTTTTAAAAATT
The DNA here is from genome assembly GCA_903632075.3 of Acanthosepion pharaonis. Classification (NCBI taxonomy): domain Eukaryota; kingdom Metazoa; phylum Mollusca; class Cephalopoda; order Sepiida; family Sepiidae; genus Acanthosepion; species Acanthosepion pharaonis. The sequence continues at coordinate 124,197 of CAHIKZ030000382.1, read as the reverse complement.
CTCTCTTCAATGAAAGTTTTTATTATTATTATTATTATTAAGACACTAGTGTACATATATCTTATTCATAAAAACAATTAAAAACTTTTCTAATTAAATAATGTCTTAGTTTTATTGCATTTTTTTTTTTATTTTATGACTGAGAGTAGATTTTCTGTAACTGGGTGTCCTGTATTACAAAAGAAAAAGAATATTGATGATTTAAATGCATTAAAAAAATTAAATAGTGAATTTTAGAATGAAACTGAAAACTAGATTTTTTTTTAATAACAAATAACCATTTATTTAATGTTTTCTATACCATGTTGTGTGCTTAATAAAAACCCTTGGGAAGAAGAGAAAAGTTCATATACACACACTGTTGAGGTGTTATTGAAATTATGAGTCTTTCAGAGTAACCTGCCACCTCTGAACAGGCCCCTTGATATTGTTTGGTCATTTGACTAGTGACTTTGAGATGGCAACTTCCGGTTGACCCAACAGTTTCATTAAAATCCGACAATTATTTAATTTTTGCAAGAATTTACAAATCAATCCAGTTTTGACCGCAAAAAGACGTTAAAATTTCCCATATTAATAAATTAAATTTATATAGTGACCCCCACTATGCAAGGAAAAAAGTTTTTAACCCAAATTTTGAAGGTTATGGATAAAATTTAAAAAAATATAATTTAAGATTTAAAAAAATCCTTTGATCTTTCCTACTAACAATAACAAAGATTTTGACGATATAAATTTGTTTTTATTATGTTTGGGGCATTTTTTTCATCGTGTGTATACTCATTTTTTAGCAAATCTTTGAAGGTACCGCCGAGATGCTTGGCAACCCTAAAAAAAAAACTACTTGTTGAACTTTTTTTGTTGTTGTTTGTAATTAAGTTGTATAATTTTGTTTGGAATGTGGTTATTACAAGCAAAAGCATTTCACATATTTTTAGAAAATCTAAGTATAAACAATGACACCAAAGCGAGATCTAACACATTCCACAATAAAAGTAATTCTTTTAAAAAAAATTTAAACAGAACCGTAAACCTAACAACAGCATCATAAGCAGCAATATGACACACACACAGACAAAGTACTCCATAAAAACCTACGTAGACTTCTTAAGTTTTAAACAGGGAGATTAACTAAGGGGAGATTACTCACAACAACCTCCCACCCTTTGGAAACAATTTTGACAATACTTCAACGTGTCCACATCAGTTGCAGGTGACAAGCGACGGCTGTTGCAATCCACACAAGATTATCAGAAATGGGAACGTTCTTGGCTTATTGATCACACTTGTATATTACCAATGCCGGATGAAAATACATTTTTCGACGCTGTAAAAGTCGTTGGATTATGTATCATGTGGTATGCTTCCAGCGCCAGCGGCAATATTGTTGGCAAAATGTTACTGACTGATTTTCCCTATCCGATGACTGTCACAATGGCCCAACTTTTGTCCATTTCTTTATACCTGGCCCCACTATTACGATGCCAAGCCTCCACAAGACGAACTAGCAATATTCCGCGAGCTTATTACTTGTCTGTAATCTTACCTCTTGCCCTGGGCAAATTTTTAGCATCCCTGTCCTCACATATTAGTATATGGAAGGTTTCTGTATCTTACGCTCACACAGGTAAGAAGATAAACTTTCTTATTCTCTGAGTAAAATTTAAAATGTGCTTTGATCAAGTCCTGCTTTTTTATTTTTTTATTTATTTATTTTGTAACAAATTTTTTTAAAAGTCAACTCAAACTAATTATAATCCTTATTGTAAGTTCTTTTTGTCACCGACAGCATTTTATTTTTTTCCCCTTAAAAAAACTGGACTTGACAACTTCTGTCTCTTCGGTAAATTAAAAAAAAAAAAAGTCTTTCTTCATATATCTTTTTTATGTGTACAGTGTACTGCATTGTATCTCTCTAAACTTTTGATCTCAAATAACTGAAACTTATGTGAGCAGAACTGCAACTGTCAGTAGTGAAAACCTTTTAACTTAAAAACCGTTTGTAACCATAACTGATGCAAATTAAACCTCTTTTATTTATATGAAAATTTTAGTCTATTGTATTTAACGTTAACCCTTATAATAATTTATAAGAAACAAAATGCAGTTTGAAAATCCAGTCTTTGAATTTAGAGATGATTGATGTGCGTAACCGATGAGCCACTGTAACTGTCTATCCTCCTTTCTTTAGTAAAAGAATTTTTCTCCATTTATTTTTTTAAAATTTGTTCTTCTGTATCTTTTTAGCACAGAGCTAGTTGGACATTTTTTTTTTTTTTTTTTTTTTTCATTTAAAAAAATTCTAAATCGAATTACAAAGAAAATGTTGACTTAAAAATTATAAAAAATATAAAATGACTTTTTTTACTTTATTTTGCTAGAGTAGATCTTTCTCTGTTTTAAGCAATTTTATTCTTTTAAGCTGTAAGAATAACATAATTCATAAAATTGCTGAGTTCTCGTCAACAGTTTTGGTCATGTTGATTGAAAGAAGGAAGGGTAAATAAAAACCTGACATATCGAGTGAAGACAATATTCAATTTCAATAGCATCCATACAGTTTTTTCATTTTGAATTTGATATTTCAATGACTCGATACTCGGTAACAGAAACTTGACTATATTATATACTAATTTAAACACGGATTATTTATTGACATTAAATTGAAGAAAAAAAAACCTTTTTAAATATGCATGCTTAATGAAATCTTCTCTACCTCCCTTTCCCAAAAGATCTGGCCGCCTACCCTAGTGCGATAACTAAATAGAAAAAAAATGCCTCAGTAGATTCGATCTTCATCGAATGCCCTAGATTGGCAGTCACAAAATAAGCAGAACTTAATAAAATCGAAATAAAGACAATTCCACATCGCTTACGTCTCATGATATTCATGAACTTTAAATTTTATTTTTGTTTTTAACTAAAAAACAAAAAAAGTATATATTTTTATAATTTTTTTCACTTTCTTTGTCTTGTACTAAAAATGATTGCCAGCGGCAGTTTTCGCAAACAATGACTACACACTAATCAGTCGTTAATGTGTTGATTACATTTTGTTTTTATAAATTGTCTTCACTTTACTTTAGCATACTGTTTTTATTTTTTCTACCTGACAAATCAATTAAACGAAGAAAAAAAATATCAGGAATGAACTGAACCTTAGCTGGAGTGAACTCTTATGAAAAAAATGACGTCTTTGTAGACGTTAATCTCCTCTGATTTTCGTAGTTTTAGTTGTAGTACATTAAAAAATGTATTGATAAAATTAAAACTTTCATTTGGTAGTAATTTCATTTAAAGAAAAACTTCATTCAGCTTTCGGGGAAATTCAGGGGCAGATAACTCCAATATTTACATTTTGAAATCTTTAAAAAACTGCCCTTTTTATTTAATTAGCTTCAATGCTGATTAAAATCTCTTAGATTTTTGTATATTTTTAAATACACAGCAGATATAATTACACTATCAAAAAAAAAAAAAAAAAAGAAAAATGTTAGTGACACTATTTGGGGATAAAGTAACTCACCTTTTGACGATAAAATTTTAGCTTCGTCAAGTTTAAGGCCGTTTTTGTTATGCTCATTTTTCAGCGATCTCACGACGATACCTAAGTGTACTGTAGTGTAAAAAAAACAAGAAATCATAAATTTAATTTTAAAAAAAAAGGATTTCTTCTTGTTGTCACTGCAGTCTCCAGGTGCACTACAGTATACACACGTACAGAGCATCGAATGAAGCTTAGAAAAGTAATGTTTTTAAAATACGTTGGAAATTGTCAGCGTGCGCGGCAGCGTTCTTTTTACGCAGGGCCCAAGGAAAAGAAAAATTGTCCCTCAAGCAAGCCGCAAGCGCTTTAACGACACCTTTTACTTTTTTTTCTATTTACAGAGCAAACATTTATTTTATAATTTTGGTAAATTTTGGTTTTGTATCCCGAGCGCTAATATCCCTTAAAATTTTTCCAAAATCGTCATAATTCCGTGCAAATGTACTTGCTGAAGTCGAATTAACAATTAATTAAATTATGAAGAAACATTCATAATTTTGGAGTTATCTTGTTGGTCATTCGTTCCCCATTACTGCCATCATAATTACTAATTCACTGCGTAGTACCTACGCAGGCGTAAGCAGAAAAATTGGCCCATTTATACTTCCATAAATTTTCATTGTTGACATCATAATTTCTTAAATTACCATTTTATTTTTGTGTTAGTTAACGGAAAAAATGTCACTTTCTGATGTTATTTAATTTATTCATTTATTTTTTTTATGCAAAATTTTCAACTATATATTTTTTTCTGATTTTTTTTTCTCCATATTCACGACGTTTACAGTCTGAAGAATGTAAATATAGTAACAAGTAACTAAATAAATAATTACAATACCCCATCTCAGAAATAAAGAGAATTATTTTAGTCTCCAGTTTTCAAACAAGAACGCTATGAATTTGGCCACGCATTTCCTAATGCTTTTAAAAATAAATTGCAATAAACAAAATAAAAAAAAAAAAACACAGATTCACAATAAAGAAAAAAAACATATGGCAACTTAAATTATTGGAAACATGTTTTTGGAAATAGCACGAAAAAAAAAGTGACTTTTTTTTCTTTTGTTGCCTCAAGTGTAGAATTTTAGTAACTCTAAAAATCTGTTTTAAGAATATTATCGTGTGTGTAGTGATTTGAATTCAACCAAATTTTACCTGTTACGCAACCAAATGATCTAGTTTTTCCATATGTGAGGACAAATATGAAAACATTGACGGTTATTGGAGTGAAAATAAGATTTTATTTTTATTTGTATAATTTTTAAATTTTCATAATAAAAAATATGATTGTCTCTTCTTAGTGGATCAATCAATCACATCTCGTAACCCATTAATAATGGGCCATTATTGTTCAGTGATCATTAGGTTCCCAGTCTTGTGGCAGGCTGAAGTGAAACTTTGGCTTTGTGGAAAAAATTCAACATCTCTCCCTCTCCAAAAAAAGCAAATAATGAGTAAAAATGTCAATATAAAATTCTGTTATCGCTGACTTGTTGAGGTGATTTTAACTTTTTTTTTTTTTTTTTTTGTTAGACTAGGCAGTTTTCTTACAACCGGAAATAAACTAGACAGATTTCTTAAAGATACCTTTTTTTAAAAGTCGATACATTGTCTTTTAGTTTTATAATACATACTCAAGTCATGTGTAGGGGAATTATGAAATAAAAATGAGTTATACACTTAGCCTCTTTGCAGCTAAATTTTTCCAAATTTAATTTCAATGTTCCTCTTGTTGAGTCTTGAAAAACTGTCAGAAAATTGAGTTTGCTGTCTCATTTAAAAAATTTAATTTCTAATTTATGCAAAAACTAAAGTGATAATGCATTTTGTTTGCTGTCACTTACTGTCTGAATATCTACACTAAAACAACACCCTTGGAAAATTAATATCAAATGTTAAATTTCAAATATTACCTTATTTGATTAATTCCTGATTATCATCTTGCTGAAAGAAAGCTCACTTCTTTTTTTTTTTTTTTTTTAAAAAAAAAGCGTTCTGATTTTACTGTTTAAATTGCTAGCTTTACCCCATAAGCTATAACTGTTAGAATGAATGTTTAGACTAACATTCATTCTTCTTGCTTTCCTGTAAACTGATTTTCAAAAATTTTAAAATAAAATCAATTTCAATCATCATCTGTCTCTTTGAAATCCTTATCCTTTTATTGTTTTCTCAGATTCTGTCACTCTCAGTACCCACTTGCGTCTTAAATGGCTCAATCGCCTTGCTTGGATTGAAATGATTAAAAAAAACGAAAAGCTTGTGTGTGTGTGTGTGTTTTAAAAATAGTTAAAAAATGAAAGTCTTATAGCTGGAGTTTTACAGCTTTGTTTGAAATTCAAAATTAGAGTTTTAGAACCTTTGGAATCTGTAACATAATTAGACTTTTGTGAGATTTTTCAGAAATTAGTAAAATTATTTCAACGATAAAGTTAAAAATATGCAGAATGATTCCTTTTAGTTTTTAAAAGTTTGTGTATGAGTTGGAATCAAATATAGATCAGAATAAGAAAGAATAAGATAAAGAACAAATAGGAAATGTTTATCAATCTCTAACATGTTTCTTGATGAAACTTTTTTTAATAAAAGGAAAACATGTATTGTAGATTGATACACGTTTCCTATTTGTGCTTTATCTGATTATTTTGGTTAGAGATTGTGTGTTTGTAAAAAGTAATGTTGAAAAGTTTAGTCCAACCTAAAATCTAACCAAATGAATAAACCTGAGTAATTTTGGGGACTTCTTGGTCAGAGAAAGAAACTTTCACCATCACCTTTCTCTTCTGTATAAAGGTACATCAATAAGTCATAGCCTGACATGTAATTATGAACTGAATTTTGATCTGAAATTGTCACTATAATGTTCACTGATTAATATTCATTACTGTATTAAGTGCGTTAACGAGAAAGATGATTATTGAAAAATAAATATTATTTATGTAAAACATCCATTTATTTTATAATTACGATATGGGTGAGCAAGACCTACACACACACACACATCTCATTTCACCCCAAGCAAGACAATAAAGCCACTAAAATTCAAGAAGTTACTAAGTATTAGTGAATATGAGGAGGAGAATCAGGAGACAATAAAGGAACAAGAATTAAGAAAGCAGATAATGATTGAAGATCAAATTTGACAGGGAAGCAGGAAGCCAGAAGAAAGTTCTGCAAGCAAGAAGTGCAAAAGAAGAAACTGTTGGCATGTAACTTATGGTTACACTTAGTCATTTCAACTGTAAAATGATGAGACCATGCTACCAATCTAGTACTGTGCTTAAATTCATAAAGTTTAGGTACCATAGTGGGAAGTTCATCAGAACAATTATCATGAAAGTATTTATAGAAAAAGCATGGGGATGCTACATTATGGCAGTAGATTCAGTCATACTTATTATAAAACCCAGGTTGTGTGTGTGTCTGTGTCTGTACGTTTATATATTGGATCGGATTTCCTACATTTTTCAACCGATTTCAACAAAACTTCACAAGACTACGTAAAATTATCTTGCAGTGGTTCTGACAGTGCCAAAAATTGGAAAAACACAATTGTTTTTGCATGAAATCAATTTGAAAACACGATTAAGAGTCATCACGAGAATGAAAGGGGGACAACTCATATCGAGTTATACTTATTATAAAACCCAGGTTTTTGTGTGTGTGTTCGTTTATATATGGGATCGGATTTCCTACATTTTTCAACGAATTTCAACAAAACTTCACTTTTTTTTTTTTTTTTTTTTTTTTTTTTTTGGCAGGTAGTGTTTCTTATTGTCTTGCACACTTTTTTCTTTATTTTTACATTCAGAATGCTTTAAAAATTCTATTTACAAGACAATTGTTTATAATAAAATTCTATTCAATCAATAGACTCATAACAATTGAAAACAATGTTTTTGTTTGAGTTTGACCAATTCGTTAAAAAAAAAAAAAAAACTAATTAAGACATATGTGTCCGTTAACTTTAAACAATAATCTTTGTCAATTTTATTTTTCAGTCTTTATGATGGTCGATACTTGATCTATCTCTTACTGTTACATCCCCCGGGCAACGCCAGGCTCTACTGCTAGTAATATATATATTTAACATCCTATGTAGATTTTGTTTGTATGTTAGATTTAAATTTCTAAATTAAATATGAAACTTGTATATAGTACAGATTCTGATAAGGATTATTTGTACAGTGTTTATTATTCCAATTCTTACTCATTAATTTCTTATTTGACATCTTGAAACAAGCATTTTTCAAAATATACCTCTAATATTTTTAATTAACCTATTTTTTAATCTTTTATGGTTTTTTTATATATATATATATATATATATATATATATATATATATATATAATATATATAATGTATTGCATCTGTTTTCATCAATCCAATTGCAATGTCACCATCCTTCCTCTCTCTCCTATCTCAATTTAAGTTCTCACTGCTTTCATTCTCACATTAATGTCAAAATGATCTGGTTTCTGAGTGATGTTCCAAAGCAAAAAGTGATGACAAAGCAAAGTGACATTCAGTGCAATTTTTTTTTTTTTTTTTTTTTTAAATCAACATTTCCTTTTGAGTTAAGGGACTCAAATGATCTCTAAGTGGTCTTTACCTCTTACACACTTAGCATTTGCTGATAAAGAGAGCTTACTAGCTGAAATATCCATCTATGAAGGTTAAGAACTCAAGACTTGGATCGAAACAGATTTTAATGTCAGGAAATAATTTCTTAGACCTGAAAAGTATTCCTATATAATTTCTTATATGAAGACGAAGCAAATGAAATTTACAAGTAAGAAACTGCTAATTATTATATTTGTTGCCAATTAAAAAATTGTAGTTATTCACAAATATATATTTTTGAGCAAAAGTTGTTTGGTAAAATTATTTTTTTCCCAAAAACTCGAATATTTTTATGGTATGGATATTAATAATAAATATACGAAACTGTGACAAACTGTTATTGTTTCTGTGAAAGATAAGTCCGTACAATAGAAAATTGGTAGAACCCACCTTTTTATCCATGATGAACAAAAATAAGATTTTATGTTAAACATGCACCTTAGTCGTGTGTGTGTGTGTGTGTGTGTGTAATAAATAAATATATATATATATATATATATATATTTAAGATTTGCATCACTTTATAGATACTCATATTTGAGTAGGTACTCTGTTTATATTTTAAACAGTATATTTATTTATAATCACCTACTGGCCTGAAATTTTGATAACTCTTATTAAAGAAAAGAGTTCATTAATAAGATTTCTCAAGTAGGTGATTATAAATAAACACACTGTTTAATATATAAATGGAGCACTTACTGAAATACAGATATCCACTAATAACTCACACACACACTTAAGCTATTTATATTTTTGCAATCTGCAGTAAATATTGCAGCTGATGTGACACAGATCTTTGGAGATCAAACAAAAAGAGAAATGAAAGTGTCTACTAACTGGATGATAACTGTTGAAATTTGCAGGAAGATGGATTGAAAAGTTGAGAAGAAAAACTTAAAAACAAATTTCATCGAAATAACTCCAAGGAGAACTGAACTCAAATTTAACTAGATGGAATTCAGTAAGATTGAGCAAAACCAAGAATACCCATCCTTCCCCACCAATGAGAAAAAGACCGTTAAGGTATCCACAATGATGTCAGATAAAATAAGAACATTGTCGATAAAGGAAAACATGTGGTTACCAAAATAACATTTACAATTCCTCTGGACAAAATGGCCAGTAAAACATCTGTTTTGAATATGCTACCCAGAAGAGAAGTGTGCCCACAGAGATAGACTGACTTGACAATTTTGTCATTATAGTTTCTGTGACGTTTGTTCAAAGAAAAATTCTTTGGATAGAAGTGATTAGGAAAAGTTGCTATTTTGAAGTGACCAGGGACAAAAAGGCTGTGTGGTCTGTTGATTGTAAAAATGCATAGACAGGGAAATGATAAACTGTTTGTTTTAAGGAGAGTGGAAATAATTTTCTTACAAACCCCACACACACGACCCAAATCTCGAGTAGTCTGGGTGATCAAGAAAACACAGCATGGGACAAGCTGATACAGAAAGATTAATGACTGAAAATCCCTTTTATTTTTGCTAAATCATCTAAAAGAGATTCGTCACACCAGCCCTACAAGCAGACTGAGTTCAGCTGCTGAGAAAGTGGGAGAAGAGAGAGATTAGCACCACCTATATGGTGCGAGGTGAGGTGTGAAGGGAGTTGAAGTTAAGAGTCAGCTTGATTCATATGACCACTCTCAAAAGAGGGCTGGACAATCCGAAATTTGGAAAACCACTTGAGTAAATGTATTTTCATATATGGAAATTTAGAAACAGTTGATGCTTAGGGTAGAAGACAACCAAACACAGACCCTAGTCATCCTCACTCCTGCTGGATGCAGGTCTTCATATGAGCCAAAGGTTTGGACAATAGAGAATCCCCCACTCTACTGCTGCTGGAATCCACATTGTTCACCAAGACCTCTTGACATCCCTGAAGACCAGAATTTAGAAATTTAAGTTACTACTAACACAAGCTGCAGACTCCAAAGATGATCCCAGTGTCATTTGATTATCACAGCAAGTGGGAAGGGTTAAAACCACTGTATATATAATAAATCATATATAACCCAAATTGTTGTTACATTTTTAATCTGAGTTAATTCTTTATTCCAAAGCATTCCTTTTTTTTCTGTGTGTGTGTATAGCTCCAACTTGTCTAACCGCCTTCACTTCAGTTTTCTTCATTAACGATCTTCACACCCTCTGAGATCAAAAAACACAATGTGGCAGAGGAGTAAATGGTTGTGAACAAACCCCAGCTGAGTTGAGTGGAACCCTGCCCATCACGATACCAGTGACAACAAGTCACACACTGAGTGGAGAGTCAGCTAAATGGGAACCATGGTGGTCTGATGGAACTTAAAGACCAACACAGGGCATAGGGCTACATTATTGGTGACCATTAATGAGGATCAGCTTATGGGATGACATTGTTGGTCACCATTGACTAGGTCTGATGAGTGGTATTACACTATGAATGTCAGAATTTCATTAAAAGCTTTTCTTTAGCAAAACACAAAAATGCAGTGAAATTTCAAGATGCTACAATTTTAAAACTATTAATGATACAGATCTAATATTTGGGATTTATCAATAAATTTGATCAAGGAACACCTGTGAATGTTCATAGATTTTTCTGAGTAGGTCACCTTTGGTTGATTTGAGATGAAATGAATGAACCATATATAATTTACATCAACAGTTGGCTTCTTATTTTTTTTCTTTTATTCCCTAGATAAGAAAGCATAGATTATAAGCTTAGCCTTATTTGAAATATATAAACTGTGTTGATTCTTTAAGGGAATGACTGGAATGTTAAATGTCTTGAGAGTTGTACACTTCTACTCAGTCATTCTTAGACTAGATATATCTGCTAGTCTTTCTTAGCTAGAAAATTTACAATTCCAAACATAGAATAACATTTTTAAAAAAAATGCTTTCATATATAGTTAAAAACTGAAAACTTTTAAGTCATGTTTGATATTAGTTATAACTTTGTCTAGTTACAGGTGCACCTAGTGAGGATCAAACTCGGTACACTAGTAATTTACAAGATTAATTTGCTAACCATTTCATCATAGCAGACCCTGGAAGCCTTGATTGGTCTTACATGATTATTCATATAAGAGCACTGTTCTGTCAGTAGCATTTGTTTTAATTTCCAGTCACTAGCAATCTCTTTCTCATTTTCAATGCATTCTTATAGTAGAATCATGAACTGTGTTTTTTTTTCATTATTACATATAATATGCCTATTCAGTTAATAATACATTTATTAATTCCTGATGGTTACAAATCCCTTTGATTTTTCAATGCACAATATTACAAATCAAGTTCTGAAAACTTGCTCAAACAATTTTAGGTCTTCATGTATTCATAATTACCCACACTGTGAGCTGTCAGCAATTCTTTCTTGAGGGCATAAATGAAGAAGAAAAAAATGTATCCTCTGCTTTAGGGAAGGTTTTAGCTGTCACAAATTCTTATTTGAATGGAGAAATAGAGAAAAATGTTGTTGTTTTTTTTTTTTTTTCATGAATCCATGGTTCTATAGGAAGGGCTTCAGTGCTCTGCCCCCACCCCCAACACTTTTTGCCAAAACTAAGAATTAAACAGAAGATTAATTTTGGCCTCAATCTATGACAATGCTATTGGGGTGAGATGTATCGTTTGTCTAAACTTAGTGCTGCTATTAATTTTCAAAATCAGTTTTGTTTTTTCTGAAACATTACCTTCTCAGACTTTTATAGAAATCTGGCAGAAAATCTTGAATTGGTTATCCAGTTAAGTCACTTGAACTTTTCTTGATTTATTGGATATGAATCTTTTATGCAGGAAAAGTCTATAGGTCTCATCCCAGAAAATAACAAAAAACAAGAAAAATAAAGTGTTTACAGTATGCTAAAATATAAAAAAAAAAAAAAAAAAGTTAATTTTATGAAAGGATCAGATGAAAATATATAGAATAAGAAATCTTTAAAATTTAACATCCACTTTTAACATCTGATTTAAACCAATTTTTTTTTTTTTTGTGTGCTTGCTAGGTACCCTTTTGAAGTTAATGTTTTGTGTAATGTTTTTTTTTTTTTTTTTTTTTTAGCAGAAGATAGATAAATATTAAATGATTAATTTTTTAATTCCTCTTTACATTTATTCAGAAGTGAAACAGAAATTTGGCATCTATTTATTTCCTGTATAAATAAAGCTTAGTCTGGTACAAGGCCAGGAGTAGTAAATAACTGTATATGTTTATCAAAATTAGAAATGTGGTATATCTTGATCTTCTTAAAAATGTTAATATTAAGATTAATGTTTTAAACACAATAAAATGTATCATTTATATTATTTACACTTGGACTGTTGTCCTAAACTTTGTTTTCATCTCGGTCATATATAATACAAGAATATAATTTATTACTAATACCAATGATTCTCAGTTGCAAGTCACATTGCTCCTTTTTAATCACTGGTTTCCTCAATTTCTACATTTTAAAGTGTCATCTCATAATTTTGTCAATATTTTCATATTTTAATAGTGGTTATTATAGTTTGGTGTGAATGTCTGAAACTTAAAATACCCTAGAAATGCCGTTCTAATCTCAAATGAATTGTCCCAAATGAGATTGTTTAAAGCATGGCAGATTTTTATTTTTTGCAAACTGTTAATTCATAATTGCCCTTTATAGTTGTTTATATTGGTATTTACATTTCATATGCAGTGTACATTCTTTCCTAATTTAGAGTTCCAAATCCCTCTCCTAGGATCCGTGGGCTATTTAAGAATCGCTATATTAAAAGATTATCTTCTCTTACATTTGGGAGTAAAAGAATTTTATTTTGTAAACTTTGTTCCATGAAATATTCTATTTTTACTATTTGAATGAGAGCCACGCATTTAAGTAAAAGTGCATTGTTACTTTTAAATGCAAAGAATTTGACGAGAAGTATCAATTTGTATATCTGTATTTGTTTTAATAATTTCAAATAGAATATACTAAAAATCTAAGAAAATATTTGTTTTATATATTTTTTTTTTTTTTTTTTTAAATTCCATTTGTAACCATTGTTTTGTAAGTTTTAAAGCCAAAAGATGTCTGCATATTAATTTTAACTGCATTGGCAAAAATGAGGAAATACAAATTTGACAATTTGAGTAACTGTCAGGGTTTTTGAGATTGCAACTAATTGTATTTGCTCAGCTTCACGATTGTGAGTCCTAAAGCCAAATTAGGTACATAATCACCACATGTACTGTAGCAGTGTTGTCTTGGGCAAGAGAGCCTGATAGAATCCAAGAGAGCCTGATAGAATCCAATCCTTTTCAGGCTGGTTTGAATTCTGAATTTTTCCTCCTTGTAGACTGGTTGCCAACTATGGCTATAAGGCCCAGTCTGTCATGCTATTTACCCATACCTGGACAAAGAAGTGACGGATTTATATCTTCCCCAAGGAAATACGCACATAAGTGAATGTAACAAACTCTAGTGGAATTTGAATTCTGTTCTCAGATTTCTTGCTCCGAGCTGCTATCTATTACACAACCACACATCCAACAAGTTAACTGTTCAGTAACTTTTTAGAAAATAACAGAGCCTAGACATAATTCACTATCTTTCAAAATAAAACATTGCAGATGTGAAATGTAAAACTATTTTTTCTTGTAAGTGGATATTCTATAATTGCTGGTAAAAACTACCATCAATTCAACAGAACACAATTTTATTCCAATGGTGGTTTTCTTTATCATATCATTATCTTTTGTTCAAGTATATTTTTTATTTTTAATTACTGGCATAAAGTTAACAAATCACTTCCAAGACCTATTTTATTTATGTCTTATTGATCTATTTAATGGGTTTTTCTTCTTTTTCGGTTGTTTGTTTTTTTTTTTTATCCTTCTGAATTACTAAGATTACATATTTGTTTTTTTTTTCCTTCTACTCACCTGTTACTTTGCTAACAGTAAATAAATAAAATGAATTGCTCATATATGAATTATAGCATCAAGTTTCCAATATATTAGCTCTCAACCATAACAAAATTGAGTAAACACTTTTTCAAATATGTCTACATATAGATGTTAATATGTAAATATAGAAGACACACACACACACACACACATATATATATATATATATATATATATATATATATATATATATATATATATATATACACACAACCTTGACAGACCAGACAATTGGTTTGGTCTGTCATGGTTCACTGCTCCAAGCCTTTTGCTGTTAACCATGTCCATCCTGGTAAATAGACAGTTACGCCAGCTTAAACTGTCACACGTTTTAAATTCAGAACTGTCCTTCTCCGAGACTAGTTACTAACCAAGGCTAAAGATTCCAGTCTTCCCTGCTATTTAACCTATAACAGATGGGAGAAAGGAGGGTCTTGAACCTTTCCCAAGGGCATTTATGTGAAATTAAACAAAACAACCATAGCTGGAATTTGACTCGGCACACCCGTCCCACTTGCCGCATCAATAACTTTAATGCCACACACTAAATTTTATAACATCACTTAAGAATTTTATGGTGGATAGGGAACTATTGAGTGTGATTCTCATTACAAAACAATGGATTTTTTTTTTTTTTTTTTTTTTTTTCCCCTTTTCATCCTATTTTGTTATTGAAAATTACACTTTTTATATTTTTGAGGTAAGCATCATGGATAAAAAAAAATAAGCCTCTGAGAAGATTTGACCTTGTATTCCTTCTCATTGGGAACCTTAGACTAGGATATTTTTCACCCTTCAACTCTTCTCTTACAGATGGGATGTGGTAAGCCTCTCTCTCTCTCTCTCTCTGATCTGTCTCTACTTCCATGGAAACTACTTGGACAAACTACATTCTTTCTGGTTCTGTCAGTTCTAATATTCACAGCTGGGACCCACTATGACACTCACATTCTGGAAAACATTGGTGAGAAGTTCCACTTGAGCAGCTTCTCACAAATCACTGCTCTGTGAAACCAACTTCCAAGAGGATGTTTCTCCAATCACTGAAATCTTCAAGTCTAGGGTTAAACATTATCTTCCTCACCTATCCATATAAACCACGTCTCCTACTATGTAACCATCTACCTTGAGTAGTCCCAGGGCTTTGTAAAGGGGTGGACCTCATTGTATAAAAAAAAAAAAAATGCTAACCAGTAGGTTTCTTTTTAAATTAGACTTGTATCTATACTACTTTCTTCAATAATTATACTACTGTCTCCCTTGCTTATTTAGTTATAGTCTTAAATTGGCCAAATCTTTTATAATGAAGCGTTGTTATTACTGTTCATTTTTCACAGATTTTTCATTTGATGTTGCCTTTTGCCAATTCTCAGTTTGTTTTTTTTTTTTAAATGTGTTAAACATGGCAAAATTTTAAACTCCCATTCCCTATCCTGTCAGATCAGAACAGTGGCTTGCCAATTAACCCATGGATTCTTCATTTAAGAATTTCAGACAGTACTATTAATAAATATATTTAAATTGTTTAGGCAACTGTGTCTGCATTTGATATATCCTTCATTTCTAACACCATCCCATATAATTCAGCCATTGTATTCCATCTGGACTGTACGCTCCTTGATGATATTAATGCCTTACCTATTGAAGGATAAATGATCAGATTAAACACAAACTATGCATGCTTTATAGGAAAAACTATAAAAGTGGATCATATAAATTCTTATTATTGTCAACTGCATTTTGTTACTTTTTGTTATAAATGATTTTATGAAATTAGGTGCAATTGTAATTTGAAAGTTTGTTTTTTTTTTTTTTTTTTTTCTTTTCTTTTCTTTTCTTTATAGTAGATTTTACCTTTTTTTTAACATTACAATATTTCATGTGATTATTTATGAAACTTGTTTCAGTTGAATTTTCATTTGGTAGTCCTATCCCTTAAGACTACTTTGTAGTCTTTAAATATACACCAATGAAAATGGAATATTGAGTATCTAAAAATATTTAATATACTTCCAATCCTTTAATTTAAATTTATACAGGTTATATATATATATATATATATATATATATATATATATATATATATATATATATATATATATATATATATATATATATATAATTTGACTTTGAGCTTATTTTCAAACATACAATGCAAAACAAAATATAAACAGTAATGACGGAAAAAGTATTCAAAGACTATTTATAAAAATGTTACTTAAAAAGGAATGCATATCAAAGTTTTCTGTATCAGTAGAGTAACTTTTGGAATCTTTTACTAATACTTCAGCAGGATATGATGATGCCATCACAGTTTGTCATTCATTACTTCATCTTTTTTCAGTGAGGCTATCATAATTAAAGCAAAGGAGCTTTCAACCAAACTAAAGGAGGTTAACCATAGTCAGAATCATAAAATCAATGTGAACTCCATGATCCTTTCCTTCGCTGCATACTGTATATACTCGCAGAGAGGTTGCACTTTTTTCTTTTTTTTTTTTTTCTTTTTTTTTACCCAAAATTTTGCAAAATATCCACTCGACATAAATATAAAACAACACTTACCTCGTTATCATGATTTCTGAGAAATTGGAAATGATACCTATAAAACACCAAAGCTGTGGTTTTTCTCCGTATAGAAAAAATTTATATATACTGACTCGCTGCTTTAAACTTAACTCATGCTGCTAGATTCATATATCCATCCCCATAAATAAATAAAATTATAAAATATTCATTGATCCATCAGTCACCATTCTGTTGGGGCCCTCACACTAAACTGATAGAGAAACCCTGAACATGCATAAGTTAAGGAACCACGTGTTTATTGACAAAGAAAAAATAGTCCCACCATTCATTCTGCAAAATATATATTTGTAAAATATGACTTAAAGAAATTAAACATATTCTTTGAGATAATTTTCTTTAATGGTTGTTTCATATGACATTAAAAGGCAATTTTAAGTGTTATTTACAAATAATAAAATGCATGAGTCAAGTACCCAAAACATTTGCACTATTTTGCATTGTGAAGCAATAGAATTGGTAACCAAATTTATAGTTTTAATTGTTGCAAACCCTAATCATGAGTAAAAGAAAGAGTTATGAAGCAGGTTTTAAATTAAAAGTACTAGATTATGCAGAAGAACATGGAAATTGATCTGTGTGTTTTAATAATTATAAGTTTTGAAATAAAGGTAAATATCTGATATTTCTTATGGTTAAAAAGGGCTGTGTAACTCCCTGGATTATATAGTGTGACCTATCCGGTATGGCAACCTATCCATGAGTATATATGGTAGTATGTGCATTGGCTTTGAATTCAGAGTTCTCATTCTTTTACACTGCCAACCAAAGCTACAGAAATCAGACTTCCCTACTATTTAACCCATAGCTAGGGGAAATGTAGTGATGCATTTATACCTTTCCCAAGAGTATTTGTACATAAGTGAAAGTAATGAGCTCTACTGAAATTCAGACTTGTCTCTCTCTCTCTCTCTCTCTCTGTTGTCTCATCCCAAGCTGCTATCCATTACTCCACCTGTACATCCAATCAAACGAAAGAAGGATGTCATTAAGCAGTATAATGAAAGGGTCAGTGCCAAAATATCACTACCACTGCATCAACTATTTTAAAGTGGAAGAAGTTTGGCATGACTGAAAGCTTTTCTCAATCTGGTGCCCCATGGAAGATTTCAGAGAAACTCAAAAATGCAAAAAGAAATCCAAGATAATTTGAGCTGTTCATACATTGCTTAATAAAAGAACTATTAGTAAAGAACTGCAAAGGAATGGTTTAAGACCTTATTCCTCAAGTAAAACAGTATTAAGATTCTCAGATGAAGTTCCCTCATGAACGTTTAAAAAAAAAAAAATTAATAATTTTGGAAGAATATTCTTTGGTTTGATGAAACAAGAATTAAACTTTGAATACAACCCAGCTCATCATGTATGGTGGGGGGTGGCGGGGAAATGAAAGTACCTATTAAGAAAATAAATGTCCATCATCTCTACTGTAAACACAGAGGTTTGAGATGTCTTTCTCAATTGTGGGGGGGGGGTCACTTCACATGATGACAGGAACTATGACTAGAGCAAATATATCAGAGTATTTTCAAAGCTAATTTGTTCTCTCTGTTGTAACAGTTGGAGTTAATTAGTTCATCTGCTGACTTGAATCCAGCTGAAAATTATGGTGAAGCTTGAAAGATCAAATTCATGTGACTTATTGCTAAAATATCATGATTAGTTTATTTACAAAAGAAGAGATGAACAAGATGTCAAAAGAATGCTGTGAGGAGTCATGAAAAAAAAACAAGCAAAAAAAAAAAACACCTCCAAACAAGTAATTGCAAACCATGGTTTTGTGATTGACTATTAAGAATTGAAATCAATGTGTCAAAATCACTATTTTTACCATTAACCTTGTTTATATTTTATTCTGAATTGTGTGTATGAAGTTTTTGTTTTTTTTGTGTTTCATGTTAAAATACATCACCTGTGTAAATTTAAAGTAAGGATTTGGAAGTATATTAGATATTTTGTAAATGTTCAGATACTTCTTTCCTCTCCCCCTACAGTGTTTAGTTTTTAGATTTTGTTTTTTGTTTCTTATTAGAAACTGTCTGTTAATCTAGCCAAGTCAGGTTAGCTGTTGTCATCATTTTTATTTTTTTTAAATTCAATTAATTTTATTTAATTGCCAATATTACCATTTATAAAAATACCCTAAAAAATTACTTAGATTTATAGAATAATCTATAAGCAACTGATCTTCAAAAAGGTTTGGCATTGCTTAACTATAGTGATTGTAAAGAAACCAGTGTTTCAGCATGATGAATTAATGAGTTAAGTATACCATTTATTTTATCATTTCAGTTCAGGCCTTTATCTTGACTATTTTAAATTTATTTACTGATTTCATGATATGTACAAGTATGCATTAATAAGTCTGTAGCCAAATAGGTAGTAATTAGCTGAAATTTTCACTTTTGATATTTGTGGTTAATATTCACTACTGAATTAAGTGCATTTACAAAGGGGATTATAATGAAAGATATGTTATGTTCTCATCTTTATTGTTACTATTACAGTGTTTCAGCCATGTTCTTCAGGTGCCTGTCTGGATAGCCTTCTGGTAATTTCAATCTATTTCGTATATTTAAACTATGAGGTAGATTGTTCTTGTTCTGCTATGTCTTATTTTAGTATTGCTCAATCATTTCTAATCCTGTTTCCACTGAGTCTGAGTTTGTACTATCCAGCCCAGGGCTTGAACTCTCGGTTACCATGCCAACAAATTCATGAAGCAACGCTTTGATCCTTGAGGCGAATGAAAGCAATTTATTCTTATAGATTAAATAATAGGTCCATTTCAAAATTACCTGGATCAACAAATACCTGAAGAAGGCCAGACGTAACAGCCAATGCTTTTTAAGAACAAAGATAAGGAAATTTAGTAAGTATGAATGTTAACACTCTTTATACTTCCTTGTGGAGGATATGACCACAGACTTACCATGATAGGTTTTACTGTTGTGGTTTCCATAGCAAGTAGTAGATTTTTATGAGGTGGAGTTGCTAACTACATACCCAATCACTTTTGAATTCAGTTGTCCTTCTCCTAGACTGGTTTCCAGCCATGGCTAGAGAGTTTAGCCTACCTTGCTATTAACTCCTAGATGGGGAGAGAAGAGGTGGATTTCTTCCAACAGTATTTTTGCAACAGTGAGCCCAATGGTTTCTGCAAGAATTTTAACTCTTATAGGCCAATCCTATTTTCCACATCAATAACTAGTCTGCTGTGTGCACATCCATCTTGTAATTTCAGACACTTCATCAATAGCTGCTTTCAATTGGTATAATTAAGAACAAGAATTGTTTGTTCCCCAGAAGAGGCTTCTAGTAGAGGACACCTTTCCAATCCTGCCTTTTACACAATGTCATCTTATTTGCATGAACGCTGGCCTTTTGTACAATTCTTGGATACCCCACTTTAAACTTGGCCTTGTGCCACATCTTGCTGCGTGGGGCAGCGGGTAAATAATTATAATTAGAGAATTACACAGGAAATGCAGTTTTTTTTTTTTTTTTTTTTTTTTTTTTGTTTTGTGTGTGTCTGCATAAGCCACATATCAAAACAATTAACATTAACCGAACTGGTGTAAATGATTTTCCATATTTGATTTGACTATTTTGTTTATATTTTCTCTCTGTCACTGTTCATTATTCACACGTAACATCTTGATTTGATTGCTGTCAACCTCACCCTGGTCTACTTGACAATGAAATACCATTCAGCAAGAAACTTACCTAAACACTTTTGATACATTCAATCATTCACAAGAAATAGTATCTCTATAAATTTGTAAAAATCTCTTTTCCTTCTTGTTACATTTTTCTTTCTAAAAATGAAAAGAGTGTAGTAAGTCAGAAAAAAAAAATAAAATTACAAATGACAAATACAATAATTTTGGTAATTAAGTACTTTATAAAACTGCACAAATCTTCTTTTTTTTTTTTCTCAGTTGTTACATTTTTAATGTATAAAGAAAGAGAGAAAAAAAACGCCCACTGATATAACAGCTGTTGCATTGCAATTATCAAGTGATCTATTTCTTTTTTTTTTCTTTTTTTTTTTTTTTTTTTTTTTTTTTTTTTTTAAATGAATTAGCTAAAATTAAAGGTATCTAATACTATCTAGCAATGGAATCAAATTTTTTGAGGAACCCAATAAAAAAAAATTATATTTGCTAGTTTTTGTCTGATTGTATTTTATATCTAATCTGTTTTTGTTTTTTTTTTCTGTTTCTATTTCAGTGAAAGCCACATTACCATTATTTACAGTTGTGTTATCCAGAATTTTACTGGGTGTAAAACAGACGCTGAGAGTAAGTATATTATGGTTTCTTTTGAATGTGCAGGTAGTATAATGGATAGCAGCTAAGAATGAGAAATTGGAGAGCAAATTCCAGTTGTGATTGGCAACCAAAAAGGACAACTCTGAATTAAAAACTGTAATAACTAAATCATGGGTTGCCTTTTAGCAAGACACTAGCTAGCAGGGTTATAGTGAAGACATCAGCAGTTGGATGTGGTCAATGGCAGAATCATACCAACCAGACTTATGGCACTGAACTAAAATGTTGTCATGCAACAAGATCCTTCATACTGGACAATAAATGAGATCTACTAAACTGGAAACTGCAGGAACACGTAGAATGGTGCTTTGTGTCTCTGAATAAGTTTTCAACCGAAACCCCTATAATGACGCATAAAGAGCACCAGGAAAAAGTATGTGTATGCTATGGGACAACCTAGTTAGTTAGTTGAGTGAGTTATTCTTTTGATGGTTTTTTTATATGGATAACTTTTCCTGAATCTATTTTAAGTTTACTTGAGTATTTGCAGAAATAAAATTTGCCGTTAATTTGCTGAAAATGTCAAGTGTTTTAATTAGAAATTGTTGACATTGATAATATCATTTATACTAATCATGGTATAATTTTCTTTCTAGAAAAACAATCTTGTTGATTGTATGCAAAAAAAAAAAAAAAAAACAGATTAGAGAATTTTTTTCTCATCTGTTTTTGTTTTAGTTTTCCAGAATCTATCTTAGATTATAAGTCTACCATTTGTCGATGTTTTGAATATTGCTGCCATGTCTTGTCTGTTGCTTCTGCTATATATTTAAAGATTCTTGAAAAATACAGAGAATCTGCAATGTTATTGGTCCTGACCTGGCATCTCGGCTTCATTCACATTTCTACTGCCATAACGTAGCTTCCCTGTGCCTTTTCTAAAAATATCTTCATGGTAATTGTTCTGATGAGCTTACCTCTTTAGTACCTATATTTTATGAATTTAGATTGACAGCAAGGACTCCTCATTTTACAGCTGAAATATCTAGATGTAACCGTAATTTCTATGCTAAGTTCTTTCTCTTCCAGCTTACTTTCCAGTCAACTTTGACTTTCAAAAATAAAAATGCAATGTCAATCGTTATCTTCTGTCTTAATTCCAGTTCTTTTATTGTATTGATGTCTCTCTTTAATAATGCCTTCTTTCCTCATATCCGCTTTATTGCCTTGCTTGAGGTGAAATGGTTAAAATAGATGAAATTCCATGTCAAGTTGGGTATTGTTTATGTGTCCTTTCAATTATATTTTTACTGCTATTTCCCTGGAAAATGTTCAGAAGATCTTTATTCTTTAGTTCCACCAATTGAAACCTTTATGACTAGGATATGCCATGCCACCTCCATCGAACCGAATCACCCTCACTTCTTCTGCGTTCTGTTCAGCTTTTTTTTTTTTTTTTCATCAAAGGTCGGTCAGTCATTCTCTTTCCTCCTTACCCTCATAATTTTGCCTTCTACTACCTCCTCCTTTCATTCATATCGCACACCTCGTTTACCACTGCCATCTTAACAGTAACCCTCTATTTTGAGTGGTTCCCAAGTCTTGTACTTGAAAAATTTTAGTATAGAAATATTAAGTAAATTAATATATGATTATTGCTGAAAGACTGACCCACATCAAAATGCATTAGAAAGTGATTTGATAACAATTTTGTTGAATATGTCTTCCCATTAATACTAAATTAATTTTGATTTATTTCTTGAAACCTTGTTATTCTTATTTTCAGGACTGATAAAGCATTTGAAAATGACTTAAATTTTAAATTTTATCCATTGTTCTAAACATACTGAACAGAACTGAGATAAAAATCTATTTAAATTAGCTGAAGTAGCTATCTATAATAGGCCAAGATTTTGTTCAAAGCTATTGATAATAAAAATTAAATAATTGCTTCATGCTATGATGGTGAGCTGTTGACAAGTTATGTTAGTTGCTCTCTCATACATACATACATACATACATACATACATACATATATATATGTATGTGTATATATATATATATATATATATATGTATGTATGTATGTATATATGTGTGTGATGGTTAAATTGTCACCATTTTATATTTTTTAATTTTGTGCATATGCATTGTTTGTTTATAATTTTCTCAACTGCACAGTATAGTAAGGTCAGTTGGTCACTGTCTGAGAAAGAGTACCATGATGCAATTAACTCTGCCAGAAATTTGGAAACTGCATGTTGTACTGCTTGGTATTCACACTGGAAGCTCCAATGCAAACATTTCAGAGTTTTTGGGTGTCAATTTGAGGACAGTGCAGAGGATTCAGAAAGAGTTGGATGATATATCCAGTCAACATTATGGTGTTTGGAGTGATCACTAGTGATGTCGACATTATACCTCCACTCAACTTCCCACAGAGCCTCAGACCCAACATGGAGGCCTACATCAAGTGCCTTGAGGTGGTAGTGCTGCCCTGAGTCAAGAGGGTCACTGCCGGAAGACCCTGTATCTGGCAACAGGGCCCTGCACCATGCTACACAATCAAGAGAATCTGCTGTTGGACAATTTCTGCAACCACATCACCCCTTACATCTGACCACTTAACTCCCCAGAAGTCAACCCCCTTGTTTACTATGTGTGGGACACAGTTTAGCAAGAGACCAACAAAACTCCTTATCACACCAAAGATGAACTGAAGGCAAGGATTATGGCAGCATTCACCATCTTAAAGAATGAGTCCATCCAGAAGAGTTGCAGGAGACACCAAAGCAATTTTTTTTTTTCTTTAATTGAATCAAGGGTCAACCATGGTATTTCATGATATTTTTGTGTAATTTTGGTAAATGTATCTGTTAAAATGAGATGTCAGTATTATTTTCATTTTTATGTAATTTAGGTGGTAATTTATCCATCATACCCTGTGTGTTTTATATATATATATATATATATATATATATATATATATATATATAATATGGTCCATGTGTGCTTCTTATAATATGTAGATTTAATATGCCATTTAATGAAATAAAAAGAAAACAAAATGATAATATTGGCAATAAGAATATTTATTATACATTAGTCTTTTGACTATATTGAAGCACACGGAGGAAGATTTTTAAAGATTTAAGGGTTACTCAGAATATAGTTTCCACAGGGGGCTCTCTAAACAACATTATTCCAGAGAAGAGTGAATCCCACTTGTTTGTTTATTTCTCATCTTTTTGAAAAGGACACAGGATTGTCCAAAAATTTTGACTTTAAAATCCTTCTCTTTCTGCTTCAATTCTATATAATGTCAGTGTCACACTTTTCAACTTTACTCCTAGAGGCCATAGCCCAACATATCATACCATTTTGGAATCGGGCAGACTCTGTGAAATTAAAAACTCTGCAAATTAAAAACATTCTGGGCCAGATCCAAACCTGCAATCCTGAAATTTTGGAGTCCCAAGTTTTCACTACTGCGATTGTTTTCAGATTCCACCATCTTGGCTTCTGATAAAAACAATAAAAGGGACACAATTGTGTAACTTTCAATAGCTCCTGTTCAAATGAAAAAATTACTGTTCTCAAGTTAGTGTTTCAAAATAAAATTGTCCATGTTTTCAATTTTACTTCTAGATGCTATAGTCCAACATTATAGCATTTTGGAGTCAGTTTTGAGCACATTAAAAATATTTTGGGCCAGATCTGGACCCACAATTCTGAAATTTTGTATTCAACTTTTTCTGTGACTGTTTTTGGCTATTTTTCCGTGTTTTGTTGTTTTTTTTTTTTTTTTTTTTTTTTTTTAAGACAAATTTCTTCTAATTTCGGAAATAAATCAGCAAAAGTCACCCATGAAATAAAAATAATTGTTTGTACAAAAAGCAAGGATCAACAGACATCAAATTGTCTTTAAATTAAGTGGCGGCAGAAGAATTCATTAAACTATTAAAAAAATAAGCTTAAATATTAATGCAATTCTTAAATGCAGCAATCAGTTTTGAGTTCTTCTGTAGTTTACTGTTGCCTATCACATTTACTCCTCCCTACCTATTATGATGATGGTCGAATCAAGACCCCTCCGCAAGAGCTAGCTTAGAATGCCATTAGGGCAGCTTTTAAGCTAGTATATAATAATCATCAATCTTATTGCCAATATTATCATTTTGTTGTCTTTTTATTCCTCAAATTACATTAACTGACCTCTTAAATCTAGACACACACACACACACACAATTTTATATATGAACAAATAGTATTTAGAAAAATATGACAAACTGGAAATTTTTTTTTCGGTAACACCCAGTCCAATAAAATCTTAATGGATGAAATCCATCACAAAAGCACCTTTTCCAGTTTGTCCTATATTTTTATAAAGGATAAATACATTTGTTAACTTTTTATTCTTTTTGCAAAATAAAATCTTTATTTTTAGCCTCCATCAGCATGGCTGATGCTAACCTCCCGTAGTGCAACTCATTACGCCGCCTTCATGTCATGTTTTCTACTAAGGTGAAGTGATTATATTGAATCAAGTACTAGATTGGCCACTTGGAAAGTTGATTCACTCTGTCTAGCCAGACAAGTTTTCTTGTTGGACTCCATCTTGCACATTTATAAATCTACCATTTGTCTGTGCATTGAATATTTCTGCAATATCCTGCCTGGTGCACCTTCTATACATCTCAAGATTCTTGACAAAATCTAAAGAAGGGTCTGCATTATTATTGGTCCAGACATCTTGATTTTAGTCACTTTCCCAACACCATGACATGACTTTCCTCTGTCCTTTCTATAAATATTTTCATGGCAGTTGTTCTAATACGCTCTTCTCCTTGGTACCTAGACTGCATATGGATTTCAGATTTGCATGATTCTACTAGATTGGCAACTAGATTGGCATTGTTTTACTGTTGAACTACCAAGATGTAACAATAAGTTCTATTCTAATAGTTTCTTTTCTTGCATTTCTCACCTGTAGAATTCTATTCCGGTGTCTTGCTTCCCTGTCACCTACAATCTTCAAAAATTTAAATGCAATGTCAATTGCTACCTTCTGTCTTCCTGAATCTTATTCTTTTATTATCTTTTTTTCCTCAATAAATTCTTTTCATTCTCTTCTACTCTCAGTAACCCCATGCATCTTAGTGGCATTATCATATTGCTTGCAGTAAAAATGTTTAAAAGATATATATATATATATATATATATATATATGGCCAGGTTCCAGTACATCCTTTTGGGCTTTTTCAAACATTAATTTTTTTTTATTTTGTCAAAATGCAGGAGATGAAAAATGTGGAAGGATGTCCTGAATATTCTGTGTATGCTCTGTGGGATGATTTTTTTTCTTCAGTACATCCCAGTAAGACACCTTTTTTTTTTTTTTTTTTTTTTTTTTTTTTTTTTTTTTTTTTTTTTTTTTTTTTTTTTCTATTTTCATAAGAATGGGTTAATATTAATGTTGTGTTTTTGAATGTTATATTGAAATCAGATACAGACCATTTATGACTGATAACCCATATAAATAACAGGTGTATGCATATATATATTTGCTATTTCTAATTTTTGTGTTTGTTTTTTCATTGGTTAAGCAAACCTCATGTGCATCTGTCTTGTTAAGCTGCATTCATGTGTATTATTTTGTATATGTATCATAATTCTAGTTTGTCAATGTAGGATTTGGATAATAATGTATATTCTTTTGTGTGTGTGTATATATATATATATATATATATATATATATATATAACATTTAAAAAAAAAAAAAATTCTGTTATTTTCTATCAGATTTCAATATGTATTTGATCCAAATTCAGACACATTTTTATCACTTTAAACATTATTTTTAATGTATCTGGTGTCTGAGTAGGCACAACATTTATTTATTAAATAATATGTATATTTTCATTCAATAAATCTTATTAGAGGAAAATTTGCACCCTTCATCAGGAATTGGTCTTGTGTGGAGTGAGTAGTCATGGTCAAATGCAAAATAAAGAACAGAACTGTCCAACACACAGAATTAACACTACAGTGAGAAGGCAAAAAAGTTCACTAAGAATTAGTCAAGACACAAGCAAGTTCAGACAAGTGAACGCAACATTCTGTCTTTTAGACAAGGCAGATTTGAATAGTCATGTCTGACTGCAAACCAGCCTATTTTATTGGCATAAGAAAAAATATCTCAGCACTCATTTGTTGACTTCTGCCTATAAAACGGGAGGGGCAAATGTTCTGCAGTCATTCCTAATCAGGATTGTAAATCAACAACCCGTGTCCCTTATGGCAGAGGGAGCCACAATTTAGTCTGGTGCAACTTACCACTTGTCCACAATGGAACAGTCAGGCAAAGCCAATTTCATGCTTTCAAGCAAAATTTCTCAAATATAATGACAAATAAAATTAAATGTTTACTTAACTGTCTCTACTGAAGTTTCAATATGATTACTTCCTAATGAATAGATGTAATCTTTGAAATTCAGACAAGGAAAAGATAAGTGAACATTTAGTTTTATTTATTATTAATACTCTATCTTGTTATATTGGGAACAAAGACTGCTTGCCTTATTGTCCAAAAATACCCTGGTTGACCTTTTTTTCTTTGTTTTTCTTTCTTTTTTTTTTCTTTTTTTTTTTTTTTTTTGTGTGTGAGTGAGAAACCCAATTTTTATTGTTATATAGTTCTGAAAAGTTGATGAAACAAAAGCAGAAAATATTTTGCAAGCTGGAGTGAAATTGCTTTTTCAGAGCACATAAATAAAGGGGAAATTAGACTTATACTGAACAGTTAAAAACTTTTACATCTAAATAACAAAATATAAGTAGACACCCGCTTTCTTCATAATTTTTTCCTTTTTTAAAACATTCTCTCTTGTCCAGTAAGTACACATACCAAGGGCTGTACAATTATCAAGCAATTGTAATAATGTTTACTGTCATTTGATATATTTTGTATGCTAATGAACAAACAGTAGTTACAGGTGTAAAATGACATGTCAAAGTGTATAAAATATCTAGGATTTTCTATATGAAACGTGCAATGTATTCTTGCTTTCAAAACAGCTGTGTAGGAGTTTGTTGATTATTAGGTTTGTCATTCATTATTTTTGTGTGTAGGTTCTACTTCTATTAGGAATCTGTTCTAATAAAGCCATACTCTAAGCAACATATATTGCCCTATATATATATATATATATATATATATATATATATACTCTGTACAATTTCCTGATTACAAGAAACACATTAACAAAAAATTTCTTGTTAGATTTCTTTTCTGATTGATATCCTTAAGTAGTAATAATTATTTTTTTGTTCCACTATGGGTTGTATTGTTTCCAGGGTATTATCTAAATTATTACAAAACTGAACAATGTGGCATATGGGTGTTGTTTTTTTAACATAGAAGTTAATACAGGATGTGTAATTATTGTAATGGTTAACAGTGCAAAAAATGAAACTGGTAAGCCGAGTTCAAATTCCAGACTAGTCTGTTAGATTTATTTTTAAACTAATGTCCTTAGAAGAGATGAACACGTTTTTTTTTTTTTTTTTTTTTTTTTTTTAAGCTATTTCTTAAATAGCAGGGTAGGCTGAGCTCTGTATCCTTGAGTGGTAACCAGTCTGAGAAGGAAAAATCCTTAATTCCAAGCTATGGTGAACGCAAGGGAAACTACTCTGTTTTTCAAGACATAATTCACAGATAATAAAGAAAAGAAGCCATGATAGCCTACATTCTGAAGGGACATGGCACTTTATATAAAATAAGTGAACACAAACACATTTTTTTTTCTTTGTGAGGGCTGATTGCAATCAATTAAATTGATTGAAATGGAAGAATGCTCTACAAATTTTAGTTTCTTAATGTAAAAAAAATTGTGTGTAAAATGTGATTTTTTTTTTTTTTTTTTTTTTTTCCAGTATATCCTGGCTCTTTTGCTTAAAGTTTGTATTTTCAAGTTCCAAAATTATAGTTTAAAGTTACGATCTAGATATATAGGAAAAGGAACGTGTCAGTTTAAACTGATGCCAGAAGGGTGTAGGTTAAAACGAGAAAGTTTAAACCATTTAAACAAGAATGTTTAAATATGATTTTATCAACAATTATGGAACAACCTCTGGAGATCTTCATAGAAAGAAAAGTACTTTTTTTTTTTTTTTTTTGTGACATGTCCTTTCAGGACATAACCGATTAAGGCTCTCTACAACCTCCTCTCTTTTGCTTTCCTAAAGTAACTTTTGACACTTTACCATCCCTGTTTATCTTTGTTCTGTCATCCATTCACACAAACTCAGTAAGTAGATTATTTGCAGTTTCTGTCCTATGAGTGTTAAATTCTCTAAGCCTTCTTTCTGCATATTTGAGAAAACTTAAAGAAAATCCCCACTCCAGCAGGATTCGAACCTGTCCTCATTTGCAGGAGAAACCACCAACTGATCTGGCATGCCTTAACTGCTTGGCTAAATTCTATTTGCCTTAAAGAAAATCTGAATGAGTAAATTTGGTTTCATGTAATAACCAGAGAAGCTTTTTTGTCTGCAGTCAGCATGGCTGATGCTAAACTCCAGAATATGTTTCAGAAATTTCAACTCTTTCTCATTGTAGGTATAAGTTCCCTTGTTTCTATTTTCCTTAGAACTTCCTTGTTAATCACATATTCTGTTCATAGTATTCTTAAAAGTAGTTTCTTTTTAATACCAACAATTAGTAGCATTTTTAGTCACCTTTTTAAAAAGAAAAATTCACACAAAATCCCAGGAAATATTTTCTTTAAAATCAACTTTATTGTAAAATCTTTATTTTTATCTAAAAAGCAAGTGTGAATAGTTTTTGCTTAACAGACTTTCTTATGTTTGCCTATACATCAGTATTTATGCTATGTGTACTGTTTTCAGAATAAGATTGTACTTCTAAAATCTGATACTCTCTGTCTTGACATTTTTTGAATCTGCTACTAGAGTAGTTCAGTTCAATTTCAAACACAATGTGAAATGCAAGTTTCTTCTTTATAAACTTATGAAAAATGTGTATGATTTTATGAAAATAAAAAATAAAATAAAAAAACAAAAAAAAAACAAACAGTTGTTAACCACAGTTTGAAACCAAACTGAAGAACTCCAAATTCAACAACTTCTGATAACACTATTTACATTCGAACTATTGTCCTCATCTTTGTTGTCCTCACAACATTTCAGCCATTGTACCCTCTGACCTTCATCAGATGCATATTGATCTGAGTAACCTACAGGGAATTCCAGACTGAACTCTTTATTTAATCTATTGGGGTAGACTGTTCTTGTCCCACTGTCCATGTCTACGGATATTTTGTTTAGTTCTTATTTTTAGTTCAGTTCAGTTATTGCTTTTGATATTCAATTTAGCATAAAATTAGACCTGGATTTTTTTTTTCTGGATATTATTTTTGATATAACTAATTAAAAACAGATACAAAAACATAATTTTCCATTCTTATATTAAAAAAAATTATTTGATTCTATTCTTGGCATTTTACATGATCCAGCAATGGCCAGGTCCAAAGGTTGCTGGATGAGATACAAATGTATTTCTAAAGGAAAATATTAAATCTAAAGGTTTTTTTTTTTTTTTTTTTTTTTTAACATTTGCTGCTGAGCTTGTTTTGTTAAATATTAAAATATGCAAGTCATGTTCGGGTTGATACTGTGTGCTTGAATATTCTATTTTTACATAACAGAAAGTATTGGAGGCATAAATAAGTAAATACATGTATCATATAATGTAAGTATAACTTGAGGATATTCATGCAGGTTAATCTTAGCTGAATAAACATCCTTAAGAATTTTACACATACCATCTTCCTCTCAGTAACACTTGTGTTAATTTCTGACCTCACCCCCACCCTGCCTTCGACAGTCTCTTCCTTTCTGATTTTAAATGCACAACACACAGATTTGAAATTTATTAAAATAAATTTTCTCAGAAATTGCAGAATTTTGATAAATCAATTGCTAAGTCTGCAACTAGGACAGTTTGTTCACTGTGTTGTTGTGGAAAGTTTTTCTTGCCAAAAATCAATCTTACACCTTCATAAGTTTACCATTTATCTATGCATTGAATATTGTTGCTATGCTGGTCAGGTCTGGTGCTCCTGCTATGCATCGAGAGAATTTTGATAAAATCCAGATTATCTGCAATCAGTCCTGTCCTGACAGCTTGGCTTTAACCACTTTCCCACCACTGTAATATAGTTTTCCTGTGCATTTTCTATAAATATTTTTGTGGTAATTGTTCTGAATAGTTTTCTTTTTTGGTATCTAAAGTTCATGAATTTAAGTATAGAAACTAGATTGGCAGCTAATCCTAATCATTTCACTGTTGAAATTACTAGACGTAACCATAAGTTCTATTCTAATAGTGTTTTTTTTTTTTTTCTTCTCCTGTGGAACTCTATACTGGTTCCTTACTTCCCTGTCAACTATGATCTTCAAATATCAATCATCATCTTTTGTTTCCTCATTAATATTTTTCTTCATTTCTTTCACTCTCAGTAACCTTCTGCATCTTAGTGGTTTTATTGCTTTGCTTGGATGATTACAAGAAAAAAAAGTTGGTGTTTAAATTATTCCTTTATCACCAGAACTGTTTGGTCTATTTCTGGGGCAAATGACTAGAATGAAGAGATAGAGTAGTATTGTTGTAACCTAGGGAAGGTTACTGAATAGAATAATCAAACAAAGGTTGGTAATACTTACAAGAACACACATAAGATTTGCCAGCAGTGTGTAGAAGTAGTCAACTGCTAGAAGTGAGTCAAGTGAATTCCACAATGAATCTCCAACTACAGGATATCTACCAACCACCCCATGCAGTTGGATGTGGTACAAGGCTGAATTTAATGTGGGGTATCCGAGCTAAAAATTCCCCGTAGACCCTGTATAAAATGGGGCCAGGTAGCTGATTCCTCGAGACAAGACTCTGCTCTTTGAGATAGCTGTGTCTGGGGATCCTCTCTGCCCAAAGGCAGAGAGTTTGACCAGCACAGCTGGAGACAAATCTCCAACTACAAACCTACATACAATATTTACTATTGTATTTATGTGAATGGGGACATACCCATTATCATCTGTAGGTATTAAAGTTAGCATTAAGGAAAACCAAAATCTTTTTTTTATCTTATCTGGGATTAAAATGTAATTAATGCTAAAATACCACCATGATATTGTTTCACTTTCTAACAGTGACTATTCCTTCAAATGGAAATTTCTAACTTCCAGCCAAGTGGCACTTGATCCCAAAGTTTTTCATTAATTTTTCTCTTATTTCTGTCAGTGAGTGGTAGCTTTGAAGACTTATTCCACAGATTCTATTGTCTACATAGTCATAAAAAAAACTGCTGTGCTTTGGGCTGTGATAAAATCAGTCATAGTTCACTTCATGGGTGTTCTAAACCAATTGTGGGGGGTACAATTTATCACAAAAAATATACACAGCAGTTAAAATCAGCATGTGTCATAATGGGGGGAAAATACCATTGGCATTAATAAAACAATGAAATGGAGATTGTTGCAGTCACTAACTTCACAGCTGGTGAAATAAATTAATTTTTAATGGCTCAAATCTCTTGTCATTGTCAAAGTTGTAGTATGCAAAGTATTGTTGCCAGTTAGATATTCGATGTCTTGCTTTTGTATCAGTAGCTTAACTTTGTTTTTTGTCACATATATTAGTAGTTGCAGTGGTCTAGGAAGATAAGTTCTGTTTATGAGGTTGATATGCATGATGGTTTCTTTAGGTCATAACTACAGCTACTGCTAGTATCTGAATAAGGTGGTTAGTAATGAAGGACAAACAAATGAGAATTAGAATGAACTATTTATTTTGGGACTTTAGACATAGAATAAATAAGTTTTATTCATCTCCTTTAAAGTAGATATGAAATTAATGTGTTTGTCACTCAAAGTAAAACTGGGGTCAGTTTATGTGCGTTGCTGACCTACTAGTCAAAAGAAAAGAGTGGGGGGGGGCAGTGTAATCACCTTTCATAGTAGGCACATGCAGTAACCCTTAATTCTGCTCCTTAATTGGTTGATTCTGACATTATCCTTATTCAGGTTCCTTACTTTTCTGAGAAGTCTCCAAACAATTCTTACTTGGTAGCAGAGTGGTGATGACAAGAGAAGTTCTGGTGTGGGTTCATGAAGCCATGAATCTGTGGTAGCACAAGTGAGATGTCATTGGCAGGGTTTGTTCCCAGTAAGGCCTAGCAAGGTGTGTTGGTTGACCAAGGTCATGGTGGTAATGATGTGAAAGGCCTGGACTAGATTAGTGAAGTTTGATCAAGTGGAATGATCAAATGGGAGATCAAATTAAAATGGGGTCACAGTTGTGATGATAAGATATATAGTGGGTGTGATAATCTCTCTCACTCTTATAAAAGTATATGCCTTTTTCTGTTGTAAATGTATTCATAAAACTATTGCTCATGAGCACTTCAACATGTTGTAATGGATCATTTATGAATAAGTAGTGCTCCAAGCATGCAGCCTTGTGCCATATCTAAGCTACACTTAGTAAATCCCTTTTAGCTCTTTTAGTGTTAAAAATATATGAAACGATTCTTGAATAATTACCATATTTGATGCAGTATAAGGTCCCCCCCCCCTTTTCTTTCTTTTTAATTAGAAAGAAAAATCACCAAAAGCCCAGTTTGAGAGATTAATCCCCTGAAGGCATAAAATGAATATAATTAATTATAATTTAACTATAAATAGAAATCAATTATTAGCTGAATGTTGTTAGTCTGTTTTTTATTTTGACTTTTTTCTCCTAAATATTCCTTACCGAAATATATATTTCCTATTTTTCTCCTAAATCTTACCGTACCAAATTATAGCAGGAAATATAGTATTTAATTCAAAATAAAAATATTTTTACAATGATAAAATATCTTCTTACCTTACAGATCTATTTGTCTTTGCTGCCTATAATCGGAGGTGTTATTATAGCAACAATTACAGAATTATCATTTGATATAATAGGCCTCTTTAGTGCCTTGTTATCTACAATGGGCTTCTCTTTGATGACAATTTATTCCAAAAAGGTAAGTCTTTTTTGTTTTGTTTTTATATGGCCATTTTATTCATAAATCAATATCATTTTTAAGATTAGTAATTTTTGTACCCTTTATCTTAATATTTTTTTAATTAGATAAGCATTGTCAACTATTATTAATTTTTCATTAGTATTTCTTAATTTTAGTTGGCTTTCTTTACAACTATTCTGTCAGTCTACAGCAGTGAGTAAACAATGTAGACTGGACAAAGAATAGTTTCCAGGCATGACACTGACTGATGATTGATAATGCTTCATCTAATAAAAAAATAAAATCAAAATACTACTACTACTACTACTAATATTAATAGTGTATTTGAACAAGTAACGGCACTGATCAAGCTGAAAAAAAGTTTTTTTTTTTAGCAAAGAAAATAGTGGCTTACTTTGCTAAACAATATGTTGCATGTAGTATTTGCCGAAATCAAGACTTGAAAAGCCAGACTTTCTTTCTAGCTCTCTTTTATAAAGAAACCTACAGCACATGCAAATTGGTTGATCAATTGTGGGCATCTCAAGCTCTGACTTTTTGAGAGGTGGAGATGTATTTCTTTTGAAAGTGTGACCTGATTAGCTGATTTTGAGAATTAGATTTGATCATCTGCCAACTGTAAAAGCCCCAGTAGCTGGAGTAGCTATTGTATATAGGCAGGCTTCCAGATGTGAACTTGAATCTCAACTGGAGTTTATTCTTCATACCCAATCTGTTTACTCTCTGCCATAGCCTGATGGTCAGAGTAGTTGTAATGAAAAGCAACTAAAAATAAATTTTGGGCTCTTTACCAGTGGTTCTTTCCTAATTTGGCTCAGTTTTACAGCAGTTTTTTTTTAATGACTGCATATAGTTATATTGAGTAGTAAGTCATTAAGATAATAAGAATACTTATTTTGCATAAAATATGAAATGAGATGCAATTTTCAGATTTCAGTGTTATATTCAAGAAGTATGAAGTTGGAAAACAATTAGAATAGTCAATCATTTCAAAGGTTGATTAAATTTCAGGAAAAGTGGTCAAATCATCTGAATTTTAATAGAAGCCAATGAACCATTTAATTAATCCGTTCCCTTTATATTTTTTTTCAATGTTCAGTGGTATCTATGATTCATTGATTACTCCTGGTAATATATAAATCATGTTTTGCTCAATATCTTTTCATGTTAAAAATTTTATGGGTTTAATATAACAGTAAAATGGAAAGCTGTCTTGAAGATAAAGATTAGCAATAAAATGACGGACGACAAAGCCTATTTCAAGACCAATTTGAAGCAAGATGATGACTTAATAGACAAAGGTTTCTGAGTGCCTCAAATGAAAGTCTTGAACAGCTAAAACTGCAATCTAAGCAATGTAAGATTAAAGGAACTGATTAAGTGGTTCATTTTACTCAGAAACTAATTTTGTCTAAATGTAGTATAGATTATTAAAATTACTAAGGGAAGTAATAACTCATAATTTACTAACTTAAGTTGATTTATCCCCCTTTCACTACAGATGGGAAAGAGAATATATAAATAAATACACATTGATAATTATATGGTTTGATGATTGATTAACCTATTCTTGTTGTTAATAATGGTAATTATCACTACTGTTATTATTACTATTAGTGGGAGCAGCAGCTAGTTACACTCTCTTCAGTGAAGAGAGTTCTGGAGTATTAAAAAAGACTTGATGTCACTTGATCTCTTATTAAAATCAATAGATATTGTTGATGTTCCATTAAATGAAAAAAACTTTTATATTAGAAAAAGTTTTTTTTTTTTTTTATGTCAAAGATTAAAAATGCAAATAACACTGGTGAAATTATATCCTGTCAGTACTTTAACCTTTAATTCTTGACCACTGATACTCATTTTGCAAATGTTCAATGTACACCAGACATATTGAGAACCAAATCTTACTAAAACTGAATTTTAGGTTACAATTTACAAAATTTGGCTCTTAATCCACATTTTTAGTAACCCCCTCCCCCCCTTACCACCCCCTTTTTTCTTTGGCCTTTATTGTAGATACATCTTAAGTTCTAATTCAACCATGTTGGGTTTATTTGGTAGAAAGAAATGAGAAAACCAGTTATTGTTTTGAATTTGTTGTGTTTAAAAAGTAGTCTTACATGATGTAAGATAGATATGAATTCATTATTTTGTCTAGAGAAGAAACCTAATTTTTTTTTAACAATGGCTGTACTTTGGTTTGATGAATGCAATGAGAAAGGCCTTTGAAAACAGATTAATAAAAGTAGCCCTGAAATGTGCATGGTTGACTGACTCAAAAGAATAAAATTAAAATTCTTAACAAAATGGCTACCTAGGATGTAATTTAGAATACAATATGTGGAATAAATTGGTAGACTCCTATTATCTCCTACTCAAATCTCAGCCATTTTTTTTTTATATTGTAGTTTAAAACTTTCACTGCTGTATTGTTTATACCATTGTTGCCTGGCTGTGCTGGCCTGTTTTACAAAAGTAGGACATTACCATTTACTGGAAATAAATGACTATAAAGATTCTAAGAGCTATAGTTTTTTTTTCCATTATGTTTTTCATGGGCTCTGCTATTTTGGTTTCCATAAAATACTCTACAGACTAAGCTAAATAACATCCCCAACACATAATATAATAAAAAATATATTGCAAACAGGTATTGTATGATAAAGTCTATACTGGTTTGGAAATAGCGCTCTTAAATTTCTATGTGCCATGTCCCTTCAGGACATAGGTGATTGTGGCTCTCCACAATTTCTTGTCCTTTGTAGCTCTTAATAAATTTTCTCTCTTCATTATTTCTCTTAAACCTTGTTTCACCATCAGTTTACTTAAGCTCACTAAATATTTTATGCATTGTTTTCCTCTTGCCTTCAATCTGTCCTGTGAGTATCAGATTGTCAAGCCCTCTTTCCTTATGTGCCCTAGAAATTTTAAATACCTCTTCCTGATGTTAACTATAAGTTTCCTTTTTATTTCCATCTTCTCTAAAACTTTGTCATTACTCACATATTCGGCCCATGGTATCCTCAGCATCCTTCTGTAGAACTACATTTCTGTTGCTTCAAGTCTCTTCATCTTTGAGAAAACTGTCCAGCATTCATTGCCATAGATAAATAATTTCACAGGCTGCGCAAGGCAATAGTTAATTAAATAATAACCTATTATTTCTTAACATTACTAAACACTGCACACTAATAAGTGTTAAGTAGAATTGATAATGTATACTTTTTTATGTAGTAGTGTTTAATCAGTTTTAGAGAAATATGATTATTTTATTGGTTATAATAAATACTAAACTTATCTTAATTTGGTACAAGATGATGTTTTTGCAATTGTCTACATTGTTAAAGGGTTGTTATACACCACTTGTGAAATCTCTTGCCTTCTATGTACATGCTGTCAGCAAGCTCAGAATAACAATCTTGCCTGCTTTCACTATTTCAGTGCTTTCAGTTGTCCCACATATCCAAGACCTGTAAATTAGCACAACTAGTGCTATACAAATGTGTCAGTGCTACTCGGTCACTGTTTCTTCAAATGGCCACTCAATCAAAAAGATATACAGTATCTGGTGAAAAAGTATAATTTGGGCTCCCTGTCCGGAGGGGAACAAACCAGCAGAAACAATTCATTTCTACTTCACCTTCACCAGACGCACCATAACCAGTGTATCTTGCTCTTTTGGATCATTTATTTTATACACAAGGCTGTAATACTGGAGAATCTAATATACAATGGAGTCTATCTTGCTCATCACTGTACAATGATAGATATCCATTGGTTAAAGAAAGTAATAAACCATTTTATAAAAGTAACAGCTTAGTTGTCGTCAGATTTAAAAATAAATTTTGTACTAAATCCACAAATAGTATTTATATTTTTATATTTACTGCTTTTAAAATATCTTTTTTGTATTTTTTTTTTGTTTTTTTTGTTTTAGTACAGAGATCCACCCCACCAAATATTTTTCTTGATCTATATTCCCGCCACTTTAATCTATGGTCGCACTTACTCTCTCTGAAACCCTAAAATTTCCCTACTAGTTTAGAGTCGCTGATTTAATATTAGAGGGTACTAAAAGGTTCTTGGTCAAGCTGACGACTGTTCACCCAATTAAACATACACCCACTCACCCATTTCAAAAGTCGGTCATAAAAAATTTATTGGATGGTGAATTGAACTTGGAAATATAATCTTTATTTTTATAATTACCAGAAATTTATCTCCTGTGTCTTCCCCCCCCCCACAC
The DNA here is from genome assembly GCA_903632075.3 of Acanthosepion pharaonis. Classification (NCBI taxonomy): domain Eukaryota; kingdom Metazoa; phylum Mollusca; class Cephalopoda; order Sepiida; family Sepiidae; genus Acanthosepion; species Acanthosepion pharaonis. Next base: position 85,896 of record CAHIKZ030000382.1, on the reverse strand, counting down.
ACACAGTGTGTGTGTGCCAGTATATGTGTATATATAATTAAAAAATATATCTGTAAAAAGGACTATGAATAAAGACAAAAGGAAAGCGTTTTTTTTTCCTCTGATGGTCTTTATCAAGACAAGTGTAAAGATTTTATTTTGCAGCAAGTATTTATAAACAAAAGTAAAAATGTTGTTGCATTAGTCATACTTAATTCAACCACAACTCTGATCTAAAGAATACCATGCTTATTAAAAAGAGAAAGTAACTTAGACGGAAAATTCTCGAGGATGCCACTATTGAATTTTATCAAAATATAAATCTATGTCCCAGATTTTTCCAAATATCTATTTCTGAAAGAATTACTCCTTTCCCAAACTAACATACCAGATTATAAAAATGTTAAAAGATGAAAAGGAAATGTTTAAATTCATAACCTCCATTTATTTAAAATCTATAATACTGGGTGTGATGGGAAAATTGTCACCATTTTATATTTTTAATTTTGTGCATGCATGTTCTTTGTTTTTAATTTTGTTGACCGCGCAGTATAGTAGGGTCAGTTTGACACCGTCTGTGAGAAAAAATGTACCATGATGCAATTCATTCCACCAGAAATTTGGAAGCAGTATGCTGTACTCTTTGGAATTTACACCAGAAGCTCCAATACAAACATTTCAGAGTGTTTGGGTGTCAATTGGATAAATCTAATGGTGATTACAAAGGTGTTTGGAATGATCACAAGTGATGGTGACATTATGCTTGCATTCATCTTCCCATAGGGCTTCAGACTCAACACAGAGGTCTACATCAAGTGCTTTGAGGAGGTAGTGCTGCCCTGGCTCAAGAGTGGGGTGACTGGAAGATCCTATGTCTGGCAGCAAGAATCTGCCCAGTGCCACGCAAGCAGGAGTACCCAGTCATGGTCGTTGGACAATTTCTGCAACCACATCCCCCACCCACTGCATCTGACCACCTGACTCCCCAGACTGCAACCTCCTTGATTATAATGTGTGGGCTGCAGTTGAGCAAGAGACCAACAAAACTCCTTGTAACACCAAAGATGAACTAAAGGCAAGGATTATGGCAGCATTCATCAACCATCCGTCCAGAAGTGTTGCAGGAGATTCCAAAGTCGTCTGGAGACCGTGGTTAAAGCCAAGGGAGATTTTATTGAATAAATTTACTCTTTAGTATCTCAAGATATTTTTGTATAATTTTGGTAAATATATCTGTTAAAATTAAATTTTTATTTTCATTTTTGCGTAATTTAGACAATTTGTCCATTGCACCTGGTACATAATCATAAACTGTTGTAGCATACCTGTGAACGATAATGGATATTGCCCCCATTCCTATAAATACAGTAGTGAATACTTAGGTACCTCCACGAAATTGCTAAAAAAAGAGCATAGCTTGATGAAAAAGACGCCAACCTTGCCAAAAACAAAATTTTATTGTCTAAATGCTTATGTTATTAAGAGGAAAGACCAAAGTTTTTCTTAATTATTTTAAAAAATTTTTCCTTCTTTTTAGAACATTCTAAATTTTGATTAAAAAAACCTTGTTTCTATTTGTATCAGCGGAACTAGTAAATAACAATTTTTAGCACGTTTTTTTATTATGACACACATTAATTTGAAAAATCGTGCAAAAATAGAAATAATTGTTGATGTTAATGAAACTTTCAGGAACTATTCACAGATGATCAAAATTATTATAAATATGTTTTTTTTTTATTAAAGTCATGGTAGAAATATTTTTTAAAATATTTATTACCTCCCCATAACTAATTTTATGAAAACGCTAGAAATTCGATCGCATCGGTTTTAGTGATTACAATAATTAAAAGCACAGGGCTTTGAGGAATGCAAATCATGCTTTTTTTTGTTTTTAATTGGAGCCAACGAACCTGAAAATCAGCTCTGAATTGTAACATACAAAACTCAATAAAACAAAGATATTATTTAATTTCAAATGCTTTTATTTGCTTTTAGTTGTTTTTATGAATATGGACAATATTTTCTGAAAGCAAAAAATTTTTTTTCGATGAAAAATGAATTTTTAATACAATTATTTGTTATTTCTTTAATTATAATAGATTTTACATTTTAAGTTGTTAAAATATTATAAAATTAGTTAAAAAGCCACATCGGCTTTCCTAAGTGTCCTTATGAGATAGATCTTTTTTTTAGCGTTGTAAATTGTATCATTTTGACTAATCAGAAGATCCACAGTAATTAAGAAAATGTAATTTTATGCTTATAACCGGGCTGTAATTATAAAGTACGGAAAACCAACCAGAATATAATTAAGTTGCATTATTTGAGTTAAGCATTGTTCTCCGCTGTTAAGGCCTTTACTTTTGAGAAACACATGTGGAAAAGTTAATTTGATTTTTCAATTTCAACTGAGAAGGGTACCTACAAGTATCAGCATCATCTTATGAAATTTATATGATCTTATTTTTATATTAATCTCAGTTATGACATTTTTCCATAAATGAAATATCAAAATTAATAATAAAATGAATGCAAATACAAATAACAGTAAAATGTAATAAATGTACATAAAATTATAGTATTTTATGTATAGTTTTGATAAAATTTCATAAGAAAGGTACCTATAAATTAATTAGATACATTTCTTAGGAAATATGAAAGTTAATGTTACTCTTAACAGTCTTATTTTAATTTCTTTATAATATATTTTCCATAAAGCATCATAAACGTAAAGGTGAAAGCTAAGTACAAAAAAAAACAAAAAAATTAGACCGCTGAAAGTTTTCGTTAAAAATAACGAGGTAAATAATTTCTAAATAAACAAATTAGCCTCATGGAATTCGTAAATATATCATTCATCACCTGTCAAGAGACGCAAAAGTTTATGACCTGCTTTGTTTTATTTTCAAATTACATCTTTTTGGCACAAAAGCTAAGTTAAGTTTGGTTCAAAATATTTAAAATAAACATTATAATTTCTGATTTTCTTAAAATAAGTTTGGAAAAAATGATAATTGATATTTAAAAGAATTTCAAAGTGAGATTTCCAGTTGTTTTTTTTAAAATGGAAAAAAATGGTCAATTTTGCTGACTCAAAAAAAAAACTAGATTTTTAACGAAAATTTCGGATGTGCTAGGAACAATTAAAAATGGAACAAAATACCCCAAAAATACTTTGATCTTTCCTCTTAAAAATAACAAACATTTAGACGATCAAATTTTGTTTTCGTCAAGTTTGGCATCTTTTTCATCATGTTATACTCTTTTGTTTTTAGTGATCTCATGGAGGTACCTATGAATACTGTATGTGTTGGTCTGCAGTTGGAGATTCATTAGGGAATTCACTTGACTCACTTCTAGCAGTTGATTACTACTTCTATGTGCCGCTAGTGAAGCTTATGTGTGTTGTTCTTGTCCTAAGTATTATCGTTCATTACCAACCTTCATGTGATTATTCTATTCAGTAACCTTCCCTAGGTTACCATATAAACTAAAACAACTTGAATATTAATTACACTATAAAAAATTCAACATTATTTACTCACTTTTGTTTATTAGACATTAAATTATGTCACTTAGCATCCTCCATAATTTACCTTGACTTTTCTGTGAGCCTGATGCATATTTATGAACCTTTCTTAAATTTTAAAAAATTTTGAAAAACTCACATTTTTACTTTTGTTTATAAATTCTTGTTCCAAAATAAATTTATTACATTTGCCTTGATGAAGTCTATCAGAGGATGAAATACATTGGCTATGATAATTTTTTCCTTTTGTCTTGTGTGTGTGTGTGTGTAATATATATATGTGTGTGTGTGTCAAAAACGGACACTCATTACTGAGAAGATGTATATAATCATAAATGTCCATAGGTGTAAGTACCAGTTTATACCAAAGTCAAATTAGTTCACACAAGGCCAGAATCAGTTTTTAGCTCTTTTTCTTCTAAGAGTCTACAGATTCATTTAAAAGCCTCTGAATACAATGGAAATAAGGATCATTTCTGTAGGATTGGTGATCAGCTCTGATGTGTTTTATGGCAGTTACTATATTTACTATTTTCTAAAATATTTGTTCAAAATTCCTTTAATAAAATATTGGCTTCAGAATACAGTGTAGAAGAAAATAAATTCTGTATGACCAAATATCAGGTCTATTACATTCATTGCACTTAGTAGTTTGCTTATTGAAAAGTGTCTGATAAAGTCATTGAATGTATGATTGGCTCTAAATTCAACAGAAATGTGGCAAAGTTGTAATTATATATGGAGCTGAAGAAACTGAGAAATTTATGAAATTGACTTTTATTGATTACATTTTGAGATACGTAAAACAATCTGTAAAGCCACGTCATATTGATGAGATTATAATGTAAAATGCCAGGTGTGCCAGATGGTCTGTTGGCTACAATTTATCATCTGGTTTAATTGAAATATGGTTTACATTCTTATATATATATATATATGAACAACTCTTCTATGGTCGTTGATTGTCACTTTCTCCACCCACCCTCCAGTTTCAGTTCTGAAACGTGGAACTTTTATGTTCGATATTTTGGTCCGCCTTTAAGGACCTTCTCTTTTCAGCAGTATTTGTAAAAAGTGAATAAGAAAATCCTAATCATCCTAATCAGTGGTGCATTTCATATTTTCTCATAAATCTCTTCTGAATATTTTAAATGTTGTATTCATATGCAAATCTCCACCATTAAATAGCAGTTGATACAGTTGGAGGTTAAACTAATCCTAACCTTGAAGACAAAAACTACTAGTAGTGAATACTTTTAACTAATTATAGTTTACAACATTAACAAACCTAGTATTTATTTCCGTTATAATGTTGAATCTCCACTACAGCTATACGTGTGTGTGTGCATGTAACATTAGAAGGGTCAACTACATTTACTATGATGATATAGCTGAAATAGAAACTTTGGCATGACTACAGTTTCAGCCATTCAGTTAAGTATCATATGTGATACACTCTTGGGTGATTATGTCTCTTTTGATTCATGACAGACTATGCAGAAGATTTTCTTTCTGCAATAGACTGGTTGTCAAACAAGGCTATCAGACTCAGTCTGTCTTACTATTCAACCCATAGCTGGGGGAGGGGGTAGAAATGGATTCATGCTTTTCTCAATGATATTTCAGCATAAGTGATTGTATTGATCGTGACTGGAATTCAAACTTGACCAGGTTCATTACACACTAGACCCCCTCCCCCACCAACTCTTAACGTTTACTGGGGGCATAATCCTAGCATGTTGGATCCCTAGCCACATGGAAGTAAAAGGTAACTGTAGAGCAGACCTGACACCCAAATCAGCTTTGGATATGAATGTGGATACAGGGATCAAGGTTCCATATACAGATTTTAAAGAGGAGATAAATATATTTAAAAAAAAAAAAATAACAAGAGTACTGGGATAATTATCCACGTAATAAATGCTATGCAATCCAGCCCAAGCTGGGAGTAAGTAATACATCTTTCAGGAAGTCTTGAAAAGAGGAGGTCGTAACAGCCCACTTGAGCATCGGCCATACAAGAATCACACATTCTTTCCTACTAACTGAGGAAGTTCAACTGGTGTGCCAAGCATGCAAAACAGTATCATCCATTAAACATATTTTGACAGTGTCCAGAACTAGCTATTTCAAGACCGCAATTTTGCAATACTAATAACATGTTCGAGAAAGTAAATGTGGATGATATACTGTCATTTCTAAAAGTTGTTGTCCTGTTACAAGAAAATATAAAACAGGAGAGAATAACAATAAAACAAAATTTTTATAATAAAAAAAAAAATAAAAATCTATGAAGCCAGACTATCGATAAAAAGCCCTCTTTGCAGTAATAAAACTAGGAAATCGGATCTGTAGAGAATTAGTATTGCCCACAATTCTTTATTAAAGGAAAAAATATACCAGCAATGGAATTGTCTTTCGATAAAAGCCCTCTTTGAAAAAGTGATTGTTGGCATTAAATAACCCTTTGAGGTTGATATATCATAGAACAAAATGGACCAAACCATAATTCTGGAGGTTGACAACAACTTTAAAACATTTGACTAAGTGGAATAAACCTAACTGACTAAAAGCGATGCAACCTCATCACCATATTTTGACAACGCCCCAGGCCTCAAAGGACAATTATATATTATTTTATCTACTGTTAATTGTAATTAGGTTGAAGGTAATTACTTTTTGATGGGGAATCTGGTGCAGTAATAGGCCGGCCGATCTTGTTTAAACCATTACTTTTTATTCTTAGCTTTTCTTTGAATTTATTCTTTGCTATTGTAATTATCAGCACTGTGTTTATCAATTCCATTTAGTCAACTTTTTTTTATTAAAGTTGTTTTCCTCCAGGACCATGTGCCTGGTAAACAGTAATCAAGCCAAATTTTCTATTTTTAACTTTTACTTAAATGACAAGTAATTCTGTAACTGCATTGTACTTAGAAAATATCAGTAACTAAAATATTGACATTTTCTTTCTTCAACAACACTGATAAAATAATGTGTTATTTTTATGCTATTAAAAGGAAATAAACGAAGAGTAATATTGGTAAACTACAGTCAAGGAAGTCTTAAGGTATTTATTGCACTAGTCAGTCGCCAGGATTCCAGGAAACTCATGCTGCCATATTATTTGGGATAAACTTCTTTGTTGAGTAGATAATTACTCCATCTCTTGATGGAAATGCCTGCAAATTAATAAACTTTTAGTTTTATTACTCCTACAACCCCTAGTACCTGCAAATATATTTAGCCCCCCTTTTTTTTTTAATTTATTTGATTTTAACCTTTTATACCTTGGTCACTGCACCCACCCAATAAAATTTAAAGTCTTATTGCTCTAAGAGGATATTTAAGATCAAAGATGGAATTTCATTCACCCTTTTGTAACACTTTCAGATCTTGTCAAATCCCTTTATACCAACATTCCTGTCAGCAAATGCTTGAATTTCTTTCTTTTTTTCTCTCTCTCTCTTTTCTCTCTCTCTCTTTTCTCTCTCTCTCTTTTCTCTCTCTCTCTTTTCTCTCTCTCTTTCTCTCCTCTCTCTCTTCTCTCCCTCTCTCTCTTTTTTTCTCTTCTCTCTCTTTTTTTTTTCTTTTTTTTTTTTTTTTTTTTTTAAATCTAGTACAATGATAAATTAAACCTCTCTCAATAGATAAAATGTTAAAAATTTGCCAACTTGTCACAAAACTATTCTATTTCACTGTAATAATGATTTTTATAGGCAACCTATTGTATTGTATCTCTGAGTTATTTGTGATGGACTTATTGAAGTGTCTGACACTGACAAAAAAGTAAGCCCAAGACAAAAGGTAGAAGGATTGACTGAGAAAATGGACACTCTATGACATCCTCTAAAGAATGAGTAAAAGAAGGTCCTGAAATCAAAAAGTATGGAAATTCTTGTTTCCATAAGTCCTGAGTTTCTAGAGATCTATCTATCCTTGGGAAATTAGAGACAAATTTAGTGAATATGAACTGAATGCCAGAATTAGGGATGGGTCCATACTCGGATTATTGCAATGTGAAGAAACAGGAACAAAAGCAAAATATGTGTTAATGTATATAAGGGATCAGATGAAGAGAAAACTGTAAAAGTTCAAGGTGGAAACATTTCTCCCTCTTTTCGATTACCTGAACTCTCACCTGACAAAACATGAATTGGAGACCTTTCCCTCTTCAATTGTCACATAAAAACACTTAGTTCTGATGAGCTAAATAAACAGTCTGAACATCTGTCAATCCTCATCATGAAGGCTTTGAGAGAATTAAGCATGCTCGGGATCAGCTGACACTGAGCTGGAAGTCAACATGAGGCCAGAAGCAGAAGTGTTGAGCAAGAAAATGGAGATGGGCAGTGGAAACAGGCAAGCAATAACTGAGCAGTACTAAATAAAAATAAGAACTGGACAATTTCCCTAGACATGAGCAGTAGAATGAGAACAGTCTATCCACATAGATTAAATAAAGGGTTAAATTCAGAATTCCCTATAGCTCACCCAGATTGATATACACCTGAGGAGGGCCCAACTGCCGAAACGTGATAACAAAAATAGTCTGAATATAAATAGTGTAAATAAAGATAACTTCTCATCCTAAAATTTCAGACAGTAAAATAATTTTTTTTTCTTTTTTCTTTTTTTTTAAATATACAATTCTGTTTTAGTTTTGAAGGAGTGTCTTAAAATTTCATGCTGAAATGTTTGTAAATAATGAATTATCCTAATTAAGAATTCTCTTTATTGTATCACCCAATACTCTATTAATAATCATGGTAATAGGAATTTTGTGTTTTGTTATTTTTCAATACAAAGATTGAGATTGCATTCTTAAACTGAATCTTTGTGTACTTTTCAAAGAAACACACAATGGAGATATTGTACTTAACTGATCTGAACACCAATGACCATAACACACGCGCGCACACACACACACACACGCACACATTTACAGCGTATGTGTGTGTGTGGGGGGGGGAAACAAATATTCGTACACATACAAATTTTTAATTTATTGTATTTCCAATTAATGAATCAACATAATTTTCATAACTAACTGTACACAGATGTATAATAACTAAATATGCATAGAAAACAAAAAAAAATTAATAGAAATAAATCCCATTTATCCATTTTAATAGGTTAAAAAAGTATTTGTACAATCTTCATTTAATACCTTATAGAATAGCCATTATTCACTTAATGTCAAGCTTGCTCAGTACTTGTGGGATAACCAGGTAACATAAGCAAACTACTACAATCCCAAATTTGATTCAGCATTAAATAACCCACAAAAGGTTGATAAACTGTTAAAAAAACCAAATTTATCAACATTATAAACTTAAAATTAATACTGAATTATTATTGTAATTTTTATAATACAGGATTTTAGAGTAGGTATTAAATTATAGGTTAACATCTTAAGAATGCTTTTCTATTTTGTAAAGAAAACCTTAGATTATTTATTATCCAGAAATTTGACTGAAAATTTGTTTGCTTTCCAAAGTCACTTTGAAATTCTCATGAAGGAGCTACAACAGCTTTTCAGCCTTATCAAATAAACGTCTTCATTGTCAAACAAAAATTTTGTGAATTTTTGTTTTTTAAAAAAAAAAAAAAATGCTGGAAAATGCTTTCTTTTAAATTGTGGAAAGTGAATTTCATAAATTATAAAACGTTACATGTTTCCATGGAATGTCTTCAGATAATTTTTTTTTTTTTTTTTTTACAAGGCCCTGGGGCCACTCTAGGTAGATGGTTACATTTGTAGGATATTTGTGTGTATAGGAGTGGAAGATAACTGTTAACCTTAGACTTAAACAGGTTAACATTGTAGTGATCAGGAAGAAGATGTTTAAGTGGAATTTACTTCTCAATACTGGGATACAGAGGGAATGTGGATGGTTTGCTACTATGTAAGTGGTATTGTGTGTTCTTGTCATGAAGGTTTGCCTTGACGGGACAAAGGAATGTAGATTGTCTGGGCATTTTCTGTGGAAGTAACAGTAGAGCAGTGAGAGGCTTGCCATATCCCACCTGTAGGAGAGAGGTTGAAGGGTGGAGAATATTTTGTCCCCCACAAGGGCTTGGAAACGCTTTTGAACTCTATCAAGGCTGGAGAGTGAGGTCTGCTCAGCTCCTGCCCAAATATGACAACAGTACGCCATTTTTGGCCTGATCTTGTAAAGGGAGACGATAGCATGTGGGGTCAACTACTTACTACTGTCATGTCCAGGACCTGGATAGGTTCTCTGACAAGCTGTGTTAGTTCATAGGCAATCCTTCAACATCAGTTTTGTTGAAATGGACTAGCCACTCTTTATGGTGAATATTGAAGCCACCACTGATAGGAAAGCTAGCCAAGGGGAATTGAGTGAGGATATCAATCTTCTCAGATATTTGGTCACAGATTCATCCCGAGGACAGCAAAGACGAATGTGGTACTATGGATAAGTGCCATGCGGAAACACATATACAGGTCGAGTTCCTCATTTTTTGTGTCCCTGCTCCAGGGAAACTCATCCTTGATGTAGACTCAGATTCTATGCACATAACGATTTAGGTGGTCATGTTTTGCTATGAGAAGTGAGTAGTCTGGAACTGAGGACTCCTTGAGTCTACATGAGATATTGATATCAGAAAGTAGGAGGTCTGGCTTGGATTGGAGAAGATGATATTCCACTTTTGGAAAGTTGGAACATAGACCCCTCGCATTGGTGTAGGAGATGGTACACAAGGAGTCTACTTTGTTTTTTTGGTGGGTGTTGGGCTTGATACAAACAACATTCTTTAGTTCCAACAGTTGTAACCTTCACAGTTAAGACCCAACATGCCATGCACTCTGTAGCAGACCATTCCTTTCATATTCCATTGGTGAGATGTAATTTCCACTCTAACAGCTTTTTCCCATGAATCGCTACTTTGTGAACTGACTCCTAAGACAATGCTTCTTCCAATCACTACAATCTTGAATTGTTCAAGTCTTGGGTCAGCCATTATCTATATAATAATTGCGAATGTCAGTGTGTCACTGTATCACACTTTTTCAACTATATCATTTTGGAATCAGGCTGACTCTGTGAGCAAATTAAAACATTCCAGGCTGGGATTTCCAAGTTTAATTTTTATAACTTGGAAATAAATTTGGGAATAATTCAAATTAATTGTGAAATCCAGTAAAAGTCACCCATGAAATAAAATAATTATTTGTATGGAAAGTAAGGACCCACAGACATCAAATTGTCTTTAAATTAAGTGGCGGCAGAATTATTATTGAACTATTAAAAGGTAAGCTTACATATTAATGCAATTCTTAAATGCAGTGATCAATTTTGAGTTCTTCTGTAGTTTATTGTTGCCTATCACATCTACTCCTCCATACCTATTGTGATGATGGTCCATTCAAGAGCTCTCCACAGGAACTAGCTTAAATACTGCACAATAGGGCAGCTTTTAAACTAGTCTTATCCATATATCATCATAAATTGTGTCTCTTACTTCTCACTCTGTAAGCCCCTACCTTGAGTGTCTCTTTGGCAAACATAGAGAACATTATTGTAAAAAAAAAAAAATAATTCATGACTGGCCTGCCACTGTAAAGAATTGTTTCTTTTTTTTTTTTTTTCTTTTAAATGTTAATCTCACTTTGATTAGTTTGCATGAATTTCTGTTATTTATTTGCAGTGTTTAAAAGATACTGGTGTTCATCACATGTGCCTGTTGGTGATGCTTGCACAGTGGGCAGCTCTTTGCTTCTTTCCAGTTTGGTTTTTATATGATCTGAGAAGAATAGTTACAAACATTGATGCCATTGTGAGTGTTAACCATTTTATAAAGAAAATTACAGTGTAGAACTAGAATTCTAATATAACCAGACAATGTACAATGTTTCTGCTTTATTTATTTTCATCTTTCTTCTTTTCACCAGCCATCTCTCTTATCCTCACTGATTATCTCACATCCTGGCATCTCTCTCTATGATCATGAGATTTTTTTTTTTTTTTTTTTTAAGTTGAATCTTGTTTGAAGTTCAAAAATGCATATGAACTCTGGGCAATTGCGTATAAGAAGAATAGTTCATCCCCTTTTACCAAATGTGAACATAACTTGAATCCAGTTTTCAGATTTTCTATGTTGTTTTTGTTGTTGTTGTTGTGTTTTTTTTTGTTTTTTTTTGTTTTTTTTTATGGAATTACAATAAAATAATAAGCAAAGAACTTAAGAATAATTTTATTCTGTTTAAATGATTCATAGCTCACCTTATTTAAATATATTATATGTTCTTTTAATTCAGAATCTCACAAAAGCTATTTTCAGGCTATTTCTTTATTAAACTCCTATCTACAAAGCTTCTTTGTGTGTGTGCATATATATATATATATATATATATATATATATATATATATAAATCAATTCTGCAAAATGTAAATTTAATTAAAATATGTTGAAATATTAGAATTTCATCTCAAATCAAGGAAATATGACCTTTAAGCAAATTGATCCCAATATATGGAGGCAGGGAGTGTCAGTTTTAGCTGACACCAAGAGGATATGATTTAAACACATTTCAATTAATATATTCTTTAACCTTCTCAAGTGAATCTGGTCTTTAGAATTGGTTAATATATAAAAATTTTATTCACTACCAAATTTAAGTTCTTGTGTCAAACACAAAAACTTTCTTACTAGGAACAAGAAGTTGTAATAGGCGCAAAATTACGAAACAAAACAACCACTGTATAAATATACATTTATTTACACGATTACGAAAAAGGTACAAATACAAAATTTGCACAAAAATTGTGTACCTATTAAGGCAGGATAACAATTTTAGATTGAAAGGATGACCATTGGAAAATGGAAAAAATTGCAGTTTGGAAAAAGTCAAGGATTTTGAAAATAACAAAGAGAAAATGGTTCAAAAAGGCAGTAATAAACAAAGTTGCAAAAACCTTTTGAAAAAAAAATAAAAAGTCTTGACTCTCTCTGGGACATACGTTAATTTTTGAGAAGTCCACTTTTAGCTTCACACAGTTCATGCTTGGCAAAATTTCTTAGAATTTTTTTCGTTTTTGGCTGTCCAACCACAGGAGAATTTTCATTTCAAAATTTTTTAGTCTCTCTGCAGCTGAATCGGTGCCTTCTTTGATGTTCTTTTCTTTATGCCAAATGACTTCTTTGATGCTGGCCTACATTGTCTCCTTGCTTTCAAAAGGTCTTCTCCTTGCATTTACTGACTTGTGCTCTCTTTATTAAGAAAATTAGGCTCACATAAGCCACACTATTCAGGATCTTACTAGAGCTTGAGACCATGTCTCTCGTTGGTCAGTATATCTGAAAAAATAATTTCCATAAACTGGAAATATATTCTTTACAAATTTTGGCGGGTTTTAATCACGGAGCCGAAAAAGATATAAAAGTATAACAATTTTTACACAAACTGTCTGGTTTCATAAAAATACACTTCTTTCAAAAAAAAGTGTATTAACAAATCAATCTAGGGAATTAAATATCTATAAAAAGGTAACATCTGTAAAATAGTAAAATAAAATTTTTATAAATATTCTTGTGTGTTTTATATATAAAAAAAAAAAAGCAACAAAGATAAAGATAACAAATTTTTCTCATTATTCCTTGCTGTAAAGCAAGGAATAATGAGAAAATATAACCAAAAGAAATATTTTTACTTGATTTGCAGAATTTTTGCTCATCTTTTTAGTGTAACTTCTTGCAATTATCAACTTGCTTTTATTTTCTTTTGATCCCTAAATGTCCTAATTTTTGTCATATAAGCAAAATATCTATTTCTATAATTTTTTGATAATATAACACTGTCCTGCATATAAATTGTTTAATGACTATTTTTTTTTTTTTTTTTTTTTTTTGTTAATTTCAGTCTGGAAATATAAAACTGACAACTGTAGTTTTGCTGTTATTGTTAGATGGTTTTTTCAACACTCTGCAGAATCTCATTGCTTTTACAATTTTGGCTTTGGTTACTCCTCTAAGCTATGCAGTGGCCAATGCCATGAAAAGAATCGTCATCATCACGGCATCCATAATCATGTTGCAGAATCCTGTCACCCCAGTCAACTGTTTAGGCATGTTGATTGCAATTCTGGGAGTTCTTTTCTACAATAAGGTGAGTTCAATATCTAAGTCTATACTGTGTTTCGCCCCCCCCCCTTCTTTCATTTTCACTTGAAAACTTTGTCAATATTTGTATATTTCTTACTTTATGGAAGTACTATGACTTGGCAATCAGGTCAAATTATTATTTTTCTTTTCCTTTTTCGGTTGCAAGCATGAATCTCATTGGTTTTCCAATTCCCTTTTAGATACTTGCTGTAGAATGAAGATCAACCAACATGCCAAATTGTACTCACAGTGAAACACATTTTAACTGAATGTACTCACTTAGCCCCTGTAAAACATAAATACAAGAAATCAACATGACAAACTGTTTGAAAATACTGAAACTGACAACATAATGTCCTACTTTAAAGAAATAGGTTTATACTGCAATAGATAATATACAAACTATATATCTAAAAAAAAAAAATGTTTACCCTGAAAGTATAAAATTATGTACTTAATATCTGTAGTTGAAGGCATAAAATTGTATACAAAATATTTAGATGTCAGCATTAAATAACCCATAGGGGTTGATATGCCGCTAAATCAAGCCAATTCCCTTTTAAGAGGACTGCTGAAAACCTCTTAGACTTGGTATGCTTTAGCTTGAAGAATGATAGACTGATGGAGCCTATTTAGCACTAGACAGCTGCAGTATATGTGATGTCCCTAATGGATTAGAGGACTCGTGACAAGATCAGTTGCCTGCCAGTGACTTTTTTTTTTTTTTTTTTTTTTTGTATGTAACTTCATTTCCTTGTTCAACTATCAAATTTTATATACAGAAGTTAATATATTCCCTCACCTTAGCAGTTTGCATCACTTTTCTCAGTTGTGTTTACCTGTCAACTGAAGAAAGTTTGGGTTCAGTTAAATGATAACAATTGTGGGCTATTGCAAACTATGCATTATGAAGTCATCCAATAATAAATTGTAGGTGTCATTTGTCTTAACTCCAGTGATGAACATTTGCTCAGTTTTTATTTATTATTTATTTTTTGTTCACTAATTCTAAAGATTACTTCCTTTAAAAAGTATAGTCATTTTAATATGTAGATGGGACTTATAATTTATCAGACATAAAATAATTGTTTATTCACTTCTGGAGTCGGTCAAATTTAATGTCAGCTGTATTGAGAGTGTGGTTTTGGGTCTTTCTTCAAATGTCCAATCTTCTTGCAAAGATGTGGAGGATTTTCTATGTCCCCCTTATAGATCAGATGTTTATACTTATTCCATTGTCTTCTGTAGGTACATCATAAGTTCAACTGGGTTCACTTCCTTGTTTATGCTAGTGTACTCACCTGTATCCATTGAGGCCCAATTCTGCAAATTGACTTTTAGGTCACCTAGGTCAACCTTCAGGATCCTAAGTCAATTAACATTCTGGGGTAACACTAAGTGCAAAACATACTTTGATACCTCTTCAGGCAGGGGTCATAAAACTTTTTGGACCAGAAACCCCCTTTTGTTTCATTCCTTCCCCGGCAACCCTTATTTAAAATATCTTTGAACCTTAAAACTCACACTGATGATGGCAATGAAAATGTATGAAAAATTAAAAAAATTGGATCAGGTTCAGAATCCGCCCCGCCACCCCCCCCAAAGAGCAAGAATGATCAAGCATTGATAGCATTGAATAGGTCTCATCAAATTAAGTTTATCTACTTGGGTAGATGTAACTAAGGCTTTTTATTCTGTTGATTGTCAAGATCAGTGTCTTGCTTTCATCAGCAGAAAATACAACATATATGTACACTAAAATTTAGCTCAGTGTCATTTGTACACTGACCCCCATTTAATCCCTGGACTATCATCAAACTCCTCACTCCCCCCTAAGAGGTTGTTCAATGCCATTTGATGACATCCTGTCTTAGGGTGAACTTGGTACATATTGAGGTCACCATAGATCAACTCTCTTTTTTTAGATCAAAGTTTCTGAGAGACATTAAATTTGATTCAGACCTCTGATATTTCCTGGCATGAATCCTATATTACAATTGCATCAACCAACCATAGTTAATGTTTTCTTGTTAGTATTGTGAACAAAATGATATTGCAAAGCAAATATTTCTCAAGTCTGATTTGATTGTTGTATATCAATGAAAACATTTTTGTGGTAACTATTAGTGGGCACTTCAATTTCCATGGATATACATGGTGTGGCAGAAATACCTCCTACATAATGGTAAAACATTAATAGCAATATTTGGAAGGTATTACTGCCACACCCTGTATTATAAAACTCTTATAAAACTGTAAATCTCCTTATATTAAAAAATCTTCCAAAAATTAAATATACTTTTCTGAAACTTTATTTGAGAAATATTAGTTGATTTAAAGCATAATCTGATTTGAAACAGATATTATTTATTTTAAGTTTAAAATATCGTAGAAATAGATTTTTTCAACACTGTGGTAGCTGTTTATTTATGTTGACATTTTTTTAACAGCTCTGTGACAGACACAGATTTTTATCTAATATTGTTCTATGGCATCTTTACCCATAAAAAATAATTGAATATAACACAAGCACCTTTTAAGTATCCAGTATTCTTCAAAAATTTAAAAAAATATTCTCTGTAATCTAATGTTTTATTGAATTCATTATAGTTATCACTCTTTTCTGATAATGTTGTGTATGGGCAACTATATCTACAAAAATCAGTACACTTGTATACATACAAAAACAGTTCAAAATTCAATTTTAAAAATACTTGGGGCTGTCAGATTATAATAATCTTTACAATATATGATTAGTAAATATAGTTTTACTTAATAACAATATTCACTAACAGTTACTCCATTGAAACTAAATTTTAAGAGATTTAAAAACTTTATAAATTGTTCTAATTAAAATTGTAAAAAGTCATTTCTCATTGAAAAAGAGATTTAAAAACTTTATAAATTGTTCTAATTAAAATTGTAAAAAGTCATTTCTCATTGAAAAAGAAATTTTCCTTAAGACAATATTGTCTTTCATAAAAGCAATTAAAGCATTTTTAATTAAATAATTTCTTAGTTTTATTGCAATTTATTTTACAATTCAGAGCAGATTTTCAGTAAGACAGGTTCCAATTTTACAAAAATACTAATGGTTTAAAAGCAGAACACTTTGGAGAATTTAACTAATGTAGTCACTAAAAATTATTTCATTGAATTTCTTGAGTTTTCATAAAATTAAGTGGACATGTAAAAAAAAAAAAAAATTCTAAAATAATTTCATTTATGAATAAGTTCTGAAAGTTTCATTAAAATCCTACAATTTGATTTTTTGCAAGAATTTCCAAATTATGTTTTTCACCCCTCAAAAAAACTCTAAAATTTCCTGTGCTAATTTATAGTCTATTTGCTAACACAAGAAAAGACTTTTAATCAAAATTTCAAATGTTCTAAAAAGGATTAAAATTTAATTAAGTATTTAAAAAAACACTTTCATCTTTTTTCTCTTAATAATAAGAAAGATTTTGACAATAAAACATAGTTTTCATCAAGTTCGGGGTATTTTTTTCATCTGTGGAGGTACCTAATCTGTTCTGTTATTTAACTCATGAGAGATGAGGTTAGAAAAAACTGGATTCATACCTCTTCCCAAAGGTATTTGCATAAAAGTGAATAGGATGAAAACTTATTGTATTGAATTATTGGAATTTGAACTCAGATCTCAGATTTCTTGTTCTGAGCCACTATCCATTATACCACCTGCATCTCCATTTGCAATTAGATGTGTAACCCCCACCTCCCCAAAAAGACAATATTCTGAAAAGGGTGAAGAAAAAAAAACCCATAAAAACAGGATTAAAGTATAAATCAAAATAAATATTTGAAGTTTAAAAATAGGAAATTATTTAGGACCAAAATTTTGTATTCAATTTCTATAACTGCTACTGTATTGATGTCTGATTGTTTAATTTTATTTTTTTACAGGCTAAATATGATCAAAATCGTGCATTAGAGAAAGAAATGATCCTACCTAAAGTTAGGAAGGATACCAACCTTTTGCTGCATAGCCAAACTTTGGAACATTTCCCGAATGATGAAAATCTTCAAAATGGCATTTTACTTAGCAGTGCCAAGCCAGAGGCTGATGTAAAACTTCTCGTATCACAGCCTTGGACAAGTACTCAAAAGTTGGAAACTCGACCACACATGGAAAGTAAACCACGAGATCCCAGAAATTTTCATTTTGTTTAAAAATTGCATAATTTACATTTCTTTATTTATTTGGTTTAAAGACAGTTTTATTCATCTTTATAAGATTTATTAAGTTAATGGGCAAAAAACAAGATCAATGTTATAGAAAAATTGTCATTTCCAGTTAATAATTTCTCTTCTATGCTGCATTTAATTACACACAATTTTTTTTATATTGGCTGTTTTTCTTAAGTTAAATATTTTAATGTAGAAGCCTTTAGTTATAGAATTCAATTTTAATCACTAATTTTCATTAACAGCATTGAACAGTGTTCTGCTGTCCTACTTTTTGATTAGATGTTTCATCTGCTACAGTCAACATTTATTTTCTCATTGCATACACAGTAAAAAAAAAAAAAAAATGAAGTGTTAACAGTAATTGTTTTTTTATACATTTTTGTGGGGTAACATTTTTTATTTAAAACTTTTACTAGTCAAAAACAAAACTTTATAAGCTCTAAAATTTTTAGAATAAAAAATGCTGTTCACATAAAAATTGTCAAATATTCATTCTTTTTAATTAATAATAATAAACTATACTGTATTGGCTGACTTCTTAATGGCAATTATGAAGATATCTCTCAAAATTAAGAAAAATTTTATTTCTTTTTAAGTTGCCTTATTAAGACAACTTTTTTTTTTTCTCCCAAGTGGCCTTACTGATCTGCTTAAATCCATGAAAGAGAGATTGTTAAAAGCAATTCTTTTTTTAAATTTTCCGTTTGAAGAAAGATTTTGACACTCATGACTTCAGGAAATATATATGTAAAATTTATATATTTTACTTGTTTTTCCTGTGAGAGGCATTAGCTAATTTTAAATCTAGGTTTAATAAGTGTTGCAATTTTTCTCTTCAATTATTTCATTGCATTCAATACAATTTCTGTATTGCCTGAATATCAAATCTCACTTGTAATTAAAAACTGTAAATAATAAAGTGAGGTTCCCACATTTACACATTTTATACTTGTTTGCGAGCATTATATATATATATATATATATATATATATATATATATATATAAAAAATTGGTGAATTTAACCATGTATATGAAACTATATATTTAGTCAGTATAAAATTTTGTATTTGTACCATAAAGTTTTTTCTTTTTTTGTTTTCTTATAAATTCTTAAATATATCTTTGTGGGTATTAGCCTAATGCTTTTTAGTGCTGTATTTGTTTTTAATTCCTGGGGAAGGAAAATAAATTGGTAAATAGAAAAAATTCACAAGTATTCACTTCCTCAGAAGTGAAAGGTGAAAATTAAATTTTTTTTTTGTTTCTTAATTTTAGCAGAACACTTTATTAATGAATTTATCACTGAAAAAAAATATTAAGTTTTCAGAAAAGGGTAAAAAATAACAAATATTGTCCCTGCCCTTAATAAAAACTTTATATATGCTGATCATAAATGTTGATTGTTCCATTTGTAGAAATTATTGAACTCAGTGAAAAAGAAAGCTTTTTCCAAGCAACTTTCTGATTTGAAATAATGTTACAATCTGATACCTGGATATGGAGAAATATACTATAATTTATAAAAATGAATTATGTGCTATAATTATGGGTAACTTATCACATAATTAATAATTTTTGTCTTTTATAGTTATATTATTTGCAAAATAATAAGGGTTATAAAATACCCTGAATCTACACTGTTTAAAATAGTACTATTCTTATATATGGTAAGTTTTCTAAAAATATATTTTGTAAATATCTTTTATTTTATTGTTTTTGAATCTTAGAAAAATATTTCACTTTTAAAATTAAATCTGACTGAGAACATATATAAAGATTGTCATTAAATTCTTAAATCATTTTGCATTTTAACTGATTTTGAAAAAAAAAAAAAATTCTCATTTTTCAAGGGTTCATAAATGAAGGGAATACAATTTTCTCTGAATCTTTTTAATATTTTTTTTATCAATTCATATTTTCTAGGATTTTCTTGTAATTTTGAAAGAGATTAAAGTTGGTCTTAAATAAGGTGCATTATATATTACTTGTGCATTTATATAGAGCAATTCAGATCTGGTGTTTAATAATTTTATATAGAAATCTAAAACAAGATACATGTAAATTTCATTTCTTTGGTTTCTAAAAATATATTTTTTAAAACAATTAGTCTATTGGACATAACTTATCAGAAAATATGTTTGCTTCAAAGAATTGCATGCACTAATTGTTTTTAATAGAAATATTTTTTTTTTTTTTTTTTTTTACTGTTGATGAAATACCTAGTTTTGTTACACTATAAGTTCTAAAACATTTTTATTAAAATTATGCTAAAAAATATGGTTTACTTTCTTAATTGCTCCTAAACATGTTAAAAGATTGTTTAACCTTTGGGCTACAATATCATTTTCTTCTAGCCTTCAAATTATACAACTGCTTTCTCAGATCAATGATTAAAAATAGTTTTGAGTGAATGAAGCTTGTAGGTTTTAATGAGAACGATCCTTCTTCAGACCTAATGAACTGGCACTATGGAATCACAAAGATCTATGCCAAATAACAGAAACCATATCACATGAGGATTTTCAACAACAGCATCAGCTAAAATGGATATCACATGTAACTCAGAGAAAATAACAATCAAATCAAAATGTTGACATTCCACACTATTTCAAACAAAAGGTAAGGAAGGAAGTCCCCCATAAATACTGGAAGAGCGATAACTGCTAGTAGGCTTAAGGAACCTATTTTCCTGAAAAATTGTTTTAAGAGAAAGATTTGATAAATTTCAACTGACAGTAGTACAAACAACTTGGTCAATGAATGCTAAATGTTTCCTTATAAAGAAAAGGCTAATATTAACATACCATTAGACTTCCTTTATCAGTTCTAATATCTTAACTGATAGCGTCTGATGGCAGCTAAAATGTTTATTTTAATGTGACGATATTAGAATTGTTCTTTAGGATTCTAATGAGTGCAAATTAAGAAATAAAAACTTAAAGGAAATGAGAAAAAAATGATTGGTTAATGCGATTTTTAGTTTAAGAGATTTTCTTTTTTTTATCTTTGGATTGGTATTTGCTATTTTAATTTAGAAGATGGTATAACTATTTTGGCAACTTACTGAAGTTTGAGTCAGAATCCTATTGTAAATAATGTTTCTGGTTTTATATTCACTTTGGTCAGTTTCATATTTTTTTTTTGCTGTATCAGTGAATTGTTGAATCTCTTACAAGAATTTGTTCAAGTGTCTCACTTACTGTTCCATAGTATCTTTAATGAATTGAGAATTGCATTTTGTTTTATTTCAGATTGAAGTCTTATTTCTACATAAAACATCTTCATAACTGTAAATTTAAAATCAATTTCATTCTGTGTAGACAGTTTTGACTAATTATACAAATGTAATGAAACTTTTTTTGTTATACCTATAAAGACCTTGCTGAAATTTTAACTTTTATAATATTCAATCAGCTTGATTACTGTTTACCGGACCCATGGTCCTGGATAAAGACGGTAATTTGAATAAAACAATTGACTAAATGGAACTGCTAAACACATGTACAGTGCTGATTATTAAGGTGGCAAAGAATTAAGAAGAGAACCTAATAACAACTAATAATTTAAATAACAAAACCTCACATATTATTTCATCCTGGGTACGATAAACTACATCCAACAGCAAGGCCTCTGATCAGGAGGTTTTTAGCAGTGTGGAACTACCTCTTAATTGCTGGTGTTCCCAGGTTCACCCTGGCCTGGGTGTGGTAGCACCTGTTAGGGTCCCAGCTATGGGCAAATAGTTAACACCCAAACTTGTGTAAAAATAGGTTTTAATACCAGAAATACTTTGTAATAAAAAAAAAAAAAATTATTACCAGCAATAATTTTTGAAGGAAAAATTATCAGCAATACTTTAAAAAAAAAAAAAAAAATACCAGCAATACAAACAGTTATACAATTTTTGTAAAAAATATGACCAGCTATAGATTTCTTCAAGGAAAAATATTCCCAGAAATAGATTTTTGGAGAAAAACATTACCAGCAATAAAAATTTTGTCAGTACTAAATAACCCATTGAGGTTGATATGCCGTAAAACAAAACAAACTCACCTATTGTGCTATATCCACTTTCAGTAAGCAATTATATTCAACCTAATTACAATTAATGGTGGGTGAATGTAAATAAAGCCTGAAATGTAGTTATCAAAATATTGTGATTAGATTTGTATCACTATTTTACTCAGTCAGCTTTATTCCTCCATTTAGTCGATTGCTTATTCAAGTCTTCATCCATCTCTAGAGCCGTGTGTCTGATAAATAGTAGTCAAGCCATTCTATCTATAATATTCACCACTGAATTAAGGTTCCTTGGCAAATAAGGTGGTTATATTAAAAAATATTTGGGTAAAAATTCCCCCCCCCCCAAGTCTCCAGACTTATTGATATAACTACATATATAGTGATGTGCAGCCAGTAACTTACAAAGATCACAATATTAAGTTGTTTGTATTACTTTATATTTTGAGAATTTTAAAATCCTAATAAATTATCTTACTCTTTTTATGCATACAAATACCTTATTCAAATAGTTAATAAAGTAGATTTTAATGTCCTAAAATGATACCTAAAAGCTATGATTAAAACAGGAAACAATATTTAAAATTAATCCTTTTTTTTTTTTTTTTTTAATAATACTATAAAGATTTTTACTTTTCATTGCTTACATTAAAGACACATGCATGATTTGATAAGTAAGTTATCTTCTTTCTAACTGCCATAGCAACAAAAATTTTTGTCTGAATATAATTGAAGAACTTGAATATATTTATTTATATTAATTCCACACTAGTGTATGATTTTAAAAAAGGTGTTCAACTTTATTTTTCAAGAATTTACAGCAGTCAATTTATGATCATTTTGTAACTAATTGATTCTATTTTAATGTGTAGTTTTCAGATTACATGCATCACAATAGACCTCAGGAAGATCCTAGTCAAATGTTCTGTCGTATCTGTTATAAAGAAATGCATAATATCAAGTTTGAGTTGAATTCTCTATGAGGAAGTGCTGAAAAGGTCCCAGCCTGACCAAGAAGAGATTTCTAGAGGAATTCTAATGTTTGATCATTTGATTTCAGGCAATGAACTGGGCTGAGAATGTTTTACCACTCTCTTTGAGTTCTATTTTTGACCAGGCAGTTTAAAACTTTCTTGATCTCTGTCTGCACATTAAAATGATATAAGTTTTTTTCTTTTTGATTTAATGTTTGTTCCTGTGTTTTATATGAATGACAATTTGCTGATTATTGCTGATAATTAGCAATAAAAAAAAATCCTAAAAATAATATCCAAACATTTTTCTGAAACTATGTAAAATTTTAACATGTTTATTTCAAAGACATGTAAATATAATATAAAAAATATTATGTATTTTTTTTTTTTAAATCTGTTATTAATTTTTCTTAGTCTATATATAAAAAAATCTAACAATGAAAATATCTTTCTTTATTATTTTGTTTTTTGTCCTTAAAACATTAAATGTTTGTGTCAAAAATTAGGAATTAATGCAGGCTCTCCAACGAACTCAAATTGAACTGTGAGAATACTTGCCAATCCTGGGTGCCCACAAGTGAACTAAGCAACTGCCTTTCCTTGGTTTCAATCCAAAAACAGTCAACTGAGGGTCACTGCTGAATACTTGTCGACTATTTTTTCCACAATAAACACATGCTAATCATATCTGACCTTCCTTGCTATAGTCTGGTGACAAATACATTATTTTTGTTTTAATATTTGATTTAGGATCATGCAAGCATATCATGTTTTTATAACTGTACCTCCTGTAGTGAAAATTTTATCCAAGCATTTTTTTTTTTTTCAAAAACTAAAACTATTAAGAAACAGGAAAATATAAGTAATAAAAGAGTGCTGAATTGCTATGCAATGTCAATCCTATATGACAGTGAATGCTGGACAATTTCCTTACAGATGAAGAAAAGGCTTGAGGCAATAGAGATGTGGTTATACAGAAGGATGTTGGGAATACCACAGAGGAAGTTTTAAGGAGGACAATTATAAATAAAATGAGAAAGAGACAACTGAAATTTATGGGGCACAATAAAAGAAAGCTTGGAAAATTTGATAGTCACAGGGGACATTAAAGGCAAGAAGGGCAGAAGAAAAGCACAAGTAACTTAAATTTGTGTAACTGGATGGCAGAACAGGGAGTGGGGAAAGATAGTAAAACAACAAACCTTACTAAGAGCTAGAAAGTTGTGACCCCCTACCCATCCTGAAAGGACACAGTACATAGAAAAATACAGGATATTTAAGTCAATACATATGGAACAGAGGACAAAACCTATAAATAGAACATGTTGACTGAAGTTTGAACATACACTATGGATAAAAATTTAGTAATGGCCTATAAGATTAGCTTGTTAATCACGTTTCCTGTCCTAAAATATATAGTTTATCTAGCATAGATTTCCCTGTCTTCATGTGCAGTGTCCCCTCAGGATGTAGGCAATCATGACTCTCCACAATTTCCTGCATTTTGTAGCTCTTAATAAATTTTGTCTTTTCATTATTTCTCCTAAACCCTGTTCTGCCATCCATTTACTTAAGCTCATCAAGTATGTTAGGCATTGTTTTCTTCTGTCCTGTGAGTATCAGATTTTCCAAACCCTCCTTCCTCATTATGTGCCCCAGAAATTTCAACCACATCTTCCTGATGTTAGATTTCCTTTTTGTTTCCATTTTCTCTAAAAACCCTATCATTGCTCACATATTTGGTTGATGGTATCCTCAGCATCATTCTGTAGAACTACATTTCTGTTGCTTCAAATCTGTTCATCTTTGAGGAGATTGTCCAGCATTCAGTGCCATATAGGAGGACAGATATCACATAGCAGTTCAGAACTCTTATTTGTTTCTAACAGTTTTTATGTCTCTTAATACTCTGCTTAGCTTTTGAAATGCATATTTGGCTATCCCAATGTGTCTTAGATTTCATTGTTGCACATTCCATCCTCTGTTAGAACTCTTCCCAGATATTTAAATTTTTGCGCTTATTTGATTTTGGTATCTCAGATTTGTAATTTGCATTTTGGGCTCATCCTTTTGGTAACAACCATGCATTCTGTCTTCTTGCAGTTTGTTAAGTCCTTCTTGCTTTCCTTCACTAAATTCTGCAAGAGATTTTGTAGTTTTCTTTCAGTGTCTGCTATCAACCCTGTGTCATCTGCATATCTTATGCTGTTAAGACTGTGGCCACCAATAATGAATCCTTTTTGGGTTGGGTGGGGAAACTAGTGGTAAACAATACACAAAAGGATTTGGCATAAATTGAATTCTGTCAATGTGTACAGACAGCTCAATCATCATTCAAGTTATTTTGTCCTATATACATACCAGGACAGCTGTTGCTGACAGAAGCATTAGCTCTATAGACGAGTAATTTGGTTTACAGGTGTTGGTGCTGTCACTTCTTCTATGCACTATATCACTTCAGGATGTTCGGGGATCTGGGCTTTCCACAATTTCCTCTCCTTTGTAGATCTTAAAATTTGTCTTTCTGCTATTACACCTCAACCCTGTTCTGTCATCCATTTACTCAAGCTCGCTTGGTAGATTATGGCTCATTTTCCTCTGTTCCTCTTGCCTTCAAACTGTTCTATGGGTATTAAATTTTTCATTCATGTCCCGTAAAATGTTCAACTGTCTCTTTCTGACATTAAGTGTATTTTCATTTCCATTTTCTCTAAAACTTGCTTTGCTCTGCTCTATTGTTGGGTGAAGCCTGTTTGCATAGGTGTATCAGTGGACATAACAATATTGACAACCTATATTTTGGATATGTAATTTTTAAAAGTAAAAATTTCAATGAAATATATTGAAAAATTTTCAGCTTTTCATCTGAACTCAAGAAAATACAAATTTTAAGGAAAGAGGTCACAATATAACTAAATTTTCACCCAAGAACCACTCAAGGTAGAGGGTTACTAAATGTGGAAAAAAAATTTTCAATGAAATGATAAGGATTACTTCTATAGTTTTTAACTTCTTTTTATTGGTAATTTCATTTTATTGTTTAATTTTTTAAAAAGGTATCAATACTCTGTGATACTGTTTGATCAAAAAGCTGCCTTTTTAAGCTTTACACAATTTTTCTTTTGATAGTAATTTACAAAATGACTACACTTCTTCATGCTATACAAAAGATTGTTTTAATTCATACTAATTCATTATTTTTTCATAAATTTCAATCATTTTGTCTTTTTAATTCTTGTTCTTTTATCATTCTCTCTCCTTAATAGTGTATTTTATATTCTCTAACACTCAGCATCTGAATGGCTTTATTTCCTTGCTTGAAGTGAAATGAGTTAAAAAAAAAATTGAATGAAAGAAGGCTATTTTTGTGATATCTGGAAAGATATCACAAAAATAGCCTTCTTTCATTCAATTTTCATGCAAAATTCTTTAATGGAAACACACTTCTGTTGCCTTCTTTCATTCAATATTCATGCAAAATAAAATATCATTTTGAAAATCATTGTAGAAAGCTAAAAGTTTTGTTTGGTATTTAGGGGAAAATAACAAAAATATCAATCCCCTAATAATAATTCTGTTTTATTGTTTACTCAGTTGTGAGATTCTAGTATGTTGTTCGGATAAAAATAAATCACCACTATGTTCCAGGTATCACCTTTTTGGTTGTGATGTGTATAGACATTTTATATTAAATATTTATGGACTCCTGAAACATTTATCCTGCAAACAGTATTGGTGAACTTGATGCAAGTCTGACTAAAAATAAAACCACAAGCCAAACAACAATGCATGCTATTAACAAAAAGAATTACCCATGTAAACAATTATAAATAAAGGAAAAGGTATTAAAACTAGCTATAAGAATGTGGTTGTTTGAGTGAAATAAATGCGTGTGCACTGTGATAGAGTTCAAAAGAGGACTAAGGAAATGAACATGTCCTGTTGGCAGCATTCTTTATTGATGTTGACTACATCTGGAAGCAAGAGTCAAAAAAAAGGTAGAGAAAGAATATAATTGCCCTTGTATAGACTTAAAGAGTGCCCCCCCCTCAAACAGGTGTTTTGGCAAAGCCAAGTGAGATAACCTAGAACCCTTTGAAATTTATCAATGATCCTCTTTGATAAAGGTTGATCAAAAAGCTGGCTGCATAAGATTTATACCACTATTCTTCTTTTTTATAGTAATTTTAAAAATGTCTCAGCTTTTTCATTTTCTATACTTAAGATTTTGTATCATTAAGAAATTATTAAATTTCTTTTTTTTTTTTTTTCTTTTAATCAATTTATTTAAAAAAAAAAATTTTTAGCTTTTAGTGTAACAAATAGGTAGCCCCTAAAAAAAAAAAAAAAAAAAAAAAAGAGAGAAAAAAAACTGTTTATGTATCATTTCCTTCTAAAGTTTATCACACTATACTTCTAATGTCACTGACTGAACTCTGAAATGTTGCTCACTAATTAAATCTTGACCTCTTCAAGTCTAGCAGTTATCTTTCCTGCATAGCCCCAAAAACTTCTTACCCTTTCTTACACTAATACAACACTACACAGTAACTCTCTACCTTGAGTGGCTCTTGGGCCTTGAGTGAACCTCAGTAGTAAAAAAAAAAAAAAAAATAGTTTTGATTCTGAATCCTTGAATATGTATTCTTGTAGCCCTTGCACATCAAAAACAAAAAAAAAAAAAATGAACAAACAGAAAAAGTAAACTAGTTGTGAGCCTTGTTGGTGGAATTATTACGTATTTTCACGCCAGCTGGCTTTGCAAGAAAGATTTTGTTATTCATAATTTTTTTTCTATCTAATTTGATCTTGCCTCATACTAAATGGAGATTA
Source organism: Acanthosepion pharaonis (assembly GCA_903632075.3). Taxonomy (NCBI): domain Eukaryota; kingdom Metazoa; phylum Mollusca; class Cephalopoda; order Sepiida; family Sepiidae; genus Acanthosepion; species Acanthosepion pharaonis. Next base: position 58,217 of record CAHIKZ030000382.1, on the reverse strand, counting down.
GAGACAAATACTGGATGTTTAAAAAAGAAAAAAGGAATATAATGCCTGCTATATAAATTTGAATGTATAGTAATATCTCAAGTGCTACAAAAAGTTAAGGGGATGAGAGAAAAAGTCACAAGTAGAATGTACCATCCTCTTTTTATAATTTATTTTATTAGTAGATATATCCTGTTATTTGATTTCTTTAGTTTTTTTTTATTGGCAATTCAGTAATTTGTAACCTCCACTGGGAACAAACAACCTGTATGCGGATAGATAACAAATTCAATGAATACATGAAAACTGATATAGGAATAGGAAAGAGACAAGGATACATTTTCTTATCGGATTTATTTAACTCATAGTGCAAGACAATCCTAACAGAACTAGAAGACTTACTAGGATCTATTATTCATGGATTATAACATTAATGTAAGATAGGCAGATAAATATTTTTTTTTTTTTTAATCATTTTACCCCAAGTAAGACAATAAAGCCAATAAGATGCAATGAGTGTTAGAAGAATATGAGAAAAAAATTACTATTAAGGAGAGAGGTCAATGAAAGAATTAAGAAGACAGAAGATAAAGATTGATAGTCAAAAATTTTAAATGCAATGTCAAAGTCAACTGGAAAAGCAGGAAGTGTGTTAGATGAAACTGTTTATAGCTACATCTAGCCAATTCAACTGTAAAATGATGAAACCTTGTTCCCAATCTAGTACTGCACTTAAATTCATAAAGTCTAAGTACCATGGACAAAAGTTCATCAGAACAATTACCATGAAAGTATTTATAGAAAAGGCAGAGAAGCTATGTTACAATGGTGAGAAAGGGATTGAAGCTGAGATGCCAGGTCAGGACCAATAACATTGCTGATTCTTTGGATTTTATGGCACTGAGTAGTATCAGATGATGGAAAATGTGACACAGAAATCTGAAGGTGCATAAGAAGTTTTCCAGAAACTAAGCCAAGTATCAAGAGATTGGAAAATGGTCTTAGAAAAAAAGGAAGCAAGTGCTGAACTGCTACATAATATCTAATCTTCTATATGGTAGTGAACATGGGACACTCCTCACAGATGAAAGGGAACTTGAAGTGACAGAGATGTGGTTCTACTAACAAATAATGAGAATACAAAGGACAGAATGTGTAATAAGAAAATAGGAACTTAGAATCAGAAATTGTTGAAATTATTGGTGCAAAAATGGAGAACAAAGGCTTGGAGAATTTAATACTCACAGGGCACCCTGAAGGCAAGAGAATCGCAAAACAAAATTGTTAATTTGAGTGAAAGAAAAATTACTTAAGAACAGCAAAAGGCAGGAAGTTGTGAAGTGCCATGATCACCCATGGATAGTACAAAAATTCAGTAGAGCCAAGCAGATGTTTGGTTTTTGAGCCCTTTGACTGATTTTCAGTTCAATTGTGAAACTGAAATTAGGTTATTTGTATCTCTATATTTCTGAAGGACACATGGCACAGTGTATAAAGGTGCTGGTTAGTTAGTGTGAGTTCAATACTCGGTTAAGGCAGTGGAGAACTTTCAGAGGGAAATTAACAGGAGATAACTGATAACTGACATCCATTAAACATGGCAAGTGGAACTAGAACAGTCTACCCCAGTGAGCGAAATAAAGGGTTCAGTTCGACATTCCAACCACCTGAAGAAGGCCGGAGCATGCAGCGGTCAAAGCGTTGTGATAAATATGGCGACAAGGATGAGGACAATAGTCCGAATGATGTAGGTGATAGGTTATTTGTACTTAAGATTGTTAAAGTAAAACTTGCACATTTCTAATTAGAAAAATATGGGTTTAAGTCTAATAACCCTGGTCTACAGTGAAGAGCTAAAATTCCCCCGCAAAAAGCTTAAATTTTGTATTCAACCTTCTTTCAAAAATATCAAATAACATAGGAATAGAGGTCTAGATCATTATTTTCTGATAAATACAAGGAAAGTTATGCCAGAAACGGACTTTGGTACCAAAAGCGGGTAATACTCAATTTGATGTATGAAAGGAACTGAGTACCTTTTTCTGGAGAACAATTTCCTTACATTTTGTAGACAAATTATTTTAATATTTGAGAATGTATATAAAAAAAAATGGAGAAAAAGACTTCATCTTGGACATTTTTTTGTTAGAGTTATTCGAAGTTGCAAGGGTGCTAGAGACAAAAACAATAGGCAAAATATGGAAAGCTCATCTTTTCACTGCTAAATGTAAAACTTTCAACACTTTACCTATTTACATCAAGTCATTTATAAAGAACAGGTAGTGAAGTGCTCAGTATAAATAATTATTTATAACGTTTCCTTTAATCATGTATAGCAGGACCTATAGAAATTGCATGATTTTTACTAATTTTTATTACTGAAACTAATTGGCTGGCATATTTCATATTGCTATAGCATTTCACTGAAGCAGATGTTAAATATGTTATTGCATCCACTATCTTTCCTTCCTTCCTTTCTAATAATACACATACACAGTTTCAACATACCCCAGATTGAGATTAGCTGGAAGTAAACAAAGGGTTAGGGATTTACTCTGTCCACTGCTGCTATCCCAAAAAGTTGTGAGCAGGGGGCAGGCAAGCTATTACAGAGCATAACACTCTTTCTTATGTATGCTTCTTTTTTCCCTTGAAAACCAAACTGCATTAATATATCTTTTTTCCGTCTTTTTCTGTCACAATCAAAATGATGTTGATTATTTATCTAAAGTAATGGCTGAGCATGACATACACGATTAACTAATGGAGGAAGAAGTGGAATTATGATATGGATTGCAACTATGACTAATTACCAATAACACAGTAAATAAAAGCATACTTTCCACAAGATATAATATCTGAATAATTCATGAACATGAACACGCTCTCGAGTGGTTTTCACCAATACTTACTGGGCACAGTGATCAATCCCTGTGCTGGTAGTATCACAGCTCTGACTAGTTTAGACCTGCTCTGACCAGCTAAGCCAAGCAGCCCAAGTGAAGGCACATGGGTACCCACATTAAAAACTGACCTTATGTCACAACCTGTCTCAGTGGGAGAGTCAAGTAAATCTCCACATGAATATGAACAGTTGAGTGAAGAGGCAAATTCACTTCAGATGTTTCAACATGAACATCTAGCATCTATCTCTATATTCCTGAGATGAGATGAGATGAGAAGAGATATTGTAACTACTTACATTGTTTGGACTGTTGTCCTCATCTTTATTACCACATTCATAACGTTTCAGCCGTTATACACACCGGCCTTCTTCAGGTGATATTTGTTGGAATTTCAAACTGAACCTTTTTAGTCCACAGTGGATAAATTGTTCTAATTCCACATGCCATGCCTTTGGATATCTCAGTTTTAATTAATTTCCTTTGATAACTAAGTTTTTGTTCTTTCTGCTGTGACCAGGTATGGTATGTGGAATTGGAACAATCTATCGTGGACTAAATAATAAAATTTGGTTCAAAATTCCAACAAATATCACTTGAAGAAAGCCAAAATGCACAATAGCTGAAACATCATGAATGTAGCAATTAGGATAAGGACAACAGTCTGAACAATGTAAATAGTGTAAATATTTATCTATTTGTTTTTATAACAACAGATGTCACCTTTGCTGGCATCTGCATAATGTCAAGTTGTTTATAGCATTTACAATTATATGCAAATGCCAATTATCATTAAGCTTAATTATAATTAACATTTTATCCATTAAAAGATGACAGGATTATTTACATAGGAATTTCCATTTCTGCCTAAGATCTGTATAATGCAGTGATTTTCAACTGATGTACCACAGCAAACTACTGTGCACTGAGAGGATCAGAGGTGTGCTGTGTAAGGTTTTTTTAAAGGTCATTAATTATTTTTTGAAAGAATTTCAAAGTGCAATAAGTGTACATATCAAAATTAAAACCCCTATAAATTGATTAAACAATCATATCATCATTATAATGAGTAAAAATAAGCATGATATTTGAAATAATATAAAATGCAAACTTTTCTGCAATAAATATAAACATAAACCGATCATGTCTAGAATCCTTGGAAGAGTTAAGAGTAGGCCAGTCCAAAATTCAATCTTGCAAAGAAGATATTCTTAAAAAAAAAAAAAAAATCTTCAAGCTCAGATATCTCATTAAATGCTAAATTATAATAAACAGAAAAATAAATATAAGTATTTTTTAAGAATTTTAATTATCTTTTTATTACAAATTATAATTGTTTTGCTTGTGTTAATTATAAAAATCTTCTTTTTATGATCATCATAATTTAAATGTGTCGCAGTTTAATAGATTCAAGTGTGTCATGAGATAAAGGTTGAAAAACATTGGTATGTTTGAGCACTCTGGAAAATGTTACACACCACACACACACACACTTTTTAAAAGAGAAGCTGCAAACATTTTTGGTTATAATGTGGATATATATATACTTTATTTTCCATATTTTTTTGCTACATGAGTTTTGGGGCTTGTGACCTTCATCAGGGGGAAGAAGGGGTTATTTCCACATTATTTAAAGGAATTCATTTTTTTCTTATATTTTTTATGCTTAACCATTGTCTTTTGTATGTGGTAGTAATCCAAATTCTTCTTGGACTGGTAAAAAAAATATTCCTTTGTTAAAGGTTTAATAAACAATTAGGATTGGTTAGAGAATGGAGAAGGAATGAGTCTTTGTTCTTATCTTTTTATGTCCTCTGTATCTTTTTAAACCTTTCTCCATTTTTGTGTATTGTGTGTGCGTATATATATATATATATAATTATTTTTATAAAAAAATTATAACATAAGTATGTTATAAAATCACTACAAAAATAGCCATTTTGTTTCAACACACTCTGTGTCTTATCAAGTGATGATGTTGAAAAGAAAATAAATGGTTTTAAAAGTTTCAGATTAATTAACGATCCTACACTAGGGGGAAACATTGTTACAAAAGCTAGAATAACCAATCAAAAAACGAAGTATAGAAAGATTCAAAAGCTTGACAACGAAATCCTGCTCTAATAGCTATTCAGATCTTTAAATACGTGTAATATTAAAATAATTTATACTAACTAACAATTATAAATTTACATGATAAAATTTAATATTAAAATTAAAAACTGGCAATTTTAAAAAACCAAATTTAATCACTATTAAGTTTAAAACTACAAAATTATTGGGAAAAGAAAAAATATATATGTTTATTCAATTCATTTCTTCATTGAAAATTTGGTTATTGGAATTCATTCCGTGTATACCAATTATATACTTTGGTATATATATATATATATATATATATATATATATATATATATATATATATTCCTCGCCATACATAAAAATTGTTTTATTACAAGGAAATATATATGGTGTATATGTTAAGGATTAGGTGGAGAAAACAGGTAGGAATGAAAAAGGTAGAGGATAATTAGATAATGCTACAGATAAAAAGAAAAGCTGGTGAAAAGAAAGAGAGAAGGGATGGTGATAAAAGTAAGACTTAGGCAATCATGCAATAAGTTATATTATTCTTTTGAGCTTTTAAAGTAGGTCAAACCTTTTTTTTCTTCTAGAGCATGATTCACAACTTAAATAGTACAATATATAGATAACTGCTATTCAAATATGCCACGATGGTTGACAGAGAAGATAACAGATCAAGGGAAATAACTGTAATTAGCAGTTACTAAATCTAAAGTTATCTCTCTTGAACAGGTGCTGTTATTTTTATTTTGGTCACTTTAGGTACATCCACTGATTTTTTTTTTTTTAATGTGAACTGAACACGGGTGTTAAAAAATTAAAATGTAAAAATTCATTATTCATCGAAATAAAATTTTATTTCTTCAGACAATAGTGTCTTTAATATAATTTATTTACAAAAGCAATTAAAAGCTTTTCTAATTAAATAATGTCATAGTTTTATTGCATTTTTTTTTTATTTTACAATTCAGAGCAGATTTGATGAAATGGGTAACTGTTTTACAAAAAATAATTGATGATTTACTTTCTTCATAGTGTCCTGTTCTTAACTAATAAAAAGAAAAATCCCTGTTCTAAAAAATTTAATTTCTCAAAATTTCATAAAAAGGTTAAGTGGGTAGTAACATATGTAAAAAAAAATTTTTACCAGAGATTTTCTAAAAAAAAAAAAAAAAAATTTCAAAAATAATTTCATTCATTCCTGAATATACCCTGAAGGCTTCATTAAAATCTGATAATTATTTGAATTTTGCAAGAATTTCCAAATCAATGCGTTTTTCACTGGAAAAAAAGAAAAAAACCCCAAAAAACTAACCTTTATCTTTTTTTAACCAAAATTTACAACATGCTACAAAGGAGTAAAAAAAAATTAATAATAAAAATATCTTGGTCTTTCCTCTTAATAACAACATAAACATTTTAATGACAAAACTTTGTTTTTATTGAGTTTGGGTCCTTTTTTCATCATGTTATGCTGTTTTTTATGTGATCAAATAGGAGGTACCTACTTTAAAGTAGTGGCTTAGCAGGACTGGAAATTGCTTTATTCTCCAAACTGAAACAATTTCATGTTATTTTATTAGCAAAAATTGTGTTACACTGTGCTGTTTTTGCTGTGTTACAGCAGCAGAAAGATATACATAAATCAGATTATTATTTGTAATAATGTTATATTTGTGATTTTATTTTGATATTACAAAAAATTATTCTTTTATACTGTGTCTCTTCAGGAGGTGGGCATCCACAACGTCCCATTTTTTGTTGTTCTCAGTAACTTTTGACTAACTCTGAACTTGTTCTTTATCCACATGCAGATATTTTGTAACCAGTAAAGGCTATGGATTACTCTAATATCTTTCTCATATGAATCAATCAATCCTAGCAGTTTAAGTAGGGAAAATATTGTTTACTTTAATGATTACATTAGGGTGGATTAATAAGCTGTTGCATGACACCAGAGTTATGTGATATCTACCCACATAAAAGTGGGATGGTGTGCGATTTTATCTTAAGTGTTTTTTAAACAATGATAAGGTTTGTGAAATGGAGTCTTCGCAGTAAACACCCAGTTGGCCAAAAGGGAATAAAATGATAAATAAATGAAAATTTGGGGGTTCAAGTGACAACAAACCGGATGTTGGGGATTTCCAGTTATGGGTATATATTAACAGTCACAGCTGGGTGTGAGAAGAGTTCTGGACTGCCCAATAATGAGGACAAACTGTCCTTTGAGGTAGTTCTGATGTTGCCTGTTGCTGCCATGTTGAGTTGGGTAGTAAGTTGGTAGGTGAAAGAGTTGAGGGCTGAAGCAGATGTTAGTCTCAGATATTAGTTGTTCCTATATGTTACCTACCTACCCAGCTATACCATGCATGTGAAACCCTGAATAAACAACAAACTATATTGGAGACAAGGTTAGAGTCTTCATTTTTCGCCATGGCATTAATTTTTACCTTTCATTTCCTTGTGAACATTCACTGTGACTTTCCCAGATTTTGTGCACACTGATGCAAATGAGAAAAGAGATACAATGTGAGGTTTTATGCATCCGGGCAGTGAAAAGCAGGAAGAGGCCCTGTTGTATGTTTACAGATATTAGCTGAAGTTGGGTCTGAAATTTTCACTGTATAAATGTTCAGCCTATAGATATAATATTCACCATTGAATTAAGTACATTAACAAGGAAGGAAATTATGTTGAAAAATAAATATCTTCATTGTTAAAATAAAATGACCGCAACTTGACACTTGAAAACAGAAACAAAAGGTATTGTCAGTGGTCACAAATTAAGGCAAATGTTATTAGCAGGACAGGATTACTATGTTTCCTGTTTGAATTTCTAATGATGAATTGTGAAGATAAACTTTGTTGTTGCTATCATATCTCCACCACTATACACTCTAGCCTTCTTCAGGTGTCTATTGACACAGCTAATCTAATTCCAAACTGAACACTTTATTCAATCTACAGATAGATTATTCTCATTCTCATATCTAGACTTCTTTTTTCTAATACTGTTCAGTTATTGCTAGTCCTGTTTACACCAAGTTCAAGTCTGTACTACCAGAAAAGCAGTTGACAGCTAAGCAAAGTACTAAGATACCACTAGTTAAAGTATATAGATAAATTTATATCTATGAAATTTATAAATATCTTATCACTTTATTAACATTATTCAGACTGTTGTCCTCATCTTTATTGTCATGTTCACAACATTTCAACTGTTGTATGCTTCGGCCTTCTTCAGCTGACAGGAATTTTGAACTGAACACTTTATTTTCTCCACCAGGGTAGATTGTCATGAACATGACAAAGATGAGGACAACAGTCCAATATAAATAATGTAAATAGTTGCAATACCTCATCTCAGAAATATAGACAGTCTTACCACCTTTTTTACTTTTAACCATGATGTCTAATTCCATGACTTCTATTTTTATTTAAAAATAGATTTGGGCAACAGAGATTTGAGGTGGTTCACTTGGAAGCAGTTTTTTTTTTTTTTATATGCCATGTCCTTTTAGGATATGGGCAATCATGTCTCTCCAAAGCTTTTCATCTTTTCTTGTTCAAAAGTAACTTTTGCCTCTTTATTATATCTCTTTGTTCATAATGTCATTCATTCACTTCTCTTGCCTTCAATATGTCTTGTGAGTGTTCAATTCTCTAAAGCTTCTTTCCTTATGTCCCCAAAATTTCAGCTGTCTCAGGTCATGAATGGTTTAGAAAGTTCGGGAAAGGTGAATTTGCAATAGTCAACACTTCTTTACACACTTCATTTTTAGTATGAGTTATCCCTCTTATCTTTGGTTTGTTAGTTTTCATTACTTTAATATCTGATAATCTGAAAGCTCTTGAGAAGGCAAGATACAGCTGCCCATGGCTGAATACAGGCTCAGTTTTATGTCTTCATTCCACTGAATGAAGATAACACAATCACGAAATATAATGTAACTTGGAGTTGATGTAGTCTTACTGAATTCTGTAGTAAGGATATAAGGCTCACTCACGACTAGCTCTCCTGACAATGCTCGGTATCAGTATATATGCTACTTGGACAAGTCCAAGCCATATTCTAGAGAGATGTGTCCATGTTCATAACAGTAAGTAACGCTCTACTTTATCAAACCTTGCAACTTATTGATTGTCACAGCATACTGGGAACCGATTCCTCTCTAAAGTGAAAGGCAGGCTAGGGTCACTCGGTGCCAGTTTTAGTCTACCGATAAGAGCATGCCTGCCAATTGGAAGGTTCAGCTATCAATAATGCTTCGATAGAATGCTGGTGCATGGCTACAACTTCCAGTCTTGTTCCATTCCAAAAGCCATTTTGGATTAGGATATTTCTCAAGAGCATAATCATTGAACCATTTTCCAGGTTCAGTCTATGAGGAAGCATTCCAGATGGCGTCAACAAATTCAGGAACTCCTGTGAGTAACGCTGAGCTTCTGCAGAGTCATCCATGAGTACCCTATCAGTGCTGTAGTAAACTCACTTATCACCTGGCAGTTGGTTCAATACTTCTTCATTAATTATTAAACAGTCACTATTTTTCAGAGAAAGTGCCACCAAGTGGTCACTTTGAGAACTAATACAATTTGTTCCATTAAGCCGGCAAGTTTTGAAATACACCGCTGATGATTTGGAAGGTTTTTTTCTTGCAGATTTTTTTTTTTTTATTTGCCTACAGATTTTGTCTGTTGGATCCAAAGTCTGTTAATGAGAGATTTGTCTGTATTTATTAAAAAAATGTAATTATAATAAATGTATTATAATAAAAATTATGAAAATAAAATATATTAAAAATGAGTTTAATTAATTAAATGAATCTGAGAACCACTATTATAATACTGGTATAATATTTACTGTAAACCTACTTTTGAAGCTACCCCTCTCCACTGTATTGTGTTCAGGAGAAATAATGTTATGTGTTCAAGTTTTAAATATAAGAACAAAACAAAAATATTTGCAAATCTTAACATTATAGAAAAGAAACTATGGGGGGGATGCTAAATGATGTACTTTTGACAGGTTACTAGATGAAAGTGGTTTAATGTTGTTATTTTTATAAAGAACTGTATTAGACATTGTTCATTAATTTTATGTTTTTATGGTCATATGCTGACTTGAGAAAATAGCAAGTCTCTTAAGAAAGGAAATATTGGAAAACAATTCAAGTTGTATGTTTATGCGATAAAAAAACATTGGATGTAACCTTCTTTTTTTTTAAAATCCATATTATGTCGTTTGTGGTACTTTATTATTAAGTCCTAAAATCTTCCTTCAGAATCTCAGTAGCAAAGTTCAGGCCAAAACTAAAAGGTGCCTAGTTGTGTTTCTACCAATTTAAATTATATTACGTTTTGTACGAGATATTTTCTTCTGGTTTTGTCTAATTACATTTTTTTTTTAACATATCTTATTTATGGGTCTGTTTGTTGCCTATATTGTTAATAGTTTTTCTTACTTTAATTATTTTGTTGTGAGCATTCTGGTGATGCATTGGCCATGTGTGAATGTAATCTTTTTATATATGTATTTTTGGAGGGTTAAATAGACATCATCAGCCCACAGCGGAATTATAAAATTACAAAATCATATATGAGAAACAGTGAAATAAGTATAGACAAAAACGATAAAATGCTTTAGTATACATTTCAGAGAAATGATTATATATTTTAAAGAACTTATATGCATACAGAAATAAAGAAGTTTTGCTTATCTGTTAGTGACAACATGTTTTATCAGAAAAATGTCCAGGATGTCTGCATCCTTCAGTCATCGAAAAAAGAAAGAGAAAGTTTTGTTGCTTTTGGCAGTAAAATACTTGTTCTGATGAATCATGGGGTTTTTCTTTATTTTATATAACTATTTTTTTTTTATAATTTAACTTTTTCTTTCTTTACTGCTAATTACTATTCTTACCAGTATTTTAAAGTATTCTTAATGCTTAAATTTTAATTTTTCTTTTATTAATTATTTTGGTTCCAGATTACTAAATAATCAAGTAATAAGAGTTGGGAGGGGTTATTTAGTAATTTATTTGTTGTTATCACTACAAATTCAAACTTTGACAGAATGTTACAAAAGTGAAGATCAATTCTAATTTTGGTTCTTTTTTTTTTTTTTTTTTAAAAGATTATTGATTCTGAATCTCCCAACTTATTGGCAGAGACCCTCAAGAATCCCTGCACATATGTGGGGAAGATTTGATGTGAAATTCTGAGCAATCTGTGTGAATTTGAGAAATTTCTTTTGCTTCAATGAAATTTTTAAAAGGAAGTTTTCTCAGTTTTTACAATGTTATATTTATTTATATCAACTAGATATACACCAATACATGATTACAAAAAAAAATATAAACTTAGTTCATTCCCACATATATTCTACTTAGTATAAAGATAACAAAAAAATAAGAAAAAAACGTCAGTGAATTTCTGAAAGCTCCTTATGAGTGGACTGAACAACCACAAAAAGGTTTATCTACAAAACTCTAGAGTTGAGGTGATGAATATAACATCAACCAGCTCAACGACAAATTTTTTATTTGTATTAATCCTGTATATTTGTATTTTAGGGCTTAGTGGTAAAAAAATCATTTCAAGAATCAAAGTGAGCATTTTGGATGTTTTCTAAATAAATGGTTGATTACATGCCATTCATTGCCTTGTTTATATCCAAAAACTTCAGCACAAAAAATGAAAAACAAGCGCCAATTAAAAAGATGTTGCTTGGCTGCCTGGCCATAAGCACTCTCTAGTATTTCAACTACCCGAGCTTTATTCTGGGTGAGTTTAGTGAGCCAACATTCTAATGTTGTGGCATAATGGGTTCCATTAATAGCCCACTGATCAACTATCAGTAAATCTTCCTGGAAATAGAGGTATAAATCTGCAGACGGCATAATGCCGCCTGTAAAGTAATTCTTGGCCATCCATTCACTGTCAGAACCTTCTTTAACATTGAATGCATAAGGAAATTGTCTGTGACAGAAAGTTTGGATGAATAACATCCCGTCAGGTTTAAGCCAAGAAGAAACTTTTTTAAACAGGGCATTATAGTTCTTCATATGTTCAAACATTTCTATGGTCATTATTCTATCAAATCGGTCAGTTGTCGAGAATATATTGGCATCAGCTGTGATAACTGTCAGTCGATTTTGATATGCCCCACATGCAGCTTCAATGTATTTTTTTTGTGTTGTTGAATTCGAGACACAAGTAACAGTGCATCTGGGGTAATTCTCAAGGATGTAGAGACCCAGTGATCCCCAGCCTGCAAACCAAAAAAAAAATTTTAAACTGAATGAAAGAAACTGAAATCACTTGTTTGCGTAAAATAAAATTGAAGTATTTTTATTAAATGAAAAAGTAATCATAAATAGAAATTAGAGTGTATAAGATGTACACTTTTACTACAAAATTTGATATCAAAATCGTCTTACGTCCTAGACATTTAAGGCATGAATATATATATATATATATATATATATATATATATATATATATATAATTATTAACTGATTTAAAATGTTTTTTGCTCACAGTAATAACCATGTTTCAAAATGGAAGCTAAAAGCTTCAAATTTAATTTTGTAATTAAATTAAAAACATTAGTTTCAGTAAATTTAAAAAATAAGTTACTCCAAAATTCACTTGAGAATGAAATGGAACTGATGTTTTTAATTTTATTACAAAATTAAATTTGAAGCTTTTAGCTTCCATTTTTGAAACATAGTTATTACTGTGTAGTGAAAAAAAACATTTTAAATCAGTTAATTTATAATATTTATGCTCTGTAAATTTACATTGAGCATTATTTTGTAAAAATTAAAATATCAATACGATTATTTATCTTACTGTTCTTTTTTTTATATATATATATATATATATATATATATATATATATATATATATATATTGTATTTAGGCAAATATTATTAAAAACACAACAGACATTTGGTGTCAATTAATTTTAATGATCAACTTTTTCCAAATTATGAATAATCATTCTCAGATAATGTGGAAATTCTGTCAGAAATTGTCCAAGGTTCATTTCAGAAGAAAAATACAAGAAATATGTTCTAAGCTTTCAATTTTCTTAAGTTATCATAAGGATGCCTACATCAAAACGCTCAGTAGTTGTATGAAATTCACCAATTGTCTCTATTTACCCTGATGATGGAATTTAATCTAATTTTTAAGCAACACAAAATGTCCGTTATATATATATATATATATATATATAAAAGGCTCAAACACTAATATTCCATCGTTATAATTCATCAGACCTACAAATTCAAAAATGAATTGGATTGTGATTACAATTCCAATGTAATAAATTATAACAATGGAATAAGTGTTTGAGTCTTTTATATTATATTCTTGCTCTGTCATGAAGAAATATAGTTTTAAGGTATGCTATATTGACAGTGTAAAGTGCTCAGCATCAGAAATAGAGCATATGTAAATAAATATAAAAATCATAAAAGTGAACACTGAAATCAACACTCAGAGGTGACATGTTTGATGCTAAACGCAATTAGCAGGCCACAATTGCGTTTAGCATGAAACTGTCGCCTCTGAGTGTTGACTTCAATGTCCACTTTTATAATTTATACATCACTTTAAAATGTTATTTTTAGTGGATACCAATTATTTGAGAAAATGCTCCATTTATTTTTAAACAGTATATTTATTTATTTTCGTTTGCTGGCCTGAATATTTGAGAAATCTTAAAGAAAAAGATGCACCTTGTAGCAGGATTCAAAAATGTATCACATTTTGAAGGAGAAACTATCATTAGATCTGCAGTGCTTTAGTTTAGATCAAATCGGCCATAAAAGGGCATCACTGACCCAGCAAGGCCAAATAGTGCCTCATAAGTACAAACCTTTCCAGGTTTTAAAAAGTTAATATCTGCTCAGTTTCTTATCCAAAGTAATTTATAAAGATGTAATGGATTTTTTATTTATTAATCTGACAGATTTTATCACTTTAAACACCATTTTTAGTGGGTACCCATATTTGAATAGATGCTCCTTATATTTTTTAAACAGTGTGTCTATTTATTTTCATCTACTGCCCTGAATATTCAAGAAATCTTAATGATACATACACCCTCTGGCAGTATTTGAACCTACATCTCCCTTTGCAGGAGAAACCGCTGTTAGATCTGAGGTGATTTAGATAGACTTTTAGCACTACAACTTAATACAGAATTTTAAAAGATTTTAAAAAGTTTATAAATTATCCTAATTCAAATTTAAAAAGAAATTAAAACAATTCTTTTAAATATTCATTATTCATCGAGAAATATTTGTTTTCTTATTTTATTCATAAAAGCAATTAGAAACTTTTCTAATTAAATATTGTCTTAGTTTTATTGTATTTTTTATTTTATGGTTCAGAGTAGATTTTAATTAGTGGGGTCCTGTTTGACAAAAAAAAATTGATGATTTATTTTCCGAGGACTTATCCTTCTATAAACATTAAGCTAAGCACTACAAAAGAGAGTTTCCCGAAATTTCATAAAATTAAGTGTGCATTAACAAATAAAAAATATTTTAAAAACATTTTCTAAAAAAGAAACATTTAAAAAAATAATTTAATTCATTTATCAATAAGTCCTGAAAGTTTCATTGAAACAATTATCTGATTTTTGCAAGAATTTCCAAATCAATGTGTTTTTCATCACAAAAAGATCCTCAATTTACCCATACTAATTTACGCCACCTCCCCTGTTGACACCAGAGAAAAATGATTTTTGAAACAAAATTTCAAAGGTTCTAAAAATAATTAAAAACATTTTTTTTTCTTTTTTAAATTTTTTTTTTTTTTTTTTTTTTTACATCAAAAAATCCTTTGGGCTTTCTTCTTAATAATAGCAGAAAGATTTTGACGATAAAACTTTTTTTATTAAATTTTGGGCACTTTTTCATTTTTTAGTGAATCTTTATTCTTTGGTGGTCACTTGTCCGCAACAAAGACTTTTTACACACTATTTCAAAATCATTTAAACCAGCATAGATATGGTTGAGAAGAGTCAAGGGGGCTGAGACACCTATTAAAGGTCCCTTACACTGGATAAATGTGTTATTATGTAAGTAAATACAGCTACCTTGACCTAAAAAACAGAATCTGACCCAAAAAATCAAATAACCACTAAACAAAAAACAGCTGATAAACTGTTGATAAAAACTGATAAAAGCAAAGCTTTATTTAAAATTAGATGCTAGAAGAGGCGTAGTGTTTAGTTTAAAAGCAATAACAATTATTATGACTTTATAAGTTTAAAAAGTTTTGTTTCAGAAGACTAACAGGAATAATGTATTGTGGGGGTAAGATGTAAAAAAAAAAAAAAAAAAAAGCAACACCTAAAGTTTATTTAATTTTAAAAATGAAAAATCTTTTTTGAAGTTTTTATTTTAAAACCTAAATTAATAGTTTAAATTTAATATTTCCAATAAGTAAAAAAAAAATACTTTGCTGCATTTCAAACCAAATTTTTAAATTGATTGGAATTTTTTTTAAATCGATGAAATCAGCCATCTGTCAGCACGAATTAAAATATATTTAAAAAATAAAATATACTTTTCTGAAACTTTATTTGAGGAAGATTAACTGATTTAAAGATTAATTAATCTGAATTGAAATAAAAAGCGCAGAAAATCATTTTTTTATCATGGAGCTGGGTGATATGAGGTGTTGTTGTTGACAAATGACACATACATAATGTTTGGCAAATTTTCATTATGCTCACTCTTTTAGCGAATCTTCGGAAGTACCTACATTTTTAAACTAAGGAATCAATGTTTGTCCGAGAGAACTGGACAATTTCTCTAGTCTTGTACCATCCGCATGTATGACCAGCGGGGAAATAAACAGCTGTCTGCAATTTCGTGATAGTCAACCAAGCCACTAAATTTGGACACTCAACAAAGTCAATGCAATGAGCAACAACTTCATTCATAATAAATAAGAAGATAAAAACACAAACATTTTTTTTTTAAATCCAACTGTTAACAAATGAGTCGTTACGACTCCTTTTGGAATGTGCTATTTTAATTTATTTCATTTAAATTACATTTTTTTGCGTATTATTTTTTTAACTTAAATTTTTAAAAATGAAGTTTAATTAAATAATTTAATTACTTAAATAATAACATATGTTTATTGAGATAATGTTTTTAAAACTGTAAAACTAAAAAAGCCTAACTATAAACAAATATTCACAATTCAATACTTAATTGTGCATTACAAGGTGTACTGTAAAGCAATAATTTTTTTTTTTAAGTTCTCAGAAATGATCTAAAATACACTTAAAAACACTACAAAAATTCAACTCAAAATGAATTATTTTCAAAATCTATAAACAAGTAAACTGTAGTGTAAAACAATTGATAAATTTAAAATTTAATTTGTTAAAATAAAATAAATAATATTATGCTTTGCAATAATTGACTAAAATAATTTACATTAGTTTTTTTTTTTTGTTTTTTTAAGGAATCAATCATAAAATTAATGGTAGCAGAGATAACTAACAAGACATTTTTTATTTTGTCCAATTCAAATTATTGAAAATTTAAATTTTTGAAGAACTGAATTTAACCTTAAAATTTGAACAAGTTTTGTAATTTTGTAACATAAAAATTCTCACTCCAACTTTCTTTTTATTTTAAAATTTATATGAAGAATCCTTAATGATTATTTTATTTATTAATCTAGCAAATGTCGCCCCCCCCCCCCAACAGAGTCCAGTTCGGAAAACCATGCGGACTTTTCTCTCAGCCCTTTGTTTTCACTTTTCAGATTTACCTTGTTTGTTAGAGGAAACATAATTGTTTTTTTAAACCCATTAAAATTGTTTCTAAATAATGAAAGACTAAATCAGACTTCGGCGATACAGTGGAACCTCGGTTCACGAATTTAATTCGTTCTTGAGGCCGTTCGTAACCCGAAACTATTTTTCCAATAAGAATCAATGTAGAGAAAAAAAAGTCACAGTAAAATATAAAATTGGAGAAGAAAAGAGCGGCACAACACGTCGGTCGACTCAGACGTTCGGGTTAACTCGCTTTTTGTTCGAAAACCGAGGCATTTTCATCTCGAATTTTCTGTTTGAAAACCGAATTGTTTGACATGCGAAACGTTCAAAAACCGAGGTTTCTCTATATTACACTTTCGCACCCCCCATGACACTGTCATCCAAACGATGTTTTTTGTCTTCAGTTGTTTTTTTAGTTTAAAAAAAAAAAAAAGAAATACGAATAGATTCCGCTTTTTTCTTAATATTTGTTTCATAATTAGTGGATTTTAATCTTAAATAATACATTATTTAATTTCTTTATCTTCCTGACTTTCATTTTAGAAACTTTTGACAGCAGAAACACATTTTACTGAAGCTTTTTAAAACCATTGCTAATGTTTGTAAATTAAATTTAATTATTAATAATTGCAGTCCAATTGTTTAATTTTATGAAGTTAAACTTTAAAGAAAAAAAAACTGTTTTAAAAATAAGTTTCTTTTCATTTTATAAATTCAACTGGTTGTGTTTTACTTGAGCGGGGGGGCGAAAGTGTAACAAACACCTATTTTGAGCTTAATTTAAAAAGATTTTCTTGTCAGTTCTTTTCTAACATCAACAATAAATTAATAGTTGGATTTGGGCGGATATGTAATATTTTTCTCTAGAATAAAATTGTTTTCCTTTAACAGTTCTACCCAGTTATTTGCTGCAAATAATTTGCATTTTTTTTCTTCCCTACGAGTTGAAAAGATTAAACTCAAATTGCCAATGACACTCAAGTAAAGATGTTCCTCATTCTATTTATTTTTTCGAAGCTGACATCTTTTTACTTACCACAACCCAGGTCCATGACGTGATGTCCATCTTTTAACTGGGCTCTTGAGCAATATACAGCCAACGTATGGGTCTCCGCTTCGTCCAAGTTATTCACTCCGGGACCAAAAATGCAACCACTGTATTTCAATCTTTTCCCCAATACAGTCTGGAAAAATTCGCTTGGCAATTCGTAATGTTGTTCGTTTGCCTTCTCTGGCGTTGAAGCAATCGGGGACGTTGCTAAGGTTTTAATAAATTTATTTTTAAAGTAATACTGCTTCTCAACGTCATTTCCACAACTAAGTTTTTCAGACCAGTGGTGAAGAGATTGTCGAACCGCTTCTCTCAAAGTCTTGTCTGAGGCATCTTCCATTTCGCAATGCTTGGAACAGGAGTTGTTTTATTTTTTTAAATATTTCGACTAACCTTATTCACTTCAGTATGCGACACTAGGTCATAAAATGTGACTCATATGACAGATAGCTGGAAAAGACTACAAAGTTCTTTTATCAGCTTAAAAAAATAAAAAGTCAAATAAAAAAATAAAATTCGTTGTTTTTTTTTTAAACTTTATCCAAAAGTTAAAAAAAAAAAAAACAAAAAAACAAAAAAAAACAAAAAAAAACAACAATTTTTTAAAATTAATAATTAAGAAGATCGAAGGCGAATCTACAGGATTGTCCGAAAGTCTTGTCACCTCTAAATTTCTTCATGGGACACATAATGAGGAAGGAGGGCCTAGAGAATCTGATACTCACGAGTCAAACAGAGGGAAAGAGAGACAAGGGAAAACAACGCATGACCTATGTAGAGGACTGTGTCGGCGATGTTGAGTAGAAGTTGTCGGAGTTAACTCCTCCTTCAGTCCGTTAACCCTTTCACCAGGGGTCTCTCTTCCCTGGCTATAAATAGCCGCTGACTCTTTGCCTCTATCTCTTCTTTTTCCCTTCAGGCCTGTGCACCAACACCTCGAGGTTAATTTCTCTTGAGGATTTCAGCTATCAACCTCGAAATATAGGCGCTAACAAGGGATAGCGTGGAAACACGCTAAGCACAATAATCACACACGCACGCACACACAGAATATTCACACACGCACGCACATACAGAATATTCACACACACTTCGTCCTTTGTACTGTTTCCATGTATTGTAACTTGTTATTAATATATATTTGTATATACATATATTATCGGTCTTGTTTTGTTTGCTTTCTTTACCTTCTACTTGATTATTTCTCTTGTTGTTGTCTTTGTTACATTTGATATTGTAAAAATTGTAGAGGGTCAGTTTTTATTTCTATTTATAACCAATACAAATTGGCTGACCCACTATAAAGTAGAAGAATACACGTGGGTTAAGATTTTCCTGCTAGCAATAGCTGGTCCAACTACATGAGAAAGTTGTACTTTTAAGTCTAAAGAAGAAGAGGAAAAACAAACACAAGACCGATATATGTAAACAAATATATGTATCAATAACAATAAAGGTTACAAGTTACATGGACAGAGTGTGTGTGGTGAATATTATGTGTGTGTGTGTGTGTGTGCTGTGTGAGTGTTCGTACGTACGTGTATTGTTCTTAGCATGTTCCCAGAATTTGGGAAACGCTGTATCTGTGAGCGTTCACATCTGCGAGGTGGTATAAGGCTGAAGCCTGAGGAAAAAGAGATTTACCTCAAGGTGGCGGCCCAAAGGCCTAAGGGAAAAAGGTTATTTATTTCTGTGCTATAACAGAAAATGTGGCACAAGGCCGAAGTGGGGGATGGGAAAGTGGTCGGTCTTCTGTCTTAACTTCTAAACTTAGCTAGCCACAAACGCTGACCCAATTATGCTAACAATATTTCTTGCACCAAAACAACACATTCTTACTTACCTTTCTCACCACACCCACCATAATACCCCAATGACTCCATGAAAATACTAACTAGACCCCATATGTACAATTTGTGGTCTAAGGTGGGGGGGATAAAACAACAATTTAAAAAATTTTTAAAAAGTAACCCCAATGAGTATTAACAGTATGAAACAAATAACTATTTACAAGAAACTAAACAAAATCGTGTTAGTAATAACACCCCCACAATCACTAAATATGGCAGTAACATCAGTTAAGTAGACGAAATTAATGCAGGACTATAAAAATATTAATTTATCCCAAGCACTCACACAGACATGCACTTGTAGCGACAGTGTTACCAATATTTAACTTTGGCTAGGAAAGGTGGGATAAGGACAATGCGTGGACGCAATGCAATTTATATTTGACGTAAATAGCACATAGAATAAAATACAAAACTGAACGGAATGATTTCAAAACATAACAGTTGAATTTATTAATATTTGATATACATGCATGCGAACTAAAAAGGTAGGACAGAGTCGTGTCCCTTTGATTAGGTAATAGTTGTACCTGAGGTCATATTAAAAGGAGGTAATATTAAACTATAATTTAGAAGAATAAAGTTTCTTTAGCATGTTTGGAATTGTGTATTGTACAAGTTGGTAAAAGTTCAGAAGAGATTTCAGAGTTCGTAGTTGCGTGAATGTTGGTAATGGTCTTTAACGTCTGACCACAATGGTTAGGACGGGAGTTCTTGAAGATTACATCTTGGTACTTGGTAGCAAGGAATGAGACGCACGAGAGAGAGATGAATGAAAAGAAACTACTCAGGGAGCTTACACGTGTTCTGTTTATATAATGGTCGTGTACCACATCGGAGGCTCCCGGCATATTGAGCGGGAAAACAGATTGGTCGCGTGGAGTCGGTTTGACTGGTCGGAACTGACCAATCAGTAAGCCAGAATGAAGGTGATTGACCAATGAATACTTTCTATATATTTTTAAGATTGTGGTGGTGAAAATTATAACAGGAATAGTGCATTTCCTAGCAGGGGTTAACTAGCTTGTTGTGGAAGAGTCCACACACTCATTCATACACAACAACAGATACGAAAAATCACACCCGAAACGAAAAAACGCCCCGCATCCACCAGAGAACAGACATCACTGACCACCTAACGAGGGAGGGGATGGGGAATTAAACTTAAAGAAAGATAGGGACAGAAATAAAAGGAGCCAATGAGCATACATACCCTAGCTATGTTTACTGAAAAAGAATCTAAAGACTCAAAAAACTAAATCTAAGCTATCCTAAATTTTGGGGTGGGTCGACCGTGTTCAACCCAGCTAAAGCAATATCCTGATGTCTAACCGACATCAAAGTGCCACTCCAGGTCAGCCCCTTTCGCACGACACAAACGCGCAAGATTCACCCACCTTTTGCCGAATTCAGATGAAGTGTGTTGCCGCCTTTCCGACCTAATCTTGACTAAGCTGATGCCTAAAGTACAAAATCAGATGGGAAGAGGTAAATTTCTCGCCTCCATAGAATCCCTTCTGACGTGTCGTCCAAATCACGATTCTCATAACACCTAGTAAGCATAAGAACACATAGTGTTCAGCCCTCGTCAACGGCGGAGCCACATTGCTACAAACAGAAGCGGCCTCAAGGACAAAGAACTTTCCAGGCAGCATGCGAACCATGAGGCCTTCAACATACTTGCACAGCGGTGCTACCACCGAGCAATGAAAAAAGTCGTGACCAATGGTCTCGACCTTCCCACTACAGCGGCGGCAGTTTGGATATTTCTCCAAGCCCGCTAAGCAAAGTCTTTTGGCGATCCAGAGGGCCTCACGCATCACCAGCCAGGTGAGTGATGCCTCATTGTTATTGAGACATTTCAACCCGGGCGCCCAAGGCCATATTGAGCGAGCCTCCCGATTCGTAAGACCGAGCTCGTCAATCAAATCATCACGAACGCCCCCCACCCCTAACTAACACCTAATATAATACCTTACGAGACAACGGCTGGGCGTTGGAGAGGCCATCCAACGCCCATAAGAGTCGTTTCCGAGTACGACGACAGAAGGAGCACTCGGCTTTGGGTAAACGGCGAGCCTCCTCCTCGGCCGAGTGCACACTTCTCAAGGATGGGAAGTTCTTACGGGCGTCTTCCTTCCAGAAGGCGCCCACCTCATCCGGTTCGCGACACATTCGATCCAGGAACCCGATGCGAAGCATATATTGACGAATCTCAATGCTAGGCATACCTAGACCGCCTTCAGACGGATGAAGGCAACAGATCTCCCGAGTGACTCTGGCAGCCTTGCCTCCCCACAAGAAGGAGAACAAGAGCTTCATTAACGCCAGTAAAGTGTCAGACGGAAGTGGAAGCACAGAGAGTCGGTAAAGGAGAATCGGGTAGATGTGTGAAACACATACTTCTGCCGCCCACCCTTTAAGGAAAGATTCCTCCGAGACCACAAATTAATTGCGATCTTGGCCTTCCCTTGCACCTCCAACCAATTCATATCCAACTGGAGATCAGGACCGAACCAGACGCCGAGAATCTTGACCGGCCCATCCGTCCAGAGGAAAGGTCCGGGAAGAGAAACTCCCTTCCACGCACCCAACCGCAAGCAAACAGACTTATCGTGGTTGATCTTGGCCCCTGTCACCATCTCATAACCACTGATTTCTTTGCTGACTTCGTTAATCTCGGCCCTGCTCGACACAAGAACCGAAACGTCATCAGCATAGGCGGAATACCTGGGCGCGTTGTTAGTGCCAGGTAGGGAAATTCCGCGTAGACCGGATTCGTCTTTAACTTGCGAAGGAAAGGTTCCAACGCAAGAACGTAAAGAAAAGGCAAAAGCGGACAACCTTGACGAATGGAGCGAGACAATATGAAAGGCTCCGATCGTACTCTGTTCACCTCCACCAGCACACCGGGGGTCGCATACAGAAGTCGGATCCAGGTGCGAAAGTATGGCCCGAAACCGGCCCCCGAAAGAACAGCCTCCAGAAACCGAAGGTCAACCCTATCGAAGGCCTTGGACTGATCTAAATTGATCAGCGCGGCTTCACTGTCGACTTGCTCGATGATCAAGCGTACCATATGAAGGTTGTCCTGAATAGTCCTGCCCTTCACAGCACAAGTCTGTTCGGAGCCAATCACACTAGATAAGGACAGCCTGCAAGCCATTCGCTAAGATCTTAGCCAAAATCTTTAACTCTGTGTTTAACATACTTAAAGGGCGAAAGTTATCTAACCCATCCCCACCGTTTTTATCCTTACGTAACAACTTGATTACGCCCCTGGTGAAACGTTTGGGTATAGACCCTTGCTTCAACCAGTTGCCGAAAATCAGTGCCAGCAAGGGAACAAAAACGGGTGACTGCCTCAAGTAAACTTCGTACGGAAGACCATCTAATTCCGGAGATTTGTCAAGGCCAACCTGTTTCAGCGCATCCCAGATTTCCGACTCTGTTTTGGGACCCTCGCACCTAGCCGCTTCAGCTGCCTCAATGCAGGGGAAGTCAGCTAAATATGCGTCGAACTGAGCAGGGCTCAGACCGGGCTCCCTGGTGAAAAGTTCCTGAAAATACTCACGAAAAGCCTCACATATGCCCTCGTTTGTAGTCACGGTCCGCTTATCTGGCAATGTGACGCATGCAATATGCCGCCGAGATGCACTCCGAACCTCCTCTGCACGCAATTCAGCGGCCATATTCGTTGCCTCAGGAGACATTGAACCAGAGCTTGATCCTTCTTGATAAGCAAGGAGGCCAACTCGCCTTAGCTAAGACTACGTCCCCACTATCACGGGATTTAATCGCCCGATCAACTTTTTGCTCATAAGCCGTTTGCGCCGCTAATCTATCTAGATTGAGCCGACGACTATAATCAGCAGCAAACGTTCTAATTTTGGATTTAAGATTATCCCACCAGGCATTTCCCACCACAGCCCCCGTCAGCTCCCTTTGTATTATTAGTAGCAGCTTGTTCCGGAAATCTTGCTCCCCAAATAGTGAGCAGTTTAATTTCCAGTAACCAGCCATCTTAACCTTAGGCTTATCTAAGTTTACCCGGACCCGGACCAGCTTATGATCTGAATAAACTATATAATAGAAACTTGGACACCCTAAGAGCCCTACATCGACTCTCTTAACTAAGACTCGGTCCAGGTAGCTAGAAAGTACCTGAGCTGCCACTATTAGTTCAAGTCCACACTACCTCCCGTGGGTGTTCATTTCGGTATTTATTGACAAGATCAAACCTGTTGATAAAGTCCCGAAATCGTTTCACGTCCGGGTTGTTAGTACCCAATTTTGATCCTATACGATCTATATCGGGGTCAAGGACGGCATTCCAATCCCCCGCTAAAACTACACGACGAGATGACGCCAAGAACGGCTCGATCTGCCGAAACAAAGCAGGCCGCTCAAAATGCTTATTGGGCGCATAAACCCCAATGAGACGTAAAGCCTTATACTTTATGGTAACATCCAGCACGCAAAGTCTGCCCGCCGGATCTGTGAAGACAAGAGCACACGTAGCCTTCAAGGACTTGCTCACCAGCCAAGAGATAAATAAAAAGTTAACTAATAAAAAATTAATAGCAAAATAAATTAAAAATAAAAATGGGGAAGGTACGGAATTAAAAAGAAAGAAAAAATAAAATATTTACCAAACAATCAAAAAAGAAACGTAAGAAAACAGTAAAATAAATCCAAAACGTAATGGAATAACATCAAAAGTTCAAAAAAATTCTCAGCGGGACAAAATAACGGCCTTAAATGCAAAGTGAAAAAGAGCCAAAAACGTCCAACACGGTCAGAAGGCCTGAGGGAAAAAGAGGAAGAGGCGAAGGGCCAGCGAGTATTTATAGCCGGGGGAGAGAGACCCCTGTTGAAGGGTAAATTAGCTAAGGAGAAGCTAACTCCGACACATATCTAGCTAGCAGCTTTAAGCAAGCGGATGACAGAATGTGGTCTGGGGGAAGTGGCAGAGAGAAGGAACTTGTTGAGAGCTGCAAGTGATAGAGGGAGGTGGAGAGCCATGGTCGCCTACATTCTGAAAGGACAAGGCACATAAAAAGAAAAAAGACGCAAGCTCCTGTGCACAGTTTGGGAAAGAGGTAAGAGGTGGCAAGACTTTTGGACCACCCTATCAACTTTTTTGTTATGTAGAAACAATTTTTTTATGTATTTTAAAGCAATTATTTCTTCTAGCAAACACAGTAACAAAACCAAAATAAATGGTCCCAAAAAGTGTTTAAAATTATGCATTTGTTTAAAAATTGAAGGCCACAAATGAAAGAAATGTCCCTTTCTTTCTATTCATAGGATTTTTAATTATTTATTCATTAATCCTCTGAATTATTATAATTTCTTATTAAAAAAAAATAAAATAAAACACTATATAGCAGTCTCTTCAATAAACCTGGAATTATATCATATTTTTTGGTTCAATTTCTACTTAAAAATTAATTAGAAACAAGTGTCTGGATTGAAGAAAAAACATTTAAAGTATCCCACTAAGAAAAACATTAAAACATTGTATTTCATAGGAATTTATAAAATAGATTCAATAGTATGTAAAAATTATAAAATAAGCCATTTTTAATATTACGCCATTAGCTAAAATAAAGGCTTCTCTAATCTACATGCACCAGTTTTTCCTCTCTTGGCAAAATTTGTACCTTATACTGTATATAAGTTATGAATTTCGCCAAGAGGGAAAAGACTGGCGCATGTAGGTTAGAGAATTCAGGTACGAATTTTGCCAACATCTCCACATGCACATATCCTCCATTAAAAATTAAAATGGAATGCACTTATAGAGTTTAAGCTCAATATACCAATTTCAAGTATCTAATTATCATACTATTCTGATTTAGTGAATTTCATTGGATAATAAATATTTGAGTAGATTTACTGTGGATTTACTCTTGCTGAGAACAAATTTTGTACATCCTAAACACAAAGTGGATCCAAATTATTTTTTGTAAATACTATTGCCGATTGATCAATATATATGAAAAATGGCAACAACACCCACACAGTAGTGTTTAAAGTGAGTTGGCCCCCAAAATTTCTAAACGTGTTACTGAGCCTATCACGTGACTAGAAAACAAATAAATTCACTGCATGAGCAAAGCTAGCATTTTTGCACGACTAGTAATTGCCAAACTAGTCCACAACGCTTGTATCATTGAAGTGCAAAGTTAGAATTTCAGTTTCTTCAAAACGAAAACAACTTCATTGTAATTCAAGTTAAAATATTCAATTTAATCACTCACTCTTACCAACTTCTTCTGGATTCATTTATTACTTACTGAAAACTTCTCAATCACTGTATTGATTTTCGACTGAATCTACAGAACATTCTTACACCAGAATTTATTGTTCAAATTTAATTCTAATACTAATTGAATGCATGTAAGATATTTTTTATGCAATCTTTGACATACACAAACATATAGTCAAGGGTAAACTTTTGTTACTAAACTCTTACATCACGAATTTCATTTCTGAAACTGTTTTACAAACTGTTTAAAATTCAATTTACACAAGTTTATCTAATAACAAATTCTATCGAAATTTCACATATTATATAAGACAAAACATTCAATTCAGTAAACTCAACCTGACGGGACACTGAATATTATAAGAGTTTAAAAAGCAAATTTAAAATCCATCAACCAAATCTTTCCTTCACTAAAATTCAACTGAAACATATTTATTGTGTATTTTATGTTATATAAAATATTCTTATTGTTGTTGTTATTTGAGATTTATTGTTTGTGTACTATTTATGTTTTATGAATGTTGTGGAACAAAGAAGTTGAAAATGTGTGCGGAAATAGCTATTTCACCAATGCAATCTTCACCTTCACTTTCACTTTTCTAACATTTATGACCCGACAAAACAGTTAATTAGCACATCTCCACTGCACACTAATCTTGAACCCTTTATTTCGCTCACAGAGTGCTGACTAGATGTGTGTTTCTATACTGCTACTTGTCTATTCATCTACTGACTACTGTACCCTAGTCTGCACTATTGTCTTGTGGTGAAAGGGTCATTTTTATAATGATGAAGGTTAGGATGATGAAATATCCTTTTTTTCTATTATCACTGATGGCAAATTATTTTTAGAATGGTGAAATATCATCATCATTCTGGACTATAACAGAATAAAAGAACTGGTTCAATGCCGAGAAAACCACCAATGTTAGTTTGGGATCAATTTCATGCCCATCTTACAGTGCCTGTTCAAAAAAAATTTCAAGAAGTTAAAATATACCAAACAATTATTCCTCATTGATTAACCTGTACTCTTGTGGCACCTTGCATTATTAGAAATATTCATAGAAATATGATTTAATTTTTTCTTACTCGGTTTACTAAACAGGTTGTTGATTTTTTTTAAAACGGAAAATAATTGAGTTGAAAATAATTCACTAAGATTGTACTTGGACGATCCTAAGGGAAGAAGAAGGAAGGGGAAAGAGAGGTCGAGAAATACAAAAAGCGGTCATTAACAAAAACACGAGTCAGAAAGATATCTTAGCTAGCATGTTGACCGAATTTTTTAAGACAATTGGAAGAATAGAATTAGAAATAATAAAAAGAAAGAAAGGGAAAAGACATGATATCAAAACGGGCCGCTTGATGAAAACCAGATATCGGTCAAAGCATCTAGCCTACTTTTTGCGTAGAAAGACACCTTATCAATTTGGATAAAGGGAAATTTTGGGAACAATGAAAACGAAATCTTAATCAGAGAAAAAAGTGCTTTTTTTGGTTGAGGGGAGTGACCGGTGGAACGGTATACAGATTCTGGCCTGTTAAAATTAGAACCCCACATTGACGAGTGAAAGATGTTTTCAATTCAGATAAATTAAGATTTTCTGACTGCCGGGTCTGACAAAAAACAAGAGGTGAAAAAAAACGATTGTCTCAGATCACAGATGGCGACAATATTCTTTCCTGAAGTCACAACTAATTAGCGGCGGGCTGGTTGACAGAGCCCAGGTGAGAAAAAACCAAGATTGTCATTTTTTTCGTACGTGCAGAAAAGGCAAAATTGGATTTTGTTTTTTTAAAAACAAGAACGATGTAACCACGCCCGAAAGGAGGAGAAAGGATGCTCGATCAATAACAATTGGTCGGAAACGGTCACGTGATCTGCAGAAAAGAAGAGAAAGAAATGCCCGATCAGGAACCATTGGTCGAAAAACGGTCACCTGACATACGAGAGACTAAGAGAGATGGGTGTGCACCTCCCCACAAAAGGCACTGTGAGGAAGTAGGGGTGAAAACAATAGCGATAATGGGAAATCAAAAATAATGCGACTTTTGGAGTTATTGAGAAAACCCTGACGCCGACAGACCCACCCCAGTTTGTTGCGGCGTCAATAAAAGCAGGACCCCAGTCGACAGAAATCAGTTGAGTTGGAGTGGAGTGGCAGCTGGACCGCGGGTAGGGAAAGAGCCTGAACGCGGCCATCAGGCCCGATTCACTCGCCCCTTTGCGGGCAAGAAAATCCTCAGACAAGAGATCCTTCCAGCCCAAGTCGAAGACAAGAGAACTTCCAGCCCAAGTCGAAGACAAGAGAACTTCCAGCCTAAGTCGACGAAGAAGAAGAAATACAACTCAAGTCGAAGAGAAGAATCAACTGCGAATGATCGATAGAAATTAGCCCCAGTGTCGAACCAAACCACACTCCGACATACACAATTCTAAAGAGTAGGCAATTCGAAATCTTTAGGTTGTGTGATAGAAGCTTGGTGCCATAGTCCACAGAGCGGGTTGGGAAATGAGAACAATTTTGTTTTTATGTAACGGACATTAAGATATAAAGGGTTGTTACCCATTTTTTTTCATCAGCAATCTTTTTGTCTCGTGAGTTTATTTTCTCTTTTATTTGTGTTTTGCCACCCCCGTCGGACTCAACTTGTATCGGCCCCAATCCCTGCTGGTCCCGTCTGTCTAAGATCTAAACACAGCGTGGGTAGACAGACCGGAGATCGGTACAGTTGCTTTAGTGACCAGGTATTGGAAGCGAGTCGGGAAAGGCGAGGCTGGTGATCATCTGACCAAGGGGTTGGAGCGGCACGCTTGGACCCAGGAGGAGCGACCAGGAGGAGCGACGTCACCGTTGGCGCCGTAACCAAAGGATCCGACCCTGGGCCAGGTGTGTAAACGTCACAAGTGGTGCCGTGACCAGGATCAACCCTGAGACAACCACGTCACATATGGTGCCGTGGTGACCGAGGGATTTCAACCCTGAGAAGACCACGATCGACCGCCGTTGCTGAAAATTCAGACAGAACTCAAAACGACCCGGGACCAAAGGAAAAGAAAGAACAGAATCATCTGTAAGGTAGGACACCTTGTTTTGTTTCCCAACCTCGATTGTTGCTGTATAGACTGTCTTTCTCTGTAGACATGTCAGATTATGATTCGATAGAGCAGTGGGGGTGAAGAAGAAGTAGGGCGGGGGTTGTCAGTGGATCTAAGGAAGCTGTTGGGTGGACCGAGGGTCCCAGTATTTGATGGCAGCGGGAAGGAGTTTAAAAACTGGCTGGCAATCCTCGAGAAGAGCCGAACCATCTACGAGCTCTCGGACCAAGAAACCCTGTATTTGGCATACGATGCCACAAAGGAAAAGCGTCTGAGTTCGTGAGGGGGGCTTGGAGAACCAACCCCGCTTGGCTTGGGAAGAAATAAAAAGACTACTGACCAAAGAATTCGCCGACGAAGGTACGGCCATAGAGAGCCATGAGGGCCCTTTTTAATCTGACACAGCTGCGGGATGAAACCCCGGGAGAATTAGGGGCCCGAGCGGGGAAGTTATCGTCATTGGCATTCCCCGAAGTGGTCAGGGATAATGCGGTTATGCAGGCTCAACTGGCGGACCTGTATGTAGAGGCGCTGAGCGACGAGCGTGTTCGTCACGACGTATTGAAAGAAGGACCGCTCAGACTGTCGGCAGCGATAGAGCTGGCCAGGGAGAGCCAGGGGTGTGGGATAAAGTGAAGAGGTGTGGGAAGAAGCAGATACCAAGTCAGGGAGGCTGGAAGAAGGGGGGTAGGCGGAAGAACCCCGTGTGGAATCAGAGGGTTAAGGAAGAGGTGGATCGGGCAGAATTATGGGAGGAGGACCCCAATAGAAGGGCATGGTCGACCAGGCATGGCTTTTTATAAGCCCACGCCGGGTCGATACGGGCTGGTCTGCTGGACCTGTGGGTACGAGGACCACAGGGCGGCGGAATGTCCGACGAAGTGGGGGTTGCCCCAGACTTCAATCAGGACAGATGCACCAGGTGTGGTAAGAAAGGACACCTGGCCAAGTGGTGCGGGCTGAGGAAGGGTGCCCCACCGATATTAACAAAGAAGGCTGAGCCCAAGAGACCGGCCCAGGGAAAAGCCAGCGCTCCACCCCAGAATTAAGAGGGAGGGGTGGCCCAGTTAAAAAGGAGAGAAATAAAAGCTTGGACCAGTGGGTGGGCGAACCGCTTGAATAGAGGACGGGTTCCCCGAGGATAGACACAAGGCCAACCCAGTTAAAAAGGGAAAGAGCAAAATGTTGGACATGTGGTCAAGCGGGCCACTTTGCGGCAAGCTGTCCAGCAAGAAGGTGCTGGTTTTGCAGGAGGCCAGGACACCTGAAAAGAAACTGTATTCTTAGAAACGGCCATGGAGACCGGGAGAGGTCCGGCCGGGGTCGCCCAGGCAGCAGGGGCGCAGAACTCCACCTCATAAAAAAAATGAAGGTGATTTATTACTACTGGCGCCTATGGCTGGGTTAACCCAAAGGTGGGGACCCAGGAAGAAGAAAGCTCAGGTGTTCTCTTCGCTAACGCAAGAGAGAGAACTATCCTGTAGAGCAGAGATAGGTGGTAGGGAGATGAGGGCTTTGGTGGACACAGGAGCATCTGTGTCATTGATGAGAGAGGAGACATACAGGCGGGTGAAGCGGAAGAGAAGGTTACAGGGAAGCGGACATAGAGATCACGCAAGCAGATGGGGCCCCCCTGGAGATAAAAGGGATGGTGAGGCTCCCGGTGAGGATTGGGAGGGTGAAAAGCACCCAAAATTTTTACGTAACCCCTGACCTGTGTACGGAGGCAATCTTGGGAGAAGATTGGCTCCGGAGCCAGAGGGCCCAGATCGAGTTTAATCCTACTGTGTTGGTGGTGAACGGCGAGAGAACGCCATTGGGATGCCCACCAGAGGAAGAGATAACCATAGTGGTGGAGGAAGATGTAAAGTTACCTCCTAGGACCGCAGTGTCAGGGAAAGGGGTAGGCTAATGCCAGAAAAAAAAAATTACGGAGAGGACCTCTGCAGTTGGTTCCTGTAGAAGGAAAGGGCCTAGAAGATAACGAGGTAACCCTGTGCGAAACGGTAGTGGAGGCAGCCGAGTTGGTGCCCATTATGATGGTGAACCAGGCCCAAAAGACTATCAAGGTTGGGAGAGGGAGAAGATAGGGAGAGAGCGCTTCCCCTACGAACTCTGAATCGAGTGAGATTCGAGGAGGAACGAAGGAAGCTAGTAGAGCAAACAAAAGGAATCTTAGATGAGGATATATTAGCACCGGATCAATTTAGAACCAGAGTGGGGGGTCTGTTAAGGAACAATCGAGATGTGGTGGCCCAGTCAGACAAGGAGCTAGGTCAGACCCACACAGTCGAAATGAAAATCGACACCGGAGACCACCCCTGTGAAATTAAAACCCTACCGAACACCTATACATAAAAGACCCCTTGTAGAAGAGGCAGTAGAAAATGTTGGAAGCTGGGATGATCGAAAGATCGATCTCTCCTTGAGCTTCCCAATAGTAATAGTAGGTAAGAAAGATGGCGGCCACCGTTTCTGTGTAGATTTTAGAAAGCTGAATTCTATATCGAAGCCGTTGGCGGTGCCATTGCCATTGATAGACGACATTTTGGCATTATTAGGGAAGGCAAAGTACTTCTCTACGTTGGACTTGAGGTCCGGGTATTGGCAAGTAGCCCTGGATGAGGCTGACAAGGAGAAGGCCGCATTCGCGTGTCACCTGGGACTGTTTCAGTTCAGAGTGATGCCATTCGGTTTAGCTAATGCCCCGGGAGTCTTCCAACAGCTAATGTCAATAGTGTTAGGAGGATACGAGAGCTTTGCCATGGCGTATTTAGACGATATCTTGATATTTTCGGAGACAGTGGAACAACACTTTTTTCATTTAAGACAGGTGTTGGGAAGGTTGAGGAAACACGGATTAAAATTGAAATTGTCAAAGTGTCAGTTTCTGAGGGAAGAAACTAGGTATTTAGGCTTCGTCATAAACGGAGACGGTATTAAACCCGACATGGAATCCGATCCCATATATAAAGGAACACACACACACACATAAACAACCTGGGTTTTTTAACCTAAGTCACTCCACGGAATCGCTAAAACATAGAGCATAGTCTGATGAAAAAGACGCCAAAGTTTATGAAAACAAAATTTTATCGTCAAAATGCTTATTTTTTTATGAAGAGGATAGACTAAATTTGTTTTTAATTATTTTTTAAAAAATTTTCCATCTTTTTAGAATATTCTAAATTTTGATTTAAAACACCTTGTTTCTCTTTGTCGCAACAAGGGGTAGTAAATAACATAGATAATTTTTAGCGCATTTTTTTGTATTTAAACACATTAATTTGGAAAATCTTTCAAAAATAAAAATAATTGTCAGATGTTAATGAAACTTTCAGAAACTATTCACAGATGATCGAAATTATTATAAATATGTTTTTTTTTTATTACAGTCATGCAGAAATATTTTTTTTATATTTATTAACACCCCCATAACTAATTTTATGAAAAACTCTAGAAATTCGAGACCATCGGTTTTAGTGATTACAATAGTTAAAAGCACAAGGCTTTGAAGAATGCAAATCATGTTTTTTTTTTTTTTTTGGCCAACGTACCTGAAAATCAACTGTGAATTGTAACATACAAAACTCAATAAAACAAATATATTATTTAGTTTCAAATGCTTTTATTTGTTTTAATTTGTTTTTATGAATATGGACAATATTTTCTGAAAGCAAAAAATTTTTTCAATGAAAATTGAATTTTTAATACAATTATTTCTTATTTCTTTAATTTTAAAAGATTTTTAAAAAATGTTTAAATTGAATTTAAAAAATATTTTAACATTAGTTAAAAGCAACATCAACCTTTCAAAATGTCCGTGTGAGATTGTCATTGTCTAGCGCTTTGAAAATTGTATAATTTGGACCAATCAGATTAGCCATGGTAATTAAGAAATGTAATTTTGTGTTTTATAGTCGGACAGTAATTATCAAGTACGGAAGACCAACCAGAATACAATTTAGTTGCATTATTTGAGTTCAGCATTGTTCTCCGCTTTAAGCCCTTTACTTTTGCGAAACACGTATGGAGAAGTTAATTTGAGTTTTCAATTTCAACTGAGAAGGGTACCTACAAGTAACAGTATCATCTTATGAAATTTAACTACTGCTAAACTTTAATTAAGACTATGCTCTATGTTTTAGCGATTCCGTGGAGTGACTTAGGTTAAAAAACCCAGGTTGTTTATGTGTGTGTGTGTGTGTTCCTTTATATATGGGATCGGATTTCTTACATTTTTCAGCCGATAAAACAAACATCCACTTTTTTTTTCGGCAGGTAGTATTTCTTATTGTCTTGCACACTTTTTTCTTTATTTACATTCAGAATGCTTTAAAAATTCCATTTACAAGACAATTGTTTATAATAAAATTCTATTCACCAATCGATAGACTCATAACGATTGTAAACAATGATTTTGTTTGAATTTGGGTTTGACCAATTCGTAAAAAAAAAAAAAAAAAAAACTAATTAAGACATGCATGTCCGTCAACCTTAAGCAATAATCTTTGTCAATTTTATTTTTCAGTCTTTATGATGGTCGATACTTGATCTATCTCTTACTGTTACATCCCCGGGCAACGCCGGGCTCTACTGCTAGTTCTTAATAAAAGACAATATTTTGTTGGTTTTTGTTGACTTCAATGTTCACTTTTATATTTATATTTACATACGCTCTATCTCTGATATTGAGTACTTTATCCCATAAATATAGTACACCTTAGAACTATATTTCTTTATATATATATATATATATATATATATATATATATATATATATATATATATGATAGTCATATCAGAGAGAAAAGTATAAAAGTATGACAGATTAACACCTTAAAATATATTACCAGACATGTCTAGTTAGCAGCTTTCCTGGAAAATTCAAAAATAAGGAAATTAGAAGAAACCCACAATGGCGAAACATCTGGTTCATTTCTATTCTTTAATATTGTGAAAAATTAAATATTTTAGTCAAACGTATACAGTGCTACCTCGGTTCTTGAATGTCTCACATGTCGAACAAATCGATTTTTGAACAGAAAACTTGAGATGAAAATGCCTCGGTTATTGAACAAAATTTTGGTTCTCAAACAACATTGCCAAACAGAGTTAACCCGAATGGAATAATTTCTGAGTTAACCACCATGTTGTATATATTCGTGTGTTGTGTTGTGCTTTTTTTTTTACCAGTTTTATTGTACTGTGATTTTTTTTCTACATCGATTCCTATTGGAAAAATGGTTTCGGTTTATGATCACTTCAGTTTAGAAACATATTAAATTTGTGAACCAAGGTTCAACTGTATATGAAATTGAAATTTTAATAGATAATATGGTAGAACTTTTCAAAAAACTATTTACATAAGGTTGACCATACTACAAGGTCATATATACTTAAGGATGTAATTTATTCTTTGCTTTTTGCTTCAGAAACACAGTGCTGTATTATATATAACAAAATACAGTAGGAAAATGCTTAATGTTTTCAATAAGATATGCAACCTAAATTGGTAAAACTCCATATTTATCATTTTTTATTGTTGCCTCCTCATTTTTGCAGTATTTGTCTACGTTTGATTTTATTAACCTCATGTGATCTTCACTAGCTACTTGTGGAGGCTTAGAAGGAATAAGTTGGAATTTCATATGTACGACTTGAGAAATGGGAGTGTGTGTGTGTGTGTGTGTGTGTGTACACAATGTTCAACAGAAGACTACAAGTTCATTATTGATGACAGGAGACAATCCCCAAAGCACAAGAACCAGATGTAGCATTTACAGGAGGGGATGCACATTCTTCCCCAGAACAACATTCCAAAGGTCACTCAAATAATAATAGAAGATATATGGTGGAACAGAAACTGTGTTAACCCTCTGTTAGGTACAGTGGATTGTTTGAACACTCTACAAAATATTTTCTTTTATATTTAGCACATAATAAATCAGGCAGATCATGATTTATCAAGTAGCTTCTTAAATAACTCTGCTAAGTAATTACGAGTTTCTAGTTTTAGTCACTATAAAGGGTGCAGCAGAAATACGTCCAACATAATGGTAAGACATTAGCTTTTCCTGAAATGAAAATTTACTCATGCCTCATCAAAGGGAAGTCCCGGTGAAAAGGCACAAGCTGCCCAAAAGCAAAGAAGGACCAGAGAGAGAGAGAGAGAGTTAAAGGGAGATAACCACATTATCATTGATAACTCTCTCCTCCAATTTGCAGATGCTAGTTTTTATATGCTTAATACTTGATATAATGCAAAAATATCACAATGATAAAAATCGATCAATAATTATTTATACTGGAACTCATGCATGCAATTACAAGTAGTCCATAATAATATTTAAAATTTTGAAATCATATTTATTTTTGGCATCTGTATTTTTTAAAACTATTTCTAAATCTTTGGTTGTCTTTCAATCATTCCACCTTACCTGCTATCCTCTTTTTGAAAATCTCTCCAAAGTAATTATTGGGAGCTCTTTGTTTTAGTCATAATATTTGTGTGAATTATAAGCAGTTTTATTTGTTTGGTGGGTGCAAAACTATTCAGGATGACTCATCACCACCAACTCAATGCTGGCAACTCAACACTGCCGACTTAACACCAGCCAACTCATCTCCATGAGAATTCAACTCCAGGACAATTTGCCACCAGCCTACTCAGTACATGGACAACTTAATGACATGTAAACTATGAAATTTTTTTGTAAACTTTTTAAAAACAAATAAAAGTAATTTATTAAGGATCATGACTTTATTTTTAATTTAAAAATTTATTGAAAATTGTATGCATTTCTCCACAAATGTTCAGTTGGAGATCGTTGATAAAAAAAAAAGAAACAATCTGCAATTTTTTTCATCTGCTTTCATATATTTCTTCAATTTAGGGGGAGGGGGATGACATCCAATTAATTGTTTGAAAAATGCATATCAGTTTCTTTATACCGTTTGCAGCCCTGTAACGAATCTCCACATTGTCAGGTGCTATGAATTCAGCATCAGTTGAGTTGTCATACTGATTAGGCTAGTGGTGAGTTGGCGGTGATAAAATATCCCCTCCCGTCCAGTAGTACTAATGGAGTAATTTTTCTATTTTATGTTTTTTTCAGATTTTATTCTGTCCATGGTATTCTCAGCATTTTGTCAGTAGAACTCCATCTCTGTCACTTCATGTCTTTTCCAACATTTGCAAAGAGATTGTCCAGCATTCACTGCCATATAAGAGATTAATGATGATACAAGTGAAAAACACATACCTGCTATGTCGACCTCAACAACATCATCAATAATGACTTCTACTTTTCATCCATTAGAAATTGCATTTCAAGCTCTGAATCCATTAAATGTCTATACCTGATAGAAAAACTATAACAGTCCACAAAGTTGTATATGTCGGGTGAAGACTCCAATTCTGGAACATTCCAAACCTTATCTGAAATACAACCATGAGGAAATGCAAGCCCCAATCTATTTAATTTTTCCTAGACTATGCTCTGCATATATACAAACAGATTGAAGAGATAGGCACTGATCGCTTAAATATTCTATACCGTCTCCCAAATGAATCTACTAATACAAAACAGTGTTCCTGCTTTCCCTCCCAAAATCAATGTGGAGGGGATGAGGGTGGCTATATATAGGCATTCGCAGTTGGAACAAGAAAGATCCGAGACAAAATATCAGCATCCTCTATTTTGTGATGTCAAAGTATACTCGTTGCCACGTTTGTAATGCCAAAGAATATTCATTGTCACTTTTGTAATAGAGACTTTGTAATTGCAGATACAACTATAGTATGCCATTGAACAGTACTAGTGTCAGATGCCTTCGAATAATCTTGCACTAATAGTACTTGCTCGATAATACTCGCTCAACAAGTAACCCGTATAGTGATCCTAATAAAGAAATAGTATAGTGAATAGAGTAGAGAAATATTATAGACTAGAAATCGTGATTCAAATAATATAGAAGATAGACTACAAATAACAATCATTAGTCATCAGCTACATCCTAGATACATATGTTTTCCTCTATGGTTACATGGACTACTTAATTCGAAAATGGGATCGCCTGTGTTTGCTCAATGCGATCAATGTTCAAACTCAAGTGTCGGCAGTGATACTATATTCCTATATAAAACTCTATCAAGTATTCCAAGAAGTATAACTCAAGATAAATATTTCCAAAACAAAAACAATGATCTGGAATTGGAAGGCAAGCAGTGATGGTACATCACTTGAATCCTTCATAAAAATTCAGGATGTGAAATTAATAAATAATAAAAACTTCAAATACCTTTAGGTATGAATCAGTTACAACAAATTTAGTATAGGAGATAAGCAAATTGAACTTAGAAGAGATTGTGTTAGAGGTAGTTTCACCTAACACGAAAATGAGAGTCATGTTCTTAAATAGCCTCAAGACTTTTATATCAATGTCATGCATGGTATCAGACTTGTTCAGAAATATTTAAACTGTCAGCTGTATACAAGTGCTTTCTTAGATCAATGGTTAAATATGGCAAGTGAAGCATGTAGGTCTTTATGAGGATCATCCTTCTTTGAACCTTGCAGATAAAAAAAGAGCTGTACCAGATAATAGAAACCTCATTACTTGAGGACTTTCAATGGCGGCAACAACTAAAATGAATAACACATGTAACTTGAAGAGAAAATAATGGCATAGTCAAGATGATAACATTCCACACTACTTCAAAGAAAAGGTTAGGAAGGAAACCACTGTCAATACTGGAAAGAGCAACAGCAGCCACAAGACTTAAGAAACCTATTTTCCTGAAAAACTGTTTTAAAAGAAAGATTTGATAAATTTCAGCCAACTGCTCAGTCAATGAATGCCAAATGTTTCCTTATAAGGAAAAGCCTAATATTACCATTACTAATGGACAGAAAACAAAAGAAAAAAGCTTAATTCTGAGCCAAACATTTTCTGTCTTAGATTTGTGCTTTTTCTCTTTTTTTTATCCTATTAATCAACAAATTCAATGTCCAAGAGCCAGTCACAATAGAGTATTAATGAAGTGTCTTTTTATGGACATAAGAGTTATAGATTATGAGGATATATAGGATCTGTGGATTGAAGAGTTTAAGATTGTAGTAGTCTGGGAAGCATTTTCTTGGGAGTCTGTTGTAGAAAAGGTGTGAACTGGTAAAATGAGAAAATGTAGCTTATCAGAACATTTTTCCATGGAAATAGTAAAAAGTAGCAATAGGCTTGTGATATTGTGTCTGTGGCAAAGTACTAGAGGCTCGAATCAACTCTGAATTGGTTAAGCATCTCACCTTGCAGGGTCTTCTTTCAGATAAGCAATATGGCTTTCGCTTCTGTAGGTCAACTACTGATGTGTTAACAATTATTGCTGAAATATAAGCTTTAGATAAGAATGGTGAAGCTCAAGCTGTTGCTTTAAATATCACAAAGACATTTGATGGAATTTGGTATCTTGGTCTTCTTCATAAGATGAAAAGTTATGGTATTACTGGACAAATTTTCAGACAGTCTGTCTTTCTTATCGATTCGTGAAATGAAAGTGTCTTGAACAGCCACTTTTCTAGATCCTTTTGCATTAATGCAGCCACCCCTCAGGGCTCTCTCTCTCCTTGGACCCACATCATTCCTAATTTTCATCACCAACCTTCTTGATGGCATCAGTTCTCAACTCAAAGACTATGTTGATGGCACAACTATTTACTCCTGTCTTAATTGTAAGTCAAACTGGCAGCTGATCTAAAAAATGATCAACAATCTTTTGTTAACTGGGGCAAGAAATGACTTGTTAATTTTAACACCTCCAAAATGAAACTGCTATCTATTAAATGTCTGAGGGAACCCTATCTGCCTTCCATCAGCATAGCTAATGCTAACCTCCAGGAGAGTGAACCATGCATTCTCAGGCTAACATTTTCCACCAACATGAAGTGGAAAGATTATATAGAATCAGTTGCTAGGTCCATTGTTAGGAAAGTTGGTTCATTGTGTTGTGCTAAAGAATTTTTTTTTCTCCTGAATCTATCTTACATATTACAGGTCTATCATTCTTCCATGCTTAAAATATTGCTGCCAGATATAGTATGGTGCTCCTGCCATATATTTAGGGATCCTTGATAAAATCCAAAGAAGAATCAGCAATATCATTGGTCCTGACCTGGTATCTTGGCTTCAATCACTTTCTCATTGCCATACTGTGGCTTCCCTGTGTCTTTTCTATAAATACTTTCATGGTAATTGTTTTGTTGAACTCATCTCTTTTAAGTGCAGTACTAGATTGGCTTCAAGGTCTCATTGTTTTACAGTTGATCTAATTGTAAGTTCTATGCTAACAATTTCTTCTGTCACACTTCTTGATTGTGGAACTCTCTTCCAGCTTCTTGCTTTGATCTTTGAAAATTTAAATGCAATGTCAATTGTTATTTTCTGTCTTCTTAATTCCTGTTCTTTTATTGTTCACTGTCATAAATAGTGTTTTTCTTTTCTTATATTCTTTCACACTCAGTAACCCTCTGTGTGTTAGTTGCTTGGGGTGAAATCATAAAAAAAATAATAAAAATGAGTTACAGGGTGTAAAATAATTCATCACCTACAAGGCAGTGTAAATGCTTTTGAGCTTTTTCAAGGCTGGAAATAAAAAAGCTAGCTGATGAAATGCTTTTTAGGCTGAAGCTGAAAATGAGAAGACATTTTCATTGTTTGTGAAATAATTAAGACATTAAAAAAAAATGAGATTAAAAAAAATATCAGTGGGAGGAGAGTTAGTTATACAATTTGACTTCTTTATTTTTATAATTTTAACAAAAAAATAAAATCATTATGTGAGTGTATGCATATATCTCTCTCTCTCTATATATATATATATATAAAAAGAAAGAACACTAAGAACATCCGGTGTTCTTATAGATATTTTTATTTTTACAAAATAGTGCTCAATGTAAATTTACAGAGCATTAATATTTTAAATTATTTGATTTAAAATATGTTTTTTTTCGCTACACAATTCTAACCATGTTTCAAAAATGGAAGCTAAAAGCTTCGAATTTAATTTTGTAATTAAATTAAAGACATTAGTTCCATTTCATCCTCAAGTAAATTTTGGAGTTCAAAATTTGCTTGAGGATTAAATGGAACTAATGTCTTTAATTTAATTACAAAATTAAATTCGAAGCTTT
Organism: Acanthosepion pharaonis; assembly: GCA_903632075.3. Lineage (NCBI taxonomy): Eukaryota > Metazoa > Mollusca > Cephalopoda > Sepiida > Sepiidae > Acanthosepion > Acanthosepion pharaonis. The sequence continues at coordinate 17,956 of CAHIKZ030000382.1, read as the reverse complement.
TAGCTTCAATTTTTGAAACATGCTTAGAACTGTGTAGAAAAAAAATTTTAAATCAATTAATTTATAATATATATATATATATATATATATATATATATATATATATATATATATATATATATATCTGCATTTTATTTTGGTTCATGAAGTACAGTAAAAAAAATGAATTTAATAAATCCAACTTTTAGTGTATGTTACAATTTGAATGAATAACAAAAATATCTTCTTCTATGTGTCATATCCCTTCGGGATGAGGACAATCATGACTCTCCACAATTTCCTTTTTACCATCTCTCCTGTTTTACCAACCATATACACAGACTCATTAGGTAGGTTACTTGCTGCTTTCTTCTGTCTCTCTTGCCATAAATATGTCATGTGAGTGTCAAATTCTTGAAGCCCTCTTTCCTCATGCCCTAGAAATTTAAACTATCTCTTTCTGATTCTAAGTATAAACAAAAAGTTAATATATAAGAAAAAATATTTTGCCTTCAACTTCAGATATTTTCTAAAATGAGTAAATTTAAATTTGAAAATATGAAATAAAAATATATAATATTATAAAAATATTTTATTTAGAGCCTAAGTGTGCAATTAACAATTCCAAAAATAAATCATGTTAATTCCAACTATATTAATAGTTTTTTTATAATACAGTTTAACTATGAGAGTAAAGGCAATTTTGAAATTACGTGGTAATAACAACATAGAGACACTGATGTGGGATGCATGTGCATATGATGACGGGTCGGTAGCTGCATGCAGCAATCTGTCATTCAGTCAAGTGGCAAGGAGCAATGGGCTCAGACATATGAATGCACGACTCAGCGATTGCACCATCAAGGAACAATGCACTGTAGGGTGCTTTTGTGAGAAGAGGGAGTCAAACCTATAGAAATGCATCACCGGATGTTCATAGAGTACAGAGTATGTGCCCTGAATCAATATAAGGTGTATGAGTGGGTAGAATGCTTAAAATTGGAAAGAATAAGTGTAATGGTAAAAATTATGATATCGTTATCCCCACCCCGACAACTTCATATGTAGAAGAACATATCCAGAGAGTGGAGGTCTTGATCAGGGTAAGTCCAAGGAATCATATTAGCAGTGGTGGCAATTGTGGTCAGCAGCTATGGATCTGCATAAACCATAGGTCATGATGACTTGGTTTAACATAAAGTTTATGTGCTGCATGTCCAAAACAAGCAAGCTGTGCCGACATAGCTTTGTGAACAACTGAAAAATCTTCTTTTTGGAAAGGACAAAGAAGCTCATTCAGGGATACCAGAAGTGTATCAATGTGCAGGGGGTCTATTTATAAAAGTTGACATATGCTTTTGTTCTTCACCAGTGTAAATAAAGGTCAAGTTTCCTTTATTTCTTGATTTATCCTTGAATATACCAAAATATTAATTCTGTAATGACATTGATGGAATAGCAGTCATCAATATAGAGAACAGAGTCAGCAAATGAGTTTCAAATTTCAGCTGAGGCAGAGCATGTTTCTTTAGCAATAATAATCTGAGAAAAGTATGAATTTGCTTTTCTCTGTGTTCTATGTTGTCACCGGATATCTTGACAAAAATAAATTGTCTTAAGCATGCAATGATGATTGTTGAAGTAGCTGAGTAAAAATTTGGTCAAACCACTCTCCTATAACTACCAACCAGGCAGTAATAACTGGCACTACTTATGGAAAATGGTCTGTTTGTAAAAAAATAGGGAAAATAATTGTTGTAACTAATTTTTGTTGATTAGTATTCATTAGATTTTCTTCTACCAGTGATTTTTGTCAAAGCCAAAAAATATCATTTTAAAAGTGGAGTCCTGTTCATAATATAAATACAGTATCAAATTGATCTCAATTTTTTTTAGCTATCTTTACCTTGTTTTTATTTACAAATGTCATTTGAAACTGTACCCACTTCAATGAAGAACAGATATATACATTTATTCATATAAGGTGTATTTAGATGACAAATTTGATTAAAAAGAACTGGCCTTGTTGGTTCTTTTTTAATCAAACGTATATATATACATATATATATATATATATATATATATATATATATATATATATATATATATAAGAAATATACTCTTAAGGTGTGCTATATTTATGGGATAAAATGCTCAATATCAGAGATAGACCATGTATAAATATAAAAGTGAACATTGAAGTCCACGCTTAGAGGCGACCGGCTGTTTCATGCTAGACGCAATCATCGTGGCCTGACGATTGCATCTAGCATGAAACAGCCAGTCACCTCTAAGTCTTGACTTCAATGTTTTATATATATATATATATATATATATATATATATATATATATATAGATGAAGAGAGAAAGATTTATTCTCATACATTTTTATATGATTTATTTAAAAATATTTAAAATGAGAAATTGTTTAACAAAAATCTTTTAGAACCAGAATCTATCTTGCACATTTATAATTCTACCATTTTTCCATGGTATCTATATTGCTGCAACATCAGGTCTGGAGCTTTTACTATGCATTTAGAGATTCTTGATGAAATACAAAGAATCTGTAATGTTATTAGACCTGATCAGGCATCTTGGATTCTGTCACTTCCCCACTGCCGTAGCATAGCTTCCCTGTGGCGTTTTATAAATATTTTTATGGTAATTATTCTGTTACCTAGACTTTATGGATTTAAGCACAGTACTAGATTGGTGGCAAGGCTTCATTATTTTACACTTCAAGTGGATAGATGTAACTAAGTGTTATACTAGATCATACCTACTGTATTGTAAATAGACTCTCCCACAGATAATAAGTAGTAGTAGCAGTGACCAGTTGGGGCTCAGTGGTGTTGAGTTAGTCAGTCAATGTCGGACATTAAAGTATCATCACCACAACTAGATTGCTGCATCGTTAACTGTTATTTCAAGTTCCTAATGTTTTGTATGTCGAACCTAATTTAGGACTGACTTAGTGAAATACAAGCCTCCACTGTGAAAACTACTCTACGACACTAAGTTCTCTGCTAACAGTTTCTTTTCTTTCACTTTTTGCTTATGGAACTGCATATTCTCAGCAAGCCCTTACATCTTAGTGGCTTTATTGCCATGTCTAAGATGAAATGATTTAAAAAAAAAGAAGAAAGATATTTTTGTTAGGGTTGTAGAGAACAGTTCAGGTTCAATATATTATTGGTGACATATAGTTCATACACCACAGTTCGCTCAATTAGAAAGCTAACATAAACAAATACACCTCATACATTTAAATTTACTCATTGCATGTAAAAACCAATCTATTTTGCAAAAAGTTTAACTAAAAATGAAAATCCCTAATTAAAAAAAAAGACATCTGTGTAATGACAAAAGTATGCAGGTGAAGGCTTTAAAAAAGTTTTATTTAACTGAGAATACAAGATTTGCGTATAGTGTCTTTTTATAGTCCCACTAAACAGAAATAGCTCTCTCAAAGAGGAGAGTAACAAAACAAGGGGAAACCATTCTTGATTATTCATAACAATCAGTATTATAGTTATCAATTGTGTAGACATTTATAAATAAAAACCAAGTAATGAAAACTCTTTAAAAAATCAGGGATCATTTTGACACAGTATTTATATTATAAACAGGACCCTGCTTTTAAAATGATAAAAAATATATTTTTTAATTCTTTCAAATGTTGCACCTAGAGGAAGGTTAAATAAATGCAAAATGAAAATTAGGTACAAAAATCTTTTTTTTGTTGTTTCTTTTTAATGAGTGGACCATTTTCCTAACTCTAAAAAATAAAAAAAAAAGTTGTTACACCCATTGTCAGCCTTGACAGTGGCAGGCATACATACATATACATATTCATTAGATTACATTTTTATAGAAGTATTTTGTTGCGACAAAAAGTCTTTATAAATGTGCAATAATTGTTTAACTCATATTCAAATACTATTATGCAATAAAATTTGTTTTATAGCCATTTTTGGTAGACAAGGCTTCTTTTTACAAGTCATAATTATTAAATGAAATAAAAGTTTAGAGTAAGGCTATAAATTATTAAAAACACACAAGGAAAAAAAATCCACATTGCATTTCAATGATGTGAATTATTTTTGTGCTTTTAAAAATAATTCAAAGACTTAAAAGTTTTAATTAATTTAAGGAAACAATATCCCCAGTTTTTACTTTAAGCAAATAATTTGTTTTTTATGTTTTTTCTTTTTTGCAATAATATTTAATTAAAGTGCAAGCAATTGTGTAAAATTATGATTCAATAAAAATTTAAAACAGAGTGAATAATCAACATTGCTCTACAACAAATTATAATACAATTTAAATAGATTTTTGCATCAAATATTGTTTGAAAAGTAAACAAAGAGTTGAAAGCTATTATAAATTTTTTAAGTGTCATTTTTTTTAAAAAACAAAACTTAGAAATATTTGTAATTCTTAATAGTAAAATCAAACAAACAAAAATATTTTAGGAGCAAGTCTGATTTGTTTTAAAAATTTAATGAAATTTTTAAATATTTCCAAAAATTTGCTTTTAGGACTATATCTATTTTCAGAAAAGCTTTTTTTTTTTCAAAATTGTACAGTATTACTTTTGTGACCTAATCATATGAATATTCAACTAATTTTAGTTGATTTTTTTTATCAAAATTTTAAAGTAATATTTTTGTGGCCTAATCATATGAACATTCAATTGATGCTTCGAAATTTTCAAAGAAATCATATAGGTAGGCAAAGGTTGGCCGTTCTGAAGGATTTGATTTCCAGCAATATTTCAAAATATCATTAATTTGTTGGGGACAGTTTTTAGGAGCTGTGAGCCTATCTCCTCTTTCCAAAAATGATATCACATCTCTGTTTGTCATTCCTGTAGAAAGATAAAAAAAAACAAAAAACAATGCGTTAATTGAAAAGAAACAATCATATTAAAATGTGAGTTTTTCTGTTTGAATTTTTAGGAGCAGTTATCATTATTTAGATAATTTACATGTGAACAGTGTTGATAATAGACACAGAAAGGAAGCTACAAGAACTCCTACAGAGGGTAGTGAAGGAAAGTGAGAAGAAAGGACATCAATTGCAAGGGGATAGAATGCATGGTTGTTAGCAAAAAGAACAGCCCAATATGCAAATTAGAAATTGGAGATACCAAAATCAAACAAGTACAACAATTTAAATATCTGGAAAGCATTTTAGCAGAGGATGGAAAGTGTGAAACTAAAATCTGAAGGCATATTGGGAGAGCAAAAGGTACTTTTCAAAAGTTAGGCAAAGTATTAAGAAACAGGAAAATTTTCTTAGAAACAGATGAAAAGTGTACTGAGCTGCTATATAATATCAGTTCTCCTATATGGCAGTGAATGCTGGACAATCTTCTCAAAAGATGAAGAAGTGACTTGAGGCCACTGAAATGTGGTTCTACAGAGGGATGCTGAAAATATCATGGAACTGAACTTGTGAGCAACGACAAAGTTTTATAGAAAACTAGCAGCATGGCCCAGCTTTGCCCTTGCTCGATTAAAAAATTACACGACTCATACAGCAATCGCTATCACTTGACTTAAAATATTGTTGCCCTTCCTTGCCTTTAAAGGAGTGCCCTTTGTGCTGATGTTGCTATGCTACAAGGCTTAATTCTTGCCTATCTCACACTGCAAATTTTTTCTAAGCTCTATACTAAACATTAAATCTGTTACGAAAAAAGAACTAAACAAAATGAACACAAAACGATCAGCTTTAAAGAAGGACTCGTAACTGGAAAAACTGAATGAAAAAAAATGTTAACAACAAATACTTTCTGCGGAATCAGAATCGACATTAAGTTTAAGCAAGCGAATGAGCCAGTTAGAGTAAAGGGCCATGCAGATTTAAATTTTTCCCCACTTGTGACAAATACAGCTATCGATTTTTTTTGCATGCTAGCATGCTAGTTAACATTCAGCTGTTGGCTCTCATGCTGGCCAATAGAATCTTCCTGCCTATTCGTGGCAGCCAGCTATTGGCTCTCACTCTGGCCAGTAGAAAATGGCCACAAACTACATGAAAACTGCCATAGAAGCATGAAAAAAATCGATTATCTCCTCTATCAATGGAAGTTGGGAAATGCAAAGTTGGTCCTGGCCTTCCCGCTAACTTGGAGCATGTGCATGTAAATTTTGGCATATATCCGTCGAAAATTGCGGCCGTGCATTCGTTACACACACATCCTGCCTTTTATAGATAGAGATAAAAAAAAATAAAAGACATTTATGCTTAACATCAAAAAGGAAAGTAGAAATTTCTAGGGTACATAATAAGGAAAGAGGAAATTTTATACTTACAGGACAGATTAAAGGCAAGAGGGACAGAGGAAAACAGTGTGTAATCTATCTAGTGAGCTTGAGGAAATGGGTGGCAAAACAGGGTTTAGAAGTCATAACAAAAAGACAAGGTTTATTAAGAGCTCCAAAGGACAGAAAATTGTACAGAATCAGGATTGTCAATGTCCTAAAGGGGCATGGTACATAGAAGAAAAAGAACATGCAGACTACTGTCCTTATCTTTGTTGTTGTTATCACAATGTTCCAGTTGTTGTGCCCTTTGGCATTCATCCAGGTAACCTGTTCTTATGAAATCTAGATGAAATATCCCTAGATAAGGATAGTGAAATGAGAACAGTCACCCCATAGGTTAAATAAAGGGTTCAGTTTGGAATTCACTGTAGGTTACCTGATGAAGACCTAAGTACACAATGCCTAAAACATTGTAATAACAATAACGAAGATGAGGGAAATTGTCTGCATATAATAGTGTAAATAAAATGTGAGATTATTCAATATACAATATAAATTAATTCTTTGTTCCCCCCATACAAATTAGCTTCAAAATCATAACTTTTGACATTGAAAGTATGAAATTTAATTTTAAAAGAAAAAAGCTTTATATTTATAAATATTTTAAAAAAATAGCAGTTCAATTTAAGATAAAAATAATTTTTCTTACATATTAGTTTGATGCAATATTTTGCGGTATTAGAATTTTTTTGCAACATGTTGACGTATGTTAAAATCCTCAAAGTATTTAGTATTATTGAAGCTATCACTAATATTTTTTGTTGAGATTTACGAACTCTATGTTTTGTTCAATTTTGCAAGCCAATCGATGAAATTTTAATTTGTTGATTTGTTTGGAAAAATATTTTGACAAAAACCCTTCTTCATATTTTAACTTCTTCGACTTTATAGGACTTCGTTGTAAACAATATTTTTTAAGAAAATTTCTTTTTTCTATTTTTAACAGCGAAGAATAAAATCTTAGAATTTCTTACTCTTGAGTATGCAATGTATAACTGGTCATACATAAATATTTCTTTCTGGAGCCAAATTACAACTTTTTGAAGCATTTGGACATGTGATTTGTTTATAATTTTTGCAAATGCAGAGTGAACTAGAAACTTGATTCTTGTATACATAAAAACTTAAAGATATGCAAAAAACAATATTGCATTTTTATTAAATAAGAATTTGTTATTTTAATCATTAAATTGTTTTTAAAATAGTGGGAGTATTTTTATATGTCAAATAACAAAAATTTTAATTTTTCCAAAAAATGAATGAAAATTTATTGTACTAAACTATGCACCCTCGTAAAACCAACTGTACTTTGGGTCCCCTTACTTGTTTGCACTTCTCCCCAAAATTTGGTTTCAATCAATCAATGAATGGCTATTTGAGAGTATATGATGGATAGATGGATGGACAGACTAATAGAAGTCACAGAATTTTGTATATATATAATTTTTTCCAAAATCATTTTTCCAAGATATAAATACATAACATTAGGATTCAGTCATTTTAGTTTTTTTCCCTAGCTTTTTACATCATGGATTTTTACATCAATTTTCAGGTTAATTTTGTATTCCATCATAAAAGAATGACTGGTTTTGAATAATTCATAGAATTTTTCAATAACTTGTCAACAGCTGTCAAAACAAGAGATGTTGAATGGAGCAAAAGAAGTAAATAGTTTGACAGTAAGAAATCTGGGAATATAAAGCATGCAGAAAAACTTCCCATGCTATGATGTTATGAATACATGAGAGAAAAAAATGAAACAAGTACTGCTGTTTGGATGAAAAGCAATCAAGAACTGTTAAGATAAAATTGTTTATATTACTGATATAGGGGATCATGACAGAATATCTCATTGTGGGCAAGGGAAGTGACTTCGAGGAAGAGTGAGTCAATAGGACCTGGAGTTGATGCATGTGTCTGGAAGCTTGACTGATATATATATATATATATATATATATATATATATATATATATATATATATTAGGGAAATTTTATGACAAAATGGAAAAGTTTACTTGTGACATATTTCATTCACATGCATATGGCAGTGGGTGCTGGTAATTTTAGAATATTTTTTTTAGTCAAATTCATTTAGATTCACTTTCTTTTTCTTTCCATCACTTTTGTAATTAGGTATTCCACACTATTAGAAATCTGCCATTATATATATATATATATATATATATATATGGTGGACTCTCTGTTGTATTCAACATATGAAGATCAAGCAGCTCAGTTCCTAGGGACTGATAACCTAGACACCAGTACATATAATTTGATTACAGTGGTGAAGGCTGTGTACAGAACTAACTACACTTTTTGGAGGGCTGAATTATATATAATATATATATATAATATATAATATATATTATATATACACATATATATATATATATATATATATATATATATATATATATATATATATATATATAAATGAATAAATATAAATATAGGCAAATGTATGAGCAAACATTGGTATACAAATACATGTATATATACTCTACAGTGTAAGAATAAAACAGTGCTTAATGTTAAAGAACAGAGCTATTTAATATATTAAGACATATACATAATATCTTACACTGATTGCACAATCAATTGTTGTGCAATCAATGTAAGATATTATGTATATGTCTTAATATATATATATTTCAAACTTTAACAATGAAAAAAAAAAAAGAATAGAAATTATTTACTCACCAGGATACGGTATCTCTCCATAAGTAAATATTTCTATTAAAAGAATTCCAAAGGACCAAACATCAGATTTGATAGAAAATTTTGACTTCAGGATTGCTTCTGGAGCTGTCCATTTGATTGGGAATTTAGCACCTGTAAATGGATTTTGTTAAGAAAAAATTGCATTATCACAATATCATATATATTAGTCTTATTGCTTAAGGCATAAAACTGATAGTTTCCATGCAGTGTGGAGTTCTATGCTCATGCTGTTTATATCTAACCTTATTCTTAATATTAAGTACTATTTCCCCAAATTTAGCAAATTTTAGACAATATAAACTTGTTTTCTATTGTTTATTCCTTTGATAGTTGATATTTCTGAGACATCATGGGGAAAGAGGTATTGTCAGATTTAACACTCACAGAATATATTGAAGGCAAGAGGGGCCTTCAATGTTTAATAAAGAAAGAAATAAAAAAAAACACACCATCTACTCAAATATGTGTATCCATTTAAAAATAATGTTTAAACAAATAAATTAAATATATATATATATATATATATATATATATATATATATATATATATATATATATATATAAAATAACCAAAAGTTCTGTCCATTTTTTTGATTAGTCATTAAATGAAGTTGAAATATATATGAAATGCGTAAAGCAATTGTTTTCAAATTCGGACAGTCGGAAGTAGGAACATCAGATGTTATAAAAAACATGAGCACCGTGCCTGGCCATCAGTTATAAGCCGGACAGCTGTGAGAAGAATGGAGGTGTCTAGAGATCTCGTTCGGGGCCGTTTGCTTTAAGACTTCAAAGTGGGCTTATCAGAAGCTGCATCAAGTTGCCGCATATGTCAAACGTTTGGAGATAGTGCTGTGCATGAATGTACTGCAAGGTGTTGGTTTTTGAAAATTCAAGTCGGAAGATTTGTTTCTCCATGATGAGCCTCGCAGTGGATGACCACATCCTTATTCAATCGAGTGCTTACCAGTGATGAAAAGTGGGTTCTGTACGAAACTCCCAAGCGTTCCAGACATTGATTGTCTCCTCAGGATGCTGTCCCTCACACTGCAAGACCACCTATGCACCCACACAAGATTATGCTTTGTGTCTGGTAGACAGGTCGTTAAGTGGTTCATTATGAACTGCTACCAATGGGCCAAACTGGAGACCTATACTCGCAGCAACTGAAACATGTGCAACAGGCATTGCACCAGAAGGAGCCAGCACTGGTGAATCGCAAAGGTGTGCTTTTCCTCCATGACAACGCCTAGCCGTATATCGCGCAAGTGGTCAGGAATACCATACAGCAACTTGGGTGGGAGACTTTGTGCCATCCACCTTATTCACCTGACCTTGCGCCATCCGATTACCACCTCTTCCACTCCTTGCATAATCATCTTCGTGGGAAATCCTTCACCAATGGAGCAGACTTACGCAAAGCCCTCACGGATTTCTTTGCGTCAACCCCCCAGTTCTACCGCAAGGGCATTGAACAGCTGCAGACACGTTGGCAGAAGGTGCCAGATGCCGATGGCGATTACTTCGAAGACTAAATATAATTTACACATACTGTGAAGCATTTTCTTTGTTTCCTTTAAAAACAGACATAACTTTTTTGGCTACCTTGTATATAAATGAACTAATCAAAAATTAATAATGAAAATGCTTCACTAACAAAAGTATGATGAAAGAAAAGACTAATCAAAAATAGTTAATAAAATCATATTTTGATTAAATTAGCTCCTTGTCTTTAAACTCCCAGATCCAAATAAGCACACCCTATCATTTCTCAATATATATCAGTTTAGTTGCCCTGGGGTGTTTATTTCAAATCCCTTGGGGAAAAGTCTGTGTGTCAGTGTACTTAATCAAAATTATTGTTAAACCGAGCATTTATGGCATTTGTTCTGTATGTTTGATTGACCAATCAGTAAATAAGTTTGACAATTTTTCTTTTTAAAAATTGGTAAAAACCTAAATTTGTTAGATGCAAAGACTGCAAGTATAAATTTATCTGAATTAAAATTCCACCTTTGGAAATTTTTTGATGAAATTGTCTAGATTTTGAAAAAAAAAATCTCTGGCAAAATTATTTTGGAATATTCACCTGCTCTTGGATTATATTCTTCATCTTCTATTATCCGAGCTAAACCAAAATCTGCAACTTTTACTTCTGCTTCCCCAACAAGAATATTCCTGGCTGCTAAATCTCTGTGAATGAATTTGTTTGCCTCAAGGTAAGACATTCCATTTGCAATCTGAAAATAAAACATTAAATATCTCTATATTGATAATTCAGGTTGTGCTGAATATATTAACTCCTAATCAGCTGAAGTGTAAATATGCCAATCTAAAGTTCATGAACTAAGAAAGTTTTTAGATAAGATGCTAATGCTAATATCCCAATAATAGAGATCATTGTACACAAAATACCATTCTCTTTGTTCCAATTTGTGGACCCTAGTTACCATATTCTTAATACTTGATATAGTGCAAAAATATCACAATGACAAAATTGGTCAATAATTATTTATAACTATTTATACTGGGACTCATGCATGCAATTACAAGTAATCCATAATAATATTGAAAATTTTGAAATCATATTTATTTTTGGTATATGAATTTTTTGAAACTGTTTCAAAATCTTTGGTTGTTTATATAGGCATAAAGTGTCGCTGTCAACACTTGAGTTTGAACATAGATCGCTAGTGAGCAAACACTGGCAATCCCATTATTGAATTAAGTAGACCACATGACCATAGAGGAAATGCACATATAGGAAGTCGCATGATGTCTAAATGATCGCATTTCTAGTCTATTCTCAACTCTATTCATTATACTATTTCTCTTTTCAGATATAAGTTACTTGTCAAGCAAGTATTATCGAGCAAGTACTAATACTGCGAATGATATTTAAAGGCGTCTGACACCAGTATTGTTCAACAGCGTTACTATAGTTGTATCTGTAATTATAATGTCTCTACTACAACAAACATTATGAAAGTGACAATGAGTATTCGTTGGCATCACCAAAGGGGCAATGAGTGTTCGTTGACATCACAAATCATTCTACTTCACCTGCTATCCTCTTCCACTCCACATATGATGCACACTACACCATTTGAGAACCACTGCCATAAGCAATGTTTGGTTTAGTGAGAAAATGAAAGCTTACATAAAAAGAAAAAAAAGAGAAGATATGAGATGCAATAACACTCATGTTTTTAATGTCTGCTTCAATGATATGGAAAAACTTGTTAATTTCAAATCTTTTCATTTGTACCCTCTTACTTTTAAAAATAATGACCAGAATTCATATTTGTTTGTTATTGCAATATTTTGTTAAATTTGTTATGATTAAATATTCGACCATGCAATAAGGGAATTTTCATGGATATTTTACAACCCTGGAACTCACAAGGAACTTATTTAATAATTATCTTAAGAATTAAGATTCATCAGAAAATTCAAATAAGAAAACTTGTGAAATTTTCATGGGCACTGTTAGTAGAATTATATTTTTGTCACTAGCAATAACTTTTAAAGAGGTCATCCAAACACCGTATATTTTGCTGCCAACATTGTTTCTTCTGTCTCTCATGCAATATATGAAGGTAAGTAAAAATTATTAACACTTTCATCATAACCTATCTTTAGGTTTGTCACACTGCCTTTTGCTCATGAGTGCATATATTTGGTACTATTGAGGTCATATGATTGAAGTTTGAGCTTGATCCCACTAGTATCCTTGCTGCTGTTACAGAGTAAACATGGCTGCTCCGTTAGCAGTGTGTACCAAGGAGGAACAAAGAGCCTCATATGAACCTTAGTATAACAATATTAAATGATTGAATGCTTTCTAGACAAATTTTGTGTAAAAATAATTATTTTATTGCTCACCTGTGCAGCCATATCAACCAGGTTGGAAAAAGGCAGGGAAGCGTTTTTGTCTGCACGTAAGAATTCCAGTAAACTTCCATTACACATAAGTTCTGTAACAATAAGAATAGGCTCATCGATTGAACATACAGCATAAAGACGAACCAAGTTTTTGTGTTTACAACGCTTCATGATTTGCGATTCTTCCAGAAAGCTTTCCTTTGACATTGATCCTGGCTTCAGCATTTTCACAGCAACATCAATTTTTGAATTCCACAGACCTAAAAGATTTTATTGCAAAAAACAAGTATTATATATACATCTTCCTTATTCATAATTCTAATTTGGAGAATATGATATATAAAATTCATATATCAGGTTAATAGTGGGTAAATGAATGGTAAAATGGTAAGAAAATTCTATAATATACTTCATTCTTCAAAGACTTCATCAGACTAAAATAATGATAGGCAAATGAATGACAAAAATGGGAATAAAATTCTATATAATGCTTTTCATCCTTCAAAAAGACTTCATTAGTTGTGCCTTTTTTCCTTTCATTACACCTGTGCCATTATTACGTAATTTCACTTTATGATTAAGTAATACAGTGGACATTTGCACTGAGGGCTACAATATAAGTTAGTTACTTTTAGGGGATTTTTCATAGTGCCTATATTATTAATCTAATAACATTCTATGTTGAAAATATTTTTTCTAATTACTTTTAAAAATTTTTTTCCATTTTTTTTTTTTTTCTTTTTATCCGTGGTCAAAACAAAACAAAATGCAATCATTGAATTCTTTTTTAACGTTTTGTAGATGTTCAATTTTGGAATGTTGTTTAGATGGGGTGAAAATTCTATGATCATTTTGGATGGCACATACACCAATGAACCAAGCTGAACAGTTTTTAACTCAGCATTGTCTTTGTACACTATATCATATTTTATTGGGCAAGTCATTGTTTTCACAATAAATTTTGGGAAAAAAATGACTTTTATGCCCACAATAAGTCGTAGTGTCAAAAGGATAATTTTTCCCATGAAACTGCTTTTTTAACTACCTTCAAACTTTGGTAATGTTGTTTTAAAAAGAAATAAGAATTGGAATAAAACCTAAATACATGATGAAAGTGAATTTATACATTTATTTTTGTTCTTGAGAATTTACAACAAAAATATTAAACCTTATTTATTTATTAGATTGTTTATTTACAAGAATAATTTTATACTTACAACTTTTTAAAAACTAATACAACCTTTCTAAAAAAAAAGTTTTCAAAAGACACAAAATCAATAAAATGGCCTCAGAAATCTCATGGATCATCATACAAGAAAAAAAATCTGTGAAAGGCAATAAAAACTGTGGCAATGTTAACATTGACATACCCTGATTTTGGTTACAAAACATAAAAGAGCCTATATTAACATGCAAAATAATAAAATAATGATTTATTCAGGCATATGGAACATTGCATTGATCAAATATGTTTCTCTGACCAATGTCTTTTAAGGAATAAAAACTCATGTTACACTTTGATGGCATCATTAAACCTGGCATACCACAAAATAAGTTATGATCAATAATTTTAACATGGATAGATATTATAATGATTTATTAAGTGAAGCCTAGATGTGACACAATCCAGAAGCATGGATCACTCAGTGAGGATCAAACTCACTACACAATCATAATTGACCTAGCAGGATAGATATTATAAGGTGAAACTCAAAGGATACATTGCCTAATGCAACTGAATTTGCTAGATCTCACCTGCTCACTTTAAGCCATGAGGAAAGCTTCTGGCCAAGTGTGTGAGTTTTTCTGTCATGCAGAGTTGTCCACCAAAATCAAATTTATGTGAATGGCTTTGTCAAACTCTTTGATTCATAGCCATCTTCACCACCAGAGGAGAGAAAGGGAATAGGGAGAGAGGATGATGACCCTGATGCTTGGATGTAAGTGGGTGCCAACAATGACAGTTGCCCATATAAATATATCCTGAAATTTTAGCAACTCTAATATGGTACCTGTCATTTTGCTGGTAGCAAGATGATCAAATTTTTTTATTGGAATTTAAGAGTCAATTACATTTCACTCAACCTCAAGCTCAACTGGAAATAATTATAGATTTGAATTCCTTATGGGAAGTTGAGACTCAATTATATTTGATTCAATACTGGAATCAATTCAATAATTGGAAATTATTATAAATTTGAATTCCTTATGGGAATTTAAGCCTCATTTACATTTCACTCAACCTAAGACTCAACTGGAAATTATTAATTTAAATTATGAGAAGTTAAGTTTCAATTATATTTCACTCAATCTCAGGCTCAACTAGAAATTATAAATTTAATTTCATTATCAGAAGTTAAGTGTCAGTTACATTTGATTCAACTTCATACATAATTAAAAATAGTTATAAATTTGAATTTGTACATGTCACTTTGTTGTTTAGTATTAATCTTTTCCAGAAAGTATCTTTTATTTACTTTTTGACATTACTTACCTCGCCACACCTCACCAAATTGGCCACTTCCAATTCTTTCTATGAGCTCAACAGAACTTCTTTCTATCTCCCATGCATCACGCATATCTTTGGAAAGATCTGTCAAGACTGGCTTCAGTTTGGCACAAGGAATTGTGAGTCTATGGGCAAGTCCATCTATAATTTCTGAAAATGACATAAAATGAAAAATTTAGAGACGACATCATTTGATATGCGTTAAATGTACTCAAAAATTTTTTTCTGAAAATTGGAACTGTTTTTATTTGTTATTCTGGAATGTCAACATTTGTGCACTCCTAATAATATTTATTAATTTTATATACAAGACAAGTTTTATTAGTCTAACCACATTTTTAGAAGTAATATCAGTTCTTTTTTTAGTTCAATATTTAAGATTTTTCTTCCGATGATATTAGCAAATTCACTGAATTGGAAAAACAGATATTACACTTTGATGTTAATATTTATTAAGGATTGCAACACAAGTGACAGTGGAAGGGGCATATATTGTCTTGTTTTAAACATTTTTATACTAATTAAATTTATGAACTATGTGTTATGAGAGGCCATGTCTCAGTACCATATAGTAGCACAGAAAAGGACTGAGGTGTTATAAACCCCTGCCTTCAGTGTCCATGACGTTGAGTCTCACAATTTCAGGATCAATCCGATATCAAATGAGAAGCTCCAGCAAAGGACTGGCCAGTAAAACATCTTTCACATTATCACTCAGCAACATGTTAGCTGGCTTGGTCAAGTCCTGTAACAACCTGATGACCACCCTACCAAAGTCATCTAGCAGTTTGACTGGCCATCTGCTAGCTGGTGATGATTTCATGGCACACCATGCTGCCACTGGAATGACATTATCCACCAGGATCTCCAGCAGATTAATCTGGCGCTAGAGGATGTTTTGACACTCTGCCAGGGCTGTTACAGTTAGTGAGACCAGGTTGGTCTCCTCGGGCTCAATGACTTCATGGCATGACTTCATAACACATTATGTTGCTGCAGAAGCAGCAACATAATGTTAACCAAAAGTGCAGGAAATGTGTATATGTATGTCCGTGTAGGCCATCCATGGTATGAAATGGTGAGGTTGGGGTCTCTTCACACCCCTCATTTTTGCTGAAACTCAGAAGTAAACAGAAAATGAAATTTCTTTCAGACTTAATTTATGAACTAAACTGTATCAGTTGTCCAAAATCATTACTGCCATTAATCTTAAAACTAAATGAGAAATTAAACTTTTTTCTTCACAAAAGACAAAACAAGCACATTTACTCAAGCCCACTAAGTAGGCTGTGTGTAGTTTTTCTCTGTTCCTCTTGCTTTCTATAAGTCCTGTAAGTATCAGGTTTCCCAGGCCATTTTTCTCCATTATGTACACTATACATTTCAACTGTCTCTTCCTAATGTTAAGTATAAGTTTTCTTTGAAATGTCTTCAAATATAAAATGTGTGCAAATTTTCCAGTATTGTTATTAAACAAAAAAACCTGACCTATGTGGATTTATTATCAGTATATGTAATCTTAACAACATATGCAACATATCCAACAATGCCACATGCAGTAATCGTCTCTCCAGTCTGATGACATCAAGAAGTCACCTTCCAGACAAATCAATTTTGGTGATATTCAAATGCAGGTCTTATGGTTGGTAAGTCCCACACCATTATTATTATAGAAAGTTTGATAATGATTTCTTATTGGCATAGCCATTTTTGGTTTCAACTGAATAGTCTGAAGTACAGACTAAGCTAAAAAACACATCATAAAACAGGTTGCATTGTACAATACTATATGTCTACACAAATGCTAAGAGCTGACATTTCAAGTGTCTTGAAAATGCGCACACACTCACACATATTATATAAGTTGTATGGATATGAGTTAGCTGTATCAGTGATATTGAGTGCTTTCCATTAAGCACTGTGCACATATATATATATATATATATATATATATATATACACAAACACACACATACATATTTGTGTGTATGTATTTTATTGAATATAATGGACAAGAAACATTTTATATATATATATACACACACACATAAATACATACATACACATGCGCGCACACCCCTCCTGTATCAAAGTTAAGCAAAGCTCAGATTGACACCCAAACATTCTGAAATGTTCGTATTAGAGCTTCCAGCATGAATGCCAAGCAGTACAGCATACTGTTTCTAAATTTCTGGGGAGTGAATTGCATCATGGTACGCTATTTTTCACAGATGGTGCCCAACTGAGCCTACCATACTGTGCAGTTGACAAAATCAAAAACAAATGCACATGCATGAAATTAAAAATATAAAACGGCGACAATTTACCCATCGCGCCATATATATATATATATATATATATATATATATATATATATATATATATATATAAATACAGATAAAATTTTCACTTAGCTGATTGATGCTATATTCAGCACTCCAAAGTTTTGTAGACAAACTTTTGTAATCACTTAGTCCACTTGTCAGGAGGTTTCAGCAAAATTTTATATATATCTCAAA